>KK121372.1:113542-125197 GCA_000611955.2 Stegodyphus mimosarum | reverse complement strand
TACAGAGAATAGATGCCGTTTCACATCAGGTACATACCAGACATTTTCCATGTGAGCATCATACCATTTACCTTGAATACAAACTTCAATGTTTATTCTGCCAGATCCATATGCATAGATCTTGTTATTATCAGCAAGTGATACCTCAATTGGCACAGGAAAATGTTTGTAAGAAGTAAAGTACTGTTTGTTAGCAGTCATGTGGTGTGAAGCACCAGAATAACAGACCCAAACATCAGGGTGTGTTTTGTTTGCACTAGCGGCAAATGCACCTTTGTTATGCTTTGATACATTTAACTTTCTCTTAGGGCAGTCCTTACAAAGATGTGTATTCGAACCACACTTAAAACAGTTCTTTTGTTTGAAATTACTAGATTTATTACCTACAGTACTTTCAGGAAGTCTTTCCACACTTTTCACAGTTTTTTTTTGCTTAAAACCAGGCACACGAGCTGCAAATGCACCATAATCCACAGCAGCATTAGATTTAACACGTTGTTCAATTGTACACAATTTTTCAACAAGATTCTTGGTTGTTCGTTTATCAGAGTCTAGAGACTCCCAAACATGCTGAATTCTTGGAATTCTGGACCCACAGTAAGCAATATTTTGCCATGCAGTAATTCTTCTGGAATATTACTTGATCCAATACGATTTAATTCACCATTCATATCCATGTAGATTCTTTCAACTTTAGCTGCATGTGTAGCAACATTGTCATTAGGATCTCTACCGACTTGAAAAAATTGTGTCATCAATAAATTAAGTCTCTGAATACTGCTTTGCTCAAAAACATTAATTAATTTGTCCCAAATGTCCTTTGCATTCGAGTACGTCATCATTAAATCCGCTACAGAAGCGCTCAACATACTTGCAATAAGCGCCGCTGCCTTAGCGTTATCACGCCCCCATTCAGCCACCTTTTTCACGTGCTCATCCGCACTAACATCACCATTTATAGCGACCGGACAAATTTTAGTTCCATCAATAGTTGACGTGAGATCATATTGTTCAAAGTGCATTTTCATTTGCCACTCCCATTTGCTTCAATCTACTTTCCCCACCATCCAGTCTATCGATTTGTACTTTCAAATCCATAGCATCTCGCTGTTAGGCCTAGCACGCGGTTCACTTCGCTTTTCAAAAAATTTTAGCAGATATTAAATTCACGCAGATTTAAAACACGCTGAGCCCATAACCTGTTGAAGTTATCGTAACATACTATCTGAGCTAAAAACAAAAAGCAATTAATTAAGTAAAAATAAACCAGGAAGCATATTAGAAGCAAGCAACATAACCGCTTTATTAGCGCATGCTAAAGTCAGGAAAGAAAAGGAACAACTAGCAGAGAGAGTAAAACATGAGTAGTAGCTTGTCCGATACAGAGTTGAGTAGTAGCCTGTCTGATACAAATCTGTTACCACAATATTTTTGTGTACGAACATGTTTGAGAACATCAGCCCTTCCACTGCGTGAAATCGAAAAATTGCAATGGCAAACAGTACACATTGTAAATGCATTACATTTCCTTGAGGAAATATTAGAAGAAAAGTCATCTTTGTACAATTTTTGAAAAGTACCTGAATATTTTACCTTTTCTGCAGACATAACTAATACAAAATACCATAATTTCTTAAACTATTTCTCGAAAGCACGTACATTCACACAGGCTAGCGACTAGATGAATGAAATAACAACCTCGTTCTTGCTTTGTGCTCATTGACTAATATGTGCCAGATGACATGCAATGCACTCGATACTCATTGAAGAAATGGAACATGCCATTTTTGGACACGCATTTTCACTCACAAAGCAGAAATGCACCATAATTTCTCACTGATGAAACTGTTTTCTGTGTAGTCTAAAGAAAAACCAGGTGTTTTCCCAAATCCCTTTTTTGGGAATGCAAATAACAAAGTATTAAGCTAAGCTACATAAAAATCATGAGAAATTTTAAGAATAAGAGAAAGTGAGGAGAAATATATTGTAAATCGAGTTGGTGGGAGAATGGTCAGAAATCGGGAGGTTTGGCAACTCTGCAGATGAGAGCTGAAAAGAATTGTCCCACAAGATAGGGGTTTCGCATTATTAAGCCTCACTTTGGAAAAAAATGAAAAAAAAGTTTAAGCCCTACTCTGCATCAGCACTAACAAAATATGATTTGATTTTAAAAAACTGCAGAACTTTTGAAGATGACCTAATAAAAAATACTTTAAAAAATTTGGCAACAAAATATTTCATGAGCAATTAGTGGTAGTTCCTGAATACTTTCATAGACCAAAAGTGTTTTAGTCTATACTTACCTTAATTTGTTTAACCATGGGTCCATGCCTAGCTGTTCAGGAGATATTTTTAATTGTGTGATTTTTTTTAGCATTTCATATATGAATAAATGACAGTTTTCATATATGACAGTTTTGTAAGCAAATGTATAACACACATACGCCAGTGTGTGGTTGAAATTCTTCCACTTTGTCTCAACTCTAACAAAATTTAAACACACATTTCTGATATCTATATACAATTCAATAACATAATTTCTTATTAGTTATTTTTCACAACTTGTTTTTACTAATTTATTAATTTATTTACAAACAATAAAATAATGTGCTGCTGTTTGCATATGAATATTTCGTATGTTACTAGCCATAAATTATGAAATATGAATATGCAAACAGTAATAATCAATTTTTTATATTATTCAATTTCTAATATTTTATTAACAGCCCTGCGTGTTTTGACATAACTTGATGCATATTGTGGGAATGTACAGTTTTATGCTTTTGATGCCTATTGCCAAAACTATAGGAAGTACTGGTTTTTAATATATTTACTTATCATGTACCTATGTAAATCTTATATAAATTAGTTAAAAGTAATCAACAAAGGATACGCATGGCATAGCATCTAATATTTTATTTAAAACTGGGGATATAATTTTCAAAACAGATGCATGCAAGGTTAGTTATAAATATAGAAAGTGTGGTTATGAATTTAATAATGCAAAAGAAAAGCTATTCCTTACTTTTTTATGTAGCTGCATCATACTGCTTGTGTATACACTAACTTAATGATACAGAACATGAAGAATCATATGGAGTTTAGATGAAGCCCCTGCAAGGTAGATAAACTGTAAATAAAACAAGCCACTAGATGAAATTTAGATGACAATTAGGTTCACTTTCAATAGTTTGAGTTTTGCATTTATAACTACTGCTATGTGTAATTTTTGAGTATTTGATGTTAGTTATGAGAAAGAATATCAAAACATGTTTGAAATGTAAAATAGGTTATCACAGTTTATAAAGCTTTAAATTTTAAATAAATAAATAAAAAAAGCATCAAAAGTTACATCTAATGTATAAATTACAAATACTGTTTAGCAAAGCATCGCAACACTTACGCCAATGTTGTAGTTAAACTCTTAAATGAGTACCCATACAATTGATTCCTAAAAATTCTTCATTGCAGACCTCTTTAAAATAGGAACTGAAACTAAATCTTCACTCCATCTGAAATACCACATAAAAATTTCCTTATCCCATCTGTTGTGAATGGTGCCAAATTATATGCTATATACAAAATTCATAAAAGTGGCATTCCATCCCACCCTACTGTATCAATTTCAGGCACAATCCCGTCCCCTTTAGCTAAATATTTAGTTTCTATATTTTCAACTTTGATAGTGATACAATACATTTACAATAATTTAAAAAAAAATCAGGAGAGTTTATAAAAGAGTAAGAACTATTTCCTGTTGAAATTTCATCGCGGTTTCTTTGGATGTAAAATCATTATTCACCATTGTTGAAGGTACACTTAAATGTCTAGTAATGAGACTTCAAAATTTTATTTCTTCAGTATAAAGTTTGACAAGTTAATTTCCCTTACTCAACTCTCTGAAACATATTTCGGTTTTCAAGATAACCATTATAACCAAACAAAGGGATTAGATATGGTAAGCTCTCTTAGTCCTATCCTTGGTAATATCTATGCGCATTATTATAAATCGAAATTATGTAAAATTTTAATTACTATGTTGATACCTTTACCCTGTTGGTTGGTAATATAGCTGATTTAAATAAAGTTCTTTCAATAATGAATTCCACTGATCCTGATATTCAGCACACTTCTGAACCTGAGACATCCAATTCCCTTTTGTTCCTCGACATTTTGGTCACACAGAACATATCCAACTTTAGTGCTACTATTTACTACAAACTTTCATCTATTTGCCTTCTGTCACACTATCCCACAATGCTTAAACAGAAGTTAGCTTTACTTCGTTCCTTTGTTTCCAAGCACTTCAAGTTTGCTTATCCAAATTGGCTTTTGATCAAGAATTAAATTACTTAAAAGCAGCTGCTATTGACAGAAGCTTTACACTTAACATTATTCACCAAGCAGTTAAAAAAAGCTCATCTCAACACACCAAAAAGCACCCTCTTGTTTTGAAAGATAATAAGAATTCTGTTACCATTCTTTTCTTTCCATCAACTAGCTACAAAACTGCACATATTTTATAGTAATTATACTTTTGCGTCATTTTCTGTTCTATCAACAAAATTCAGAATTCCACATTTAAGGACCACATTCTGGATATAAACTCCTGGAACACATACAAGATTTGTTGCCAATGTGGTTTTATTTACATTAGCCAAATTAAGAGAGCATTAATAGGACAAAAAGAAACACACAAATCTTCTGTTTTCCTACACTGTTGGTCAGAAAAATCGCATTTTCCGTTTTCCTGCAGTCAAAATTACTTTTAAAAAATCTTTCGTTGGCAAATTAGATTTTCTAGAGGTGCTTTACAGTAATAAAAATCTTTCAGTTCTAGTTAATGATCCCAATTCTGTCTTTACCCTCAGCTTTTAAGGAAATTATTTCACAGTTTTTTTTTCATTTCTCATTAATACATGGTGACAGCAGCTTGACATCCTTCCTCTCATTCTTATTGCCTGAGAAGTGACTTCTCTTTCACCATTAGCACTTCTGCAGCTGAGGAAGGTTCTATTCCACAGAAACCTTCAAAAACTAGTCCTGCAAATTTACGAATATTATGCTGATTTTTGTTGCTTTAGCTATTCCAATAATCAGAGCAACTTTTTAAAAGTGAACTAAATATCATTTCAGTGCTGCCACCGTGGTTTCCTTTTAAAATAACAGTGCAAAAGTAAAAATTAATAGAAAACCTAAATCAAAAACACATAATTTTTTAATATTTTTACTTGTCATGTACCTATGTAAATCTTACATAAGATTATCTTACTCATCTAACACAAATTCTTGCAAATGAAAGAAAAGTATATATGCATTTAAATTACACAGAATGAGGGAATTCAAAAGAGAAAAAAAATCAGACTTGTAATATATTTATATATATAAACTGAAAAATACTACTCCAAATGTAAATCTAAATAGTTGGCCAAATTCATATTTATTTACATATTTTCTTCCTTTTTTAATAACTTTCAATTCAGAATATGTGACATAATTTAAATCAAGACTTTCTTACTGACAGTAAAAGCAAAATAACAGATTTTAATAGAAACTAAAAATGAAGGATGGTGCATTCCTTTTCTGAAATCACAAGGGAAGCTAAAAATCTTTGAACAAAGCCTCTAAACCATATACTAAAAAAGCTAGGGAGGATATGCATATAACATGGTTTAAGAGTCCTGTGGCACCATTTTATTGGCTTACAGTAATGTGGCATCATTTTATTGGCTTATAGTTCCTTTACATTTTTCTGAAACTGGTATCACTTTTACTTTATAAATAAAACAAAAATCATGTAATGCAATCACACTATCATAGTTAACTTTCAATTCATTTGTTGTTTTACAGCTGAAATGCCTTTTGGACGTACTAAAAGAAAGAGCAATTAATCCTTACTGTTAAACTTTTTCTCTTCCTATACATCGTCCAAATAAAAGTATTAACAGCAAAGTTTGAGTCATTGCAAACCTGTTCAGCTGTCCAAGCTTTTTATTCCACTTACTAAGCACTAGTCACATTAAATATTTCAAACCACTAATATGAAACTTTTAAAATTCTTTAAAAACTAATTCAAAATAGTGACCAAAAAATACAGAAATATTTACAAAACAAGTAAATAAATAATTTTTTTAAAACACAGAAAACATATATTTAGACACAGGCAAAGAATACATAATACAGAACACAGTAAAACAAGAATACATATGTACATTAATGTTAAAAATAATCTTTACATACATGAAATGGCATCTATCTCAGACTGTGAACTACAATTTCATGACTTTGTGTGGAATGACACAAAACTGCAGCACGAAACAATAAAAATGATAATATTATGAACCATTTTTATGATTTAATATTTATGACTTTAATACAAAATGTGATCTCTCCTGATGTGTACACACCTAACACATGTTCTCATGCTGGCAATATGACCTTAACTACAGTTTCAGGAATTAAGTTCTGCACTTCCAGCATTGCTGTCTGCAAAGCTTTCACATTTCTAGCAGAAGGATGTTTTTGTGCATCTGCTTTTTCAATGTAGTCATAAGTGTCATAAGTTCTCTACTGGGTTAAGACCAGAGGGAAAACTCAGATAAGCGGCACTTGGCACAATTTTTCCCGCCATCTTGAATTGCGAAAAATCGATATATCCTCGGGAGGAATTTTTTGACGTCAAAAGGGAACTTGCATTAGAAGGCGCTTTCCAAAAATTCCCTCTTCAGGCCAGTATCAGGAAAAAAGCTCTGCTGGACGAAAATTGCGTAAGGCAAAGTGTAGCGTTTACGTTGAGAAGGTAAACCATACACGTAGGACAAATTGTAAACGATTAGTTGTTGTGATTAAGTAAATCTATGTACTTTTTTCTATCTTGGTATTTTAGATTATATCTCCAACATTCTTAATTTTTATAATTCTCTTTTTTAATTTGAACAATTATCCGTAATAATGGTTATATGTTTGAAAACATGTTCTTTATATAAATGCAGAAATGATCACGAAAACACAATATATATCACACAGTTTAAGATGAAAGTTTAAAAAAATAAAATATGTGTGTATTTCCACAATATTACATCCTCGAAATATATTCCAAGCTATTCAATCATCCAATCCCATTTATATTGGACATTCCGGATTCTTTTATGCAATATTTCTCTTAAATAAGGTTAAGAGGGTTATTTTTATTCTTTTTCTTCTTGTGTGTGAAAATAATTTTCATGCAGGTAAACAAAGAAATGTAATCCTGAATTGCATAACTGCAAGGAAACATAATTTGTACCAAGCGCTTCTATGGCTTTTCATGACATTATGCAATTGTTTAAATTTCGAAAAAAGTCCAATCAAATAAAATAGGATAAGGTTAATTGAATTTATCTGTGAAAAGTTAAATCCATGAAATCTTATCCATGAAAAGTTAAACCATAAAATATTAGTTTTGTGCAATTTGAATGCTGTCTATAACAGTGGTTTCAAACTGCTGGTCCCCGAAGCAATTTTATACGGTCGGCGAATGTATTTCAGTTATGCATTTGTTGCAAAGTACAGTGGTGCAAAGATTTCTATATTTTACTTATCTAAAGTTCGATTTACATTACATTCATTACTATCAAACATGAAGATGAGTAACACGGCAGAAAAATCTATAAATATAAATCTTATTGAAAGATTTAAAAATACAAATTTAATTAACTTTTATTCGTTTTTTGTGAAAAAAAGAATAAAATCCTTTTATTCTGATTAGAAGTGTAATTAATTTATTCAAGTCTATAATTAAAATTTTAAATTAATTATATTCTTTTATTTAGAAAATAATTAAACAGCAAATTGAAAACATTTATTGACAAAGTCACAGCACAACAAAGATTTATTTGCTAAGTCACGATACCCAACGCTAAGTGTTTACATATAAAAAAGAAAATATCCCTTTCCTTTTTCCTATCTTAGCTAACATGAGTTAGCAACCTAAACACTCTTCCCACTGTTTGGCAGCTATCGCCCAAGTTGGTGAATGCCATTTCAAGAACCTCGCCAAGTGCAGGTTATCTGAGTATCCCCAGACCAGATTTGCTGACCACAGTATTCGCTCAATGTTTTCACTTTCAAAGAAGAATTCATCAATGAGATTTACTCGATGTCGACGAGCATTATCCATACATAAAACATCATATCCATATGCACCTTTGAAAGTCTTACATAAAGTTCTAAGACCTCATTCCAGTATTCCTAACTGGTCACACATCTGTTAATGAAAAGTGTAACGGCATCAATCATTACTCCTTACCACAGAATCACACCTGTATTTCTGAAAAAGGTCACATTCCATAACGTTCGAAGGAAGATTTTTCGCATTCCTGACACCCTCCATATATATATATACATTTTTAATCGGATGTTAAACTAAACCTCAACTCATCAGCAAAGTGAACATGAGACCATTGGTGTTCATCCCAGTTCTGATGCCCTTTGCACCAACTAAAGTGACCCTTGACACACAGCCTTGGTTTTTTGCAATAAAGGCTTTTTCATGAAGCCTTCTAGATACAATTTAATAACTCTTCTATATACACTCTTAGACAAAAAAAATGACGCACCAAGAATGAGTTATCCAAATGGGACGAAAATCGGTAAGTGATGTACATGTACAGAAAAACAAATGATTACAGTTTGAGAAAAACTGGATGATTTATTGAAGTGATAGAGCTTCACAAAGTGAAAAAGTCAGTAACGGGTTTGTCCACCTCTGGCCCTTACGCCAGCAGTTATTCGACTTGGCATTGATTGATAGGTTGTACATGTCCTCCTGAGGGATATCGTGCCAAATTCTGTCCAACTGCCGTGTTAGATGGTCAACATCCCAAGCTGGCTGGAGGGCCTTGCCCATAATGCTCCAAACGTACTCAATAGGAGAGAGATCCGGTGACCTTGCTGGCGAAGGTAATGTTCGGCAAGCACTAAGGCAAGCAGTAGAAACATATGCTGTATGGGGGCGGGCATTATCTTGCTGAAATGTAAGCCCATGGTGGCGTGACATGAAGGGCAATGCAATGGGCCTTAGAACTTCGTCGATGTACCGCTGTGCTGTAAGGCTGCAACGGATGACAACCAAAGGGGTCCTACTATGAAATGAAATGGCACCCCAGACCATCAGTCCTGGTTGTCGGCCTATCTGCCGAGAGATAGTCAGATTGGTATCACACCACTGTCCATGCGTTTCCAGACTCGCCTTTGCTGGTCATCGGGGCTGAGTTCAAAGTGGGACTCATCACTGAAGACTATTCTACTCCAGTCAGTGACATTCCACTGCGAATGAGCCCGACACCACTGCAAAAAGGCTTGACGTTGTACAGAGGTTAATGGTAGCTGGCGCAAGGGGCTCTGTGACCTCAGCCCCCTTTCTCTGAGCCATCTATGAATGGTCCTTGCAGTCATTCAAGCACTAGTTGCACATACAATCGATGATAATGATGCATCTGGGGCTGTGAGTGCCGTTCTGATGATTGCTCGGTCTTCACGTTCTGTCGTTTCTCTAGGCCTACCACTTCCTTCTTGACGCTGTGTGCGGCCATGGTTCACCCATTCCTGCCAACATCGTCTAATAGTGGCATCGCTCCTGTTGAAATGTCGAGCTATTCGCCAATAAGGCCAACTGGCTTCTGAGCCCAACTACACGGCCTCTCTCAAATTCTGACATCTGCACATATCGTTCGTGCACCTGTATGCGAGGCATAGTTACTGTCAACCACAGTACACGGACTGAAATTCGTGAAGAATTTATGACCTGCAATCGTAATTTCTCCTATTCAATATCCTGCCAGTTACACAGATCAGATGCGCTGTAGCGACAACCGTTTACTCATTGGCAGCCAAAATTTAAAATTTTGCATTTTCTGTCGAAACCTGTATGCATATCAGTTTGTGTCCAATTTGCTTTATATCTTCTTGGTGAGTCTTTTTTTTTGTCTAAGAGTGTACATGCTACAGCAGTTCCACTGGTAGCTGCAAGCTTAGAACTTAATTGCTAAGCAGTAGATTTCCTGTTATAATGGACAGTTATTGCTAGGTATTGATTTTGAGCAGTTGTTATTTGTTTATGACCTTGTCCAAGCTTCTCTACAAAAGCCCCAGAATTCTGAAATTGTTTCCATAGCAACTGTCCATCTTGAAATAGTCACACTTCTCACTGCTTCGATGATTGTCTGCCCTTCTTCTATACGTCTGAAAATCCAACTCTTCACAGATTCTTCCAAATGATATTTCACAGCCATAAAAACTATTTTTGAGTAACCTTACATACTGAAAACAATTGTTGTATTGCAGAAATTCGCTCGGATACTCCCTTTCTGCCAAGTGCTTGATCAACTGGCGGATAATATAAAACCGTGATTTATATATCAGAAACCAATTGATCACTTATTATTGGATAATGCTATAGACATGAGTGTAATTAAGAAGCAATAAAAAATTTGAAAAACATTAAAAATGTCTTGTAAGAAGCTAGCATGAAAAATTTACATTTGGCACAATGTCGAAAAATCACCAAATTTCTCAGTTAATGCATTTCAACAATTTGGAATGGAATATGAACAAAAATAACATCAATATTAATTAACAATTCAATGAATTTAAAAATATATTTCAACAATCTAGATATTTTGGGGGGCAGGGGGATGAGAGAACAAAAAACATACCTTCAATAGTCAATGTTTGTATCTGTGGTGGATATAATGACAATAAAGCATTCAATAATTTGCATCATTACCTAAAAGAAAAAAAAAATCTACTAAAATGGAGCTAAAAGAGGAATTTTTAAAAAATAGTTCCAAGCTTTGAACTGCTTCACAAAATTATTTCAATGTTAGATTTTCATTAACAGCTTAAACATATGTAATTTAATTCAGTGTGAAAACAGCACATGATATTGGTAGAAAGGTAATAACAGACTTCTTAAGTCTTTATTTTCAGCACAATTACTAGAATACGTACATAATAAGCATAATGACGTAACACAATTGCCAAGCTATGCATACTGATTATTACTATTGGAATTTTAAAAGCAAACGTTTCTCACTTTCATCATAGGAACAGCTGGTATTGGGTAAAATTACAGCATTGGGATAGAATAAAAGCACATAGCATATGATTGATATTTTATTTCTTGACAGAGGAACATAATACTGCTTTATTATTATTGCTTCTTCACTTTCTGAAGAAAAAATTTAGTTGCATTAAAAATTAACACACAGAAAGGGAAAGAATAAAGGACAGGAATAAAATTTCAAGAAATTCTAAATCTGCTAAATTTCTGATGAATTAAAAATGAATGATACTACTATAATTTTTTAATTCTAATATGCAGCCTTTAATTTCAACTGCACCAACCAAAAAAAAAAAGGTTTGACTGTAACAGAAAATAACAGAAAAACAAACAAAATCAAATGTTAAAATACATCTAGAAATTATTTTTTTCCTTCTTTAATAGTTGATTTTGATTTACTGACAAACTCATGTAAAAACTACAGAGAATCCGTAGTAGTTGGAGTTTATGTTTAAGCATGATCATTCATTTGACTTTTTTAGTCCTGATAGCTTAATTATCTTGACTAGCACAAGTACAGTTTAACAGCATAAATAATTAACAACTTATCAGAA
>KK121372.1:96860-113471 GCA_000611955.2 Stegodyphus mimosarum | reverse complement strand
GAACCTAGTAACATGGCCTCGAGAGGCAGAAACACGCTCTGTTTTAAAATCCCAAAATCTCGACTTAAATAATCTGTAACTAAATTTGCAATTCTGGTAACGAAATGAAAAGGAGGAGTGACAATACAGGTCTAAAAAACTGGCTAATTAAAATAATAATAGTAACTTTACATTATAAAGCTGTTTTAGTAATTTAAATGAGGCAGTGGATAATTGTAGCTTCTCAAAATCAACAAAATCAGAATAATAAAACGCTTGTTCACAATTTATTTTATTCAACCAGTTATTTCTTTTACTTTTAAACATATGAACAGAATCAATGATAAAAAGCACAAATTTCATGAATGTTGATGAATAATGCTCAACAGAGATGGGGCAGGAAAAAAAAATATTGCCTGTTTATAGCATTATTATCACTGACTACACATACATATTTAAAGCCTAAACTATGTAAACTAATTAACGTTTTCTATAAAATTGAAAGAAAAAAAAAGTGGTTAATTCCCAGTGAACGGTACGCTCCTTGTCCGCCATCTTGTTTTTGGCGACTTTGGAGAAACTAAAACGTGACGCCGACGATGTTCCGATGGCGAGCGGTCGATGTATCTTCGTGTTAGACCTAGAAACTCAGCGTGAACTCTATGGAGTCGTGCTCCGAAAATAGTCACCAAAAACAAGAAAATACAACAAAAATACAAAACAAAAATAAAAACTAAATACAAAACTAAAATTTAAATGCTAACAAACAAAAATACAAAACTAACTAACCAACAAAAATACAAAACTAAATACAAAACTATAATACAAAACTAAAATTTAAATACTAACAAACAAAAATACAAAACTAAAATTTAAATACTATAAAATTAAAAACAAATACTAATTAAGAAATTTAAATACTATAAAATTAGAACAAATAAAAATTTTGAAATAAATATGATTGAAGAGAATGCAGAACCTAACCACTCCACTGGTGAAAAACAAACGGAAGAGAAAGGGTGAAATTGACAAGGAGAAAATAAGTATCGCCCGAGAAATGGCGCCAAAAATACGCCAAAAAAATCGCCAAAATAGCGTACCGTACACTGGGATAGAGCCCTTCTGTCCGTCCCCAAATCGGATTTGTTGTGGAAAAAAGTGGTTACCACAGAATTGCAGCCCATCAAAACATTCTAAGGTATGTACGATCATTTTTTAAATGATTTTTTTTAATTGAAAAAGATACTCGTGCATTTAAAAAGTATATATTTCACAATTTTCTAAAAAATAGTGATTTCATTGATGCATATTTGATTTTGATGAAACTTCTATCATGTTATCTTGAATTCAATAAAATCTGAAATTATATGCTGACGCAAGAATTAATAAATATCACAGCAGTTTGTCATTAATTCGAAAGCACTTCATTAAATCTGTAATGAAATGTACTGGGATATTAATTGTATAACATTTTAAAGTTAAATGAGAACTTACAAACCTTCCTAGAATATAGGATAATAAGTATACATACTAGAACAAATAGTTTCAGCTAGCTAGAATTTTTCTGGTTCCTAAATTTATTTCAGAATGGAAACCTAATGCATTGCAAGCAAACCTTCATTTTCATTTTACATTGAAACTATATGTAAGATTTTCATATAAATCTGTAATGGTAGTCGACATTGAATTTTTAATTTTTTTAAGTTTGTGAAAAACATTTTGTCCAGTCACACATTGAAAGAGTAATCAAACATTTTGAATAGAAAAGAGGAACTTCTGTAAAAATTAATTTGGTTAGTCCAAGGCTTTGTAAGGATGCTCTACCCTCACAGCTGCCTAGCTGCTCAGAATGCTTATCAGGTGAAACTTACACTTCTAGAGAAAGTGTCAATGAGAGGAGAGCTAGAATTGATAGAAACAGTTTACAGGTCACACTTGCTGCAAGTCTAATCAGGAATGAAATTTATGACAAGAAAGTGTTTTTACATGTTTTCTGAATTCTTATCATGCATAAAATCTGAAAACGTTCCTGATGGGCAGTTATTTCGAAAGAAGATGAAATTCTTTTTCTTATTATCGATACTCTGTGTACCAATCACTGAAGCATCAGTAGTAGTGACCTAAAATTTAAAGTGTAATATCTTTATTGGTAAGTCAGAATTAGAAATAATAGATAAGGAAGTGTTTCCCAAAGTAATAGATAAAATAAGTAGTTTTTGAAGTTTCAGATTTTTTACTGAATATTTCTAAATTGCAAAATGAAGTTTTTTAATTGTTATGAAAACAGTTATTTAGCTATTGAAAACTGTTGATGATAATGGTGATAAACAGAAAACTATAGAATTCATAGTAGAAAAATGTCAGATCTTATTTGTGAAAAGAAATGCTTGTGTTATTGATGAGATATGTATGTTTTCTTCATTATTTTACATTCTTTTTCTCCCCATGCATATAATTTTTTTAAAAGTTCATGTAATATCATTATGCCACATTCAAGAACAGTTTATCGAAAATAATCTGGATTGAATAGTAATGCCATTAAAGCACAGTCTGATGAAAATTTCTTCTCTTTCATTAAAAAAAAGTAAATGGCTTGAAAGCACACGACATAATTTTAATCCCATTAAAGCACAGTCTGATGAAAATTTAGTATCTTTCATTAAACAAAAAGTAAATGGCCTGAAAGCAGAAGATTCAAAGTCCACATTGGATGAAATACACATGAAACCATACATAGATAAGAAAGAAAATGTTTGGCATGACATGTAACGGTGTTAGTGTTGCAAATACACCACATTTATAGTACAGCGTTCATCATCATCATTTAAATAAGCTGTATATATGTTGCCCATTAAAAGAATCCAAGCTGAAAAACTTTTTTTGGCTCTATCCCAGTGTACGGTACGCTATTTTGGCGATTTTTTTGGCGTATTTTTGGCGCCATTTCTCGGGCGATACTTATTTTCTCCTTGTCAATTTCACCCTTTCTCTTCCGTTTGTTTTTCACCAGTGGAGTGGTTAGGTTCTGCATTCTTTTCAATCATATTTATTTCAAAATTTTTATTTGTTCTAATTTTATAGTATTTAAATTTCTTAATTAGTATTTGTTTTTAATTTTATAGTATTTAAATTTTAGTTTTGTATTTTTGTTTGTTAGTATTTAAATTTTAGTTTTGTATTATAGTTTTGTATTTAGTTTTGTATTTTTGTTGGTTAGTTAGTTTTGTATTTTTGTTTGTTAGCATTTAAATTTTAGTTTTGTATTTAGTTTTTATTTTTGTTTTGTATTTTTGTTGTATTTTCTTGTTTTTGGTGACTATTTTCGGAGCACGACTCCATAGAGTTCACGCTGAGTTTCTAGGTCTAACACGAAGATACATCGACCGCTCGCCATCGGAACATCGTCGGCGTCACGTTTTCCGATGTTGCGATGGCGAACGATTGGTGTCCCGCTGCGTGTTAGGCTTAGGTACTTGGCGTGTGCTTCGCTGAGTCGTGTTTCTCCAATAGTCGCCAAAAACAAGATGGCGGACAAGGAGCGTACCGTTCACTGGGAATTAACCGAAAGAAGTGGACATTTTCAGTATTTGTATAATTTTGCTGAAAACATGAGGACAATAAGTATAAACCATTCTTCAACAGATTATTACCAAATAAATTATTTTAAAATCTTTTATAAACGTTCATGCAATATACAAACCTTCTGCTGAAGAAATTACAAACATGCAATACCAAGGAAGAAAAGAAGTAGAGATACTCAAACTGGTTCTTTGTCCTACACTGCCTGGAAGCAGTGACACACCCCTCTTGTTTGCTTGCTTCATTCAGTGACTTACGGAAAAAAAAAAACATTTTGTAATTACGTTGCATGTCGCAAGTTTGAGTAAAAATATACACTGCCCTCTAAAAGTTAAGAAACGGCATGTTTTTCAAAGGTCACTATTACAAAAATGACAGTAACGTTTAAATTCACAGTTCATGTGCATGACAGTATAACGAAGTTTAAGGAAATACACCCAGAAACAATAGCTACCACTTTTATTTTATAGAAATGAATACTTATATAGGAATTGCAGAAAAAATGCAAAAATTGTAACTTTTGTTCACGAGTGTTGACCTTCATTTGTTATGACAGTTTCGTGGATAATATCCGGGAGAGTCTATCCAATGTCCAGAAGTCGTTTGCCCGATTCGTTGAGGTGCCGAGCAATCGGATAGATAGAAATGTGGATGTCACAAGCTAATGCTGCTAGACGTCTCAATGTCTCTCCTAGTGTAATCTGCCAATTATGGAATCACTTTGAATCCGAGGATTCTGTGTCAAAACTGGCGAGAGACCGTTCTTTAGCTCTTTCGGCCCGAAGGAGGAGTTCATTACTTTGCCTTAGCTCATTGCAGATCATTAGTGGCAACAGGAACCATAATCTCAGCTACTACAGTGCGCAGATGTCTGCACAATACAAATCTGTATGCAAGACCACCAATTGTTTCTATCCCCTTGAACCGAGGAGACAGAGGTGCCCGTGGGCAAAAGAACACTTCTCCTGAACCAGTCAACAATGGGCGTCCGTTCTCTTCACAGACAAGGCCAGGTTCACATTGAAGAGTGATTCAAGTCGTTAGCTGATATGAGGGGAACAAGCACCAGATAGAACCAATCGCACATTATGGAAAGACACAGTTACAGAAGTGGTGGAATGATGGTTTGTTTTGGGATCTCTCTCGGTGGTCACACGGACCTGCATGTTTTCAATGGAGGAAATTTTACCGGTGTGTCAGATACCGAGATGAGATCCTTGATCAATATGTCCACCCATATGCCGCTGCTATTGGTCCTGGATTTCTTCTGATGGACGACAATGCGCGACCGCACCGAGCTCGTGTTGCTGAAGAATAGCTTGAGAGTCACGGTATGCAGCGGATGGAACGGCCAGCTCAATCTCCAGACCTGAATCCGATACAGCATCTTTGGGACGACCTTGGGTTCCTCCTCCAAGGTCGTTAGATGAGCCTTGAACAAGGATTATTGCGTGTCTGGTCGTTGCTTCCCATTTCACTGACCGAAAATTAAATTGACAGCTTGGAACGTTGCTGCCGCCTATGTATTGCAACTAGGACTGGACACATTCCTTATTAGAACCCATTTTTGTAATGTTACCACCCCATGTATCCTTAAAAAAATTGTGTCTCTGACAAAAGTGCAATTTTTTGTTGTAATTCATGTTTGTGTTGAAGTTTAGAGACATTATATGTCGCATTCATTCAAGGACTGTTTAGTGAACATGTTCTGTAAATATCTTGTTTCTATGTTGCTTCATTCTCAAAATTGGACACAAAAAATATGCTGTTCTTAACTTTTGGACGGTAATGTATGTATTTTCTTTTTCTAGAATATTTCAGAGTAATAAGTATGTGAAAGATACTTTTTTAAACAATATTTCCTTCTGAACGGAATACATTGCTATACTTTTCTCATGCTAAGAAAAATTTTAATTTGAGGTAATTCGATATTATTCGGTTTTAAGGTAATTCGAGATTATTCGGTTAACGATTAAAAATTTAAAAATCAAAGTTTGTTGTATTATAAATATTAAAATCATGGATTATTTCTTTTCTATTTACAGAGCTTCTTCCTCGCATACTTTCTCATATGAGATGATTTACAGCTTCTGGGGGATCTTTTAAACCAATATACATATTCATTCCATAATCAATGCTCTGTTTGGTTCATTTCAAAGTAGAGTAAATTGGATTTTAACAGTTAAATACGTTATGTAATGCTGCTAATTTCCAATTTCCATTTACTTAGCTTTATACGAATATTTATAAAGGGGTTAATTAGTATTAATTAAAAGCTGTAAATGAATTATTACAAAATGTAAGGAAATAATTCTTTAAATACATGTAAAATTTTTTTACCCTTGATTTCAACCAGGATCCTGTATTTTTAATAGGATTATGATTAAAATTGTTTTATTTCCTAGTGCAATGCAGCGCGTGAGAAATTTTAAGAGAAATCTACTCCGGAAAAGTAAAAATACAACAGCATGTGCATGTAACATTGAATAAAATTTATTTCCGTAATTGATATTTAATTTTAAAAAATATAATTGACTATTATGTTAGCTGTAATCGTAATTTTACTCTTTTTGCTTTCTAGAAATTGCTAGAACTGTTTCGCTCGGCCGATTTAAAATTCTATTTAACATTCTATTTAACGTTTTAGTGGCTTAAAAGATAGCTGTTGATTATATTGCATGATATTACGATATTGTACGAATATCTTTGAGGAAAAATCAAGCGTTTTGTTATATTTCTTGTGATAAAAATAAATTTTATTAAATTTTTATCGGCCTTGTGAATTCAATCTATTACGAAACCGTACGCACGCAACACTTTTTGGTGTCAGGAGTGGTGCTGAATGGAAGAACAATGAAGGCAACTGCTGGCAGCCTTTGCTGCGTTCAAAGGAGAGGTGAAAGCTGGCCAAGAAACCATTAAAGAAGAGATGAAGGCGGTTCAAGAAAAGATGGAAGCTGGTCAAGTATATGTTAAAGACGAAATGAAGGCTGCTCAAGAAAAGATTGATGCAGATCAAGAGGAACCGAAAAGAGAAATTACCTGCATAAAAGAAAACAAATTCGAGGCTATGCAAGGCAGAATTGACGCTGTTGAAGATAAAGTTGGACGCATTGAAGGAAGAGTTTCCTCTGTAAAAGAACAAATAGAAGAAAGAGTTTCTGCTGTAAAAGAACAAATAGAAGAGTGAGTTTCTGTCGCGGAACAACAAATTGATGACAGGGTTACTGCGGTCGCCAAAGAAGTTGATACCTTGAAGAAATTCGTAGCGACGACAGGGAGCAATTCTGATGGTTTTAAATTTTTACCCATGCCTACTCGTTCATCTCTCTCTCGTCTAAGTCATCCACATATGATGGGAAGACCGCTTGGCAAGTATATAAGACATAATTTTCTATAGTGGCAGAAGCGAATGGATGGGATTACCAAGCTAAGGCTTGTCTTCTCGCCGCTTGTCTGAGAGCAGACCTAGCGGATATCCTTCAGATTCTTCCCGAAAACCAGAGGTTAGCGGCTTTAGACGGCGGATTGGAGCTGCGGTTTGGGGAGAAATGCTGAAAAGACTACAGCAGACTTCAATTAAAATCCCGTCAACAGAAGCCCACGGAAACACTCCAGGAGCTCATCACGGATGTAGAAAGGCTGTCTCACCTCGCCTTTTCGGATTGCCCAAGAGAAACAAAGGAAGTGCTTTCCCTGCAGAACTTCATCGATGGCACCTGGGATCCTGAAATACAGAGAGCTCTGCGAATGGCGGATGTCAAAGATTTGGAAAGGGATCTGGTGTACGCCATGAAATTCTAGGCCGCCCAGCAAGCAACTCGTAAAGACCGCCACCTAGTCAGAACAGCTCGTGGATCAAGTGATGCCTTGTTTAGATGATTTAAGCAAACAAGTATATATACGGAATATTAGTGACAAAAACCGACCCTAAAGTGCTGGAACTGCAGTGCTGAAGGCCACATACGCAGGAACTGCAGAACACTCCGGGGCAAGGGAAATAAGACAGACGATTTAAACAGAGAATTAAATTCTATGAGACGGAAAAGGCGTGATAAGAAACCAGCGTGCTTCATCTACGGAGTTGAAGGCCACGTGCGAAGGAAGTGCAGAACACCTCAGGACACGGAAAATAAGACCATTTCCCAGCAACGACGCAGCAAACAAATCAACGACCATATAGCGGAGCGGAGTTTGAACGATAGTGAAAAACCCTGTTTTAAAGCGCTCAAGATTTCTGCAGTGAGTTGCAACAGTACGGACTATCCAACAATGGGCATATCGATGACCTTGCAATATGATCATTGACATTTAATATTATCATCATTCAGAAAGATTTAGCTCAACAATTTAAAGATAAACTCATTTGGACGCCCTCCTGTGTTACCCTCCAGACTGCGTCTGGTGATAAAATCGACATAGGTGGGAAGTTGAACGTGAAGATCACGTTTGTTAGTGTCGCCTACTATCAGACGGCGTATGCGGCAAATATTACAGATCCTTGTATACTCGGATTGGGCTTTTTAAGGAAATACAATTTTTCCTTGGACTTCAAAAACAGCAAACTGCTTTCAGTATCAGAGGACATAACTATTTATCATCAGAAGGGATCTTCATCTAGAAACGCCGATGCCTTGTCTGATAGACCTGCTCCGAAAGCTGCCGAAATCATATTAGGGTCGAAGACAAACACGAGACTACCGAATATTTTCCATCCCAGATGCTCATCGGCCGTGACCTTCGACTGCCTTGTGATCTTTTTGCTCGCCATCCGGATGCGCCTTCATCCCCTGAGGAATACATTCAGGATCTCGAGGCCTGGTTTGAAGTGATGCACAATTTTGCACAAGAGGGAGTAAACTTGGCGACGGAGAAGATGAAGACCTGATACGACACTAGAGCTACTGGACATCGATTCAACGAAGGAGACAAGATGTGGTTGTGGAATCCGACACGACAGAAAGGACTCTGTCCTAAACTACAGTCATCTTGGGATGGTTCATACACAGTCCTAAACAGGCTGAACGACGTCGTTGCTGGATTCTTAGGTCATCGAACTGTAAGCCTAAAGTCGTTCATTACGACAGGATATCTCCTTACTATGGCCATAGTACATAGTGTATATAATGTAAATAATATAAGACCATGGCCCTTTTTATTTCTAAATTTGTATTTGATTTGATTTGTATTTAGTATTTGATTTGGTAGAGAAGAATTATTGATTCAAGTATACGCCAGAGATTTATTAACATTAGTTCTTCAAAAACAGAATTGTCCTAAAAATTCATTTAGAAAATTGTTTGATGAACTTGACAGTAAACTTCGTTCACTTGAGTTATTAGGGGTTACTAGGGGAAAACATGCTGCCATGTTTTTTCCTCTACTTGAATCATCATTACCCGAAGAAACTCTTATTGCTTGGGAGCGCTATAGATCTGCTCATCGTAAAGTTCGAAAAGTTAGTTCAGATGATTCAAATAAAGTAAAACTATAATAAAACAAATATTGTAAAACAAATATAATAAACAAATATAGTAAAACTATAATTGAGAAAAGTGATTTAGACTGTATTTTAAAATTTTTACAAGACGAAGTTGAAGCTGAAGAACGCATTTTGCTAGTCTCTCCAAGTTTCAACACTTCAAAGAGAAACTGGAAGTCAAATATAATAATTTTTCCAATGAGAAGAAAGTGATAGATAACAAATTTGAGTGGAAAGTTTTCAAATGTACCTAGTGTGACAGACCTTCTAACTTCAACTCAAGTTTCAAAACAGTGTATATTCTGTTCTAATTCACATTGCTCTGGAAATTATCTAAAAGCAAGAAAAATACCTTTAATGCAGAGGGAGTCACTTGTTCAATAATCTCACAAGCGTTTTTTATGTTTAAAATCTCGACATTCACTCAAGGACTATAACTGAAAGCTGGTTGCTTGTGTTGTGGCAAAAAACAACATATTCCACTATATAGAAAAATGCATCAAATAACTGTGCCGAAAAACGAAGAATCACCCGAAGTTGAAAAGAAAACTGAGATTAGTGCTGAAGTGGATCAAGCTTTTTCCAACTTACATTCTACCCCAGACGTAATGTTGCAAACATTCAAAGTTATACTGAGAGGTAATGGGAAAAAGTGTCGCAAAAGCTATTATCGATACAGCTTCACAGCGAACGTATTTATTACGAAGAATTCCGAAGTTCATAGTTCAAGAAATGAATTATGAACTTCAGAATTGTGAATATTTGCAATATTACTTATTTGGAGGGGAAAATTCAGGGGTACGCAAACACGACGTATACAATTTGTATTTATCAAGTGTGTATAGAAATTATAATTGAAACTTTAAAGATCTTAGTCAACAAATTATTTGTAAGTCAGTGCCACCTATTGTCCATAAACTTTGCCTGAACGGGTCAGCTAATTATAATATAAATATTGTGGATGATTTTGAAGATCCTATTGAAATGCTTATTGGGGCTGATGTAGTTCGAAAACTTATGACAAGTGGTCGTCGTGTCCTTGTGGTCTCGTACCCACGAAACAAAACTTGGATGGTCAGTTATGGGACGAATGCCAAATACTTCGAAAAGAAAGTGTACATCACCATTAATAGTTACTTCCGTGTTTCTACAGTGGAGACGATAACAGATTTAAGGACCTTAGACACACTTGGCATTACTGACTCATCAGTTAAGAACAGCCACACTGAACTGCAAGAAGCTGCTTGATTACATTTCCTAAATACATTTCATGTAGATGATCGCTGTGAAGTTGATTTGCCCTGATTGGAAGATAATCCATCACTACCAAATTATTTTAATTTAGCCGAGAGGAGACTGAACAAAACCGTTAAACGTCTTAAAACCGAATCCAATTATGAAGCTTATAAAAATGTTTTTAAAGAATGGCTAGAAGAGGTGTAATTGAAGAGGTTGCTAAAAGATATCAAGGTCAAGTTCTTTACCTTCTTCATAGAGAAGTTATCAAAGGGAATAGTACTACAAAACTGCCAGCGGTATTTCATGCGTCGGCCAGTGTAAAGGGGCTTCCTAGTCTTAATGACTGCTTAGAAAAAGGTCCAAGTTTAATAGTAGATTCCGAGTATTTTAACACGATTTCGAAAAGAAGAGATAGACGTTATTGCGCATATACGAAAAGACTATCTACAATCTCTATCAAGTGTTTCACCCATTGATAGAGATTTTTTGCGGGTCTTATGACTTGATAATGATGGTCAGCTGAAAAAAGTGTAGGAACTGCCGTCTAGTTTTTGGTGTAGCAAGCAGCCCTTTTCTTCTAAACTCTATTATTCTGCTTCACTTACAAACTGTTTTAGAGAAAATAGAAAGTGGTGAATCCTCATATCCAAAAAGTGTCATTCAAAAACTTATGCATGGCTTCTATGTTGACAACTGTGTCAGTTGCGTTATAAATGAAAAACAACTCAATCTTTTTATTAATATATCAACTGAAGTAATGGCTGAGAGAAAATTTGAGCTTAGAGGGCTGAGTTAAAAGATATTAATTATGATGCTTCTGCTGATACGAATGTACTTGGTTTAATATGGAATAAACAATCTGACACTTTACGAATAAATATTGGTAGTATACAAGAGTTATGTTTCGAAAAAGTAATTAAGCGGCTTATCTTATCTACAGGTCGTAGATTGTTTGATCCTATTAGTGTATGTTGTCCTGCCATTCTTATCCCTAAATTATTACTTTAAGAAACGTGGAAGCAGAAGAACATGAGATGAAGAAGTTGATACGTATACGAGAACTGCATTTTAGAAATGGCTAAGAGATATTGACTATCTAGAAAAGATGCGCTTTGCCAGATATTTTGGTTTAAGAACGCAAATGAAAATACTTCAGTACATATATTTTCTGTGATGCCAGTAAGCATGCTTACGCAGTAGCTGCTTTCACCCGAAAAAAAAAAAAAACTTTTGATTCTGTTAAGGTACAACTGATACAAGCCAGGGATAGAGTTGCACCAACTGGAAAAGAAGAAACTACTATCGCGAGACTGGAATTACTTGAAGCTACTATAGCATCACGACTTTCGTCCTCAATTTTATCTGAGATACAGAGTGAAGACGTTTACTTCTTCTACTATTTTAGCATGGATAACGAGAGAGGAAGCCTGGAATGTTTTTGTCCAGAATAGAGTGAAAGAAATAAGAAGACTAAAAAATTCTTGATTATATGAATTCCGCTGATCTCCCAAGTAGAAGTTTTTTAGCTTTAAATTTATTGAAATCTAACTGGTGGCTAGGTCCAAGTTGGCTTTACTTGCCTGAAGAAGATTAGCCAAAAGGTGACTTAAATTTAGATATGAGCGAGAGTTTTAGAGATAAGAAAAAGAGCATGGCTTCATTTGTAACAAAATGTTTAGTTTCCGCATGCTTGCTTACCAAGAGAGACTGGTATTATAGATATTTTCCAAGTACAAAAAGGTAGTTAATCTAATTGCCTGGATCCTAAGATTCACATCCAATTGTCGATCTGAACAAATTGAGGGAAATAATAGAAACCTTGATTCTGATGAAAGTTTTGAAGCTGAGAAGTTATTGATCAAAATGGTTCAAGAACACTCTTTTGTGAATGAAAACGATGAGAAATTAAAAACCCTAGGAGCACGCATTCAAAATCTAGAAAAGAGAAAATCTGTTAAGTGAGTATTGGTGATGCTGTATTGATAGGGGGTGATAACACCAAGCGAATCAGTTTAGCATTAAGCAAAATAATTCAGATCCTTCCAGGAAGAGACGGAATTACAAGACTTGTTGAGCTTAAAACCACTAATGGGCAATTGCTAAGACCAATTCAAAGATTGTACCCACTTCAAGTTTCAACCATGATCCTATTATTGAGAAATTTTCAACCGAGAAGGTGGGAGATGAAACTTGTGAAAATTCTGTCTATCATGACGTGTGTGGATGTGAACATCAAATTTAAAAGATTAGAACAGGTTGTACAATCAAAGTACCTAAAAGATTGGACTTATGAAATGTTTATAATTTTCTTTTGTAACTTGCGAACTGTTCATAATTTTTTTTCTAAGTTAAATTTTTAAGATATAAAGTTCACTTAGGTGGAAGGCTGTCAATTGTGAATGCCAACAGTTGATGTTTTTTACATTTAAGTTTTGAGTTTTTACTTTTTGTTAAAAAAGAAAATTAGAAAAAATGGCTTTGAGTTGCCTTTTATGTGTATTTGAGAATTAATGAGTATTATCTTACGTCATTTATATTTTGAGTGTTATTTAAGATGTCAAAGCTAGAGTAGAATGTGGAAACTTGGAATTTAAAAACGAACTTGGAATTTACACTTGTTTGATTTGTTTAATAAAACTGTAAAAATAAACTGTTTGTGTTGTCACAAGATGTTTCATTGAATAATTGATTACACTCATTTCCCTCATTATTCTTCTGATATTCGAAGGCAAAACAGAATAGACCATGAAATAAGATAAATTTTGTATACAACTGACGCATAGATGCTGAATATTTATAATATTTTTGCAAAAGTAAGTGTATCTTACGTGTAAATATTGCATGAACTTCGAACTTCCGGAAGGAAAACCACAAACCTTGAATTTCCAAGACAAAAAAAAAAAAAAAACTTGCGTAAGAAGCCTTTAACAAACTGGAATCAATAAGGGGATCTTTCGTCATACGACCCTCTAAGATGGAATACACCAAAATTTTCACCTGCGTGGATTAACCTATTTTTAATTTCTTAATAAATTGTTTTGATGATGTGACACGTTCACATGATTACATCATCTTGACTGCACATAGTCTTTCCGTATTGGTAAATGCTTCTGCATACAATTTACACAACTATATGGTTTTAAATGATGGGAAAGTGATAAAAGCTAACATAATAGTCATATCTATCTACATGTTTATTAATTTTAACAAGGATTGTAGAATTCCGTGGTTATTTCATTTTTCAGTTTAGATATGTAAACCCAAAGATTATTTTTCAATTATTTAAACCCTAAGAGAGTTTAATATGAGCAACTATTATGCATCTCCCCTAAAAAGTTTAAAAAAGTGCATATTATCATACTATGTGGATGGCAAAAAGTCTATTTTATTTAAAACATTTTGATATTTAGATTATAAAAGAAAAGTAACAATGCACTATTAAGGGCATCGAAATAAGTACAAAAATGTTCACATTATAAACCAAGTTAGTTATAAGGAAATTGAGCTTTAAAGTGTGTTATAGTTTTGCGATAATTTGATATTTTAAAGGTACCTTAAAGTATTTGCCATTCTTTTCACACAACATAAACATTTTACTAAAATCTATGCTTTGTAGTCTAGTAGTTTAAAATTTTATAAAAGAAATTCATAATGAAAACCGCTGTTTCAGTTACTGGAAGATAACTAAAATGTGATTTGTGCGGAAATACTATTAAACTATACGAATTGCTATTATCCGTTCGCCGCTTTTTCGGATGGCATAAATTGTCCTTCACCATTATAGAAAAACGTATACCATCGATAAGCAAGTGGGCGTTATTTATCGATTATGAAGTTTTACAATAAAGAAAATTTAATGATTCTTTTCTTCACGGGCTCTACCATACGTAATTATTCATTTAAATCGTAGCTTATGTTGTAATCATGCGTTATTTCTGCTTAAACAACAATACGGACGTGTATTAATCTTCCCTATCTTTTAGACGCATTACATGCCAGTTCATGCTTATTAAGACTTTTATAAGGATCTCACAATGAATTAATTTGAACACTGGAAACGACTGACTATATCATAGAGATTTATTCGCATTGCGTGCAGTCGCGTATATAACAAGAAAAAAATATATATATATATATATGAAAGTAGGTTCTTTTCCTTTCTGCAAGATTTTCTATATGCAACCTTACCACAATTCCACATGAAACTTGAGCCAAGCATCGAGACCTCGTAATCGATTACAAAGTGCAAAATATATCAGCTATTCCTCATCGATGGTGCAAAGACAGTCTGTGTCATCGGAAAAGCGGCTACCCTATTATTCATCCAGCATTGAATGTTTCTTTTGTGCGGAAGTGTCTCTGCTTTTCTATTTGTGGAGAACTGTCGTAAGTGGAAGTACTATTATCGCTGTTGAGGCAACATGTTCTGGACATAAACAAAAGTAACACACTTCCTTTAGCTCGGGAGCACTGCGTCAACCATGTAGGGAGGAATATATCTCCCTGTATTCTTACCTACATGATATTACACTCATGTCCATAAATTAAGGATAATTCGGAGTCACGCGGAAATCGAACTCTAAAATAAATATATCACCTGTAATATCACTACACACATCTTCAAGAATCATATGCAAATTTCAGGAAGTAACCAGATGACACCGATGGTAAGTCGCAATGACGAGAGTGTAAGAGAGTGATATAAAAGGAATACAGGCAAAGAAGTAAAATTGTAAGCAGGCGCTTTACAAGTATTTCAGTGCAATAACCGAATAGTTATGACACAAAGGACGCATTTGAATGAATTTTTACGTGGTAGAATTATCGGCCGTCTGGAATGTGGGCGTACCAAACTGGAAGTATCAGACGAACATGGAATTACCCAGAGTGTCATCTCCAGGCTTTGGCAACGATTCCAAGATGATGGTAATGTGAGTAGACGTTACAGCACAGGTCGCCCCAGAGTTACAACGCCGAATGAGGACCGGTATTTGGCAGTTACTGCCAAAAGAAACAGGCGGAGCACAGCCTCAGACCTGTCTCGTCAGCTCTCTTCAGCCACTGGTACGACAATTTCAAGGCAGACCGTGTACAGACGCTTAGGGCAGATTGGTCTATATGCTCGTAGACCTGTCAGATGCGTTCCACTTACTGCAACTCACTGTCGCCTGCGGTTAGCCTGGAGTAGAGAGCATGCATTGTGGACACCGCAACAGTGGGCTTGTGTGATGTTTTCCGACGAGTCCAGGTTTAGCTTGCAGTCTGATTCTCGCCGGACTTTCATATGGAGAGCTCCAGGTACCCGTTACCACCAAGAAAACATCATTGAACGACACCGTTACGGTGGTGCAGGAGTGCTCGTTTGGGGTGGAATTATTCTGGGTTCCAGAACTGACCTGCATGTTCAAATTGGAACCATGACAAGCCAAATCTATCGGGACGTCATTCTGGAACAACATGTACGTTTGTTTCGGGGCGCCATGGGCGCACAATTTGTGTTTATGGATGACAACGCCCGTCCTCACCGTGCAAACATCGTAAGCGAATGCCTTCAATCGGAGGATATGACCCGTATGGACTGGCCAGCATTCTCACCGGACTTGAATCCAGTGGAGCAAGTGTAGGACATGCTTGGCCGACGAGTTGCAGCCCGTCAATCTCCTCCTACATGTCTACCGGAACTTCGGAGAGCATTGCTTTTTGAGTGGTGTAATATCCCCCAAGATCAGATCGATAATTTGATACTCAGCATGCCTAGGCGTTGTACGGACTGTATTGCATCGTCTGGGAGACATACAATGTATTAATAATCATACCATCCATGTAATATTTGTTTTTTGTAAATAGTGTTTTTCGTAAGTTGCTCCAGGGAGAAAAAATCGCTAATTTTTTTAATAATATCAATCATATAGCATCATTTTTTGCTCTTTACCTTTTGTTTAATAAATAATCTTTACAAATAAGTCAAATTTGTTTTGCTTCTAACTCTTCCTTTGCCTGATTTTGCATTATCCTTAATTTATGAACATGAGTGTATTTAAAATTTAGTGCATGCTCATTACTGACTGTAAAAAACACTTTTGCTGTGAAATTTAAGCAATAAGAAATAGCTCCATTTTTACACTTGGATTTTTATAAAAAATAAAAAAGCTGCATTTTATAATCTTTTTTTTTTATTTTGAAGGTAAACAGTTGGGTTTCCTAGAAAACATCTAATAGCAGTTGGCTATTACATATGGATTTTATTTTCCACTGTATCTTCTTGTTCTATGGATAATATCTCGATGAAGCTTTCCCCCAAGTTCATTAACAGCTCCTGAATTTCAGAAAAT
>KK121372.1:79118-96831 GCA_000611955.2 Stegodyphus mimosarum | reverse complement strand
GGGGGGGGGGGGAAATGTAAATTGAGCGAAAAATTAAAGATTCCAGAAGCTCGAAAAAATTTTTAGAGTTTTTTCAGATTCTTGAATTTCCCGCGAATTTTTGCATATTTTTTAATTGATCCCAGGATATTTCCTCTTCATACTTTAAGCTGTCCCTGAAGTTTGAGAGAGCTGTTAAATTCCTCATCTGAGAAAAATTCCTTCTTATAGCTTAAATTCAAATTTCAGGAAATATTTCTTTTAAATAACGGAATGCTTCTCCCTCTTTATTCACACCTTTAGAAGTTTAATGAATTACGACTTTATAAAATGTTTCTTACTAGTATTTTCAAAAGGAAGAAATTTTTATTTATTTATTTTTACATAATGGTCGTGCTTTTCTTCACTATTTCATGCCGGGAGTGGCAGTACGTGATAAAATCTACTTGAAGTCCTGTCAGTAATGTCAGAGATTTTAGATTAGCTCAGAGATTCAGCTGATGACATTAATTGTTTTATTGCCAGTATTAGGATGTATCAAGACTAAATTATCCCTTTCATAAGGAATGTTTCACTGCAGAATGGAGTAATTGGTAGCGTGTTCCACTACTATTACTTTGTCATGTATAATAAGCAAAGACAATAATAGTTGCATCGCGTATAGAAATATTTACATTCAAATTTTCAGTTTTTTATTTCTCTGTATTATTATTCTTAACATTAGAAATTTAATACAATAAAATTTTGTAGTATTCTAAGTTTTAATGTTAGAAAGATTCTTATAATTAAGGATTAAAAAAGAGGAAAAAGGGAAAGATGAAGTGCCTCCCTCTACATTCATAACTCTCCAGAGAAATTGGGTTATATTACAACAATACGATTATATATTGAAGTGTGTTTAAGTAGGTGATGCAGTATAAATTTCTACATATGTATATACATATGTTAAAAATTTATTTTGAGTCACGAATTCACACGTTTTTTAATTTAGATAAATTTAGATATTAGCAATACTGCACTGAAAGTTAAATGTGTTAAATGCACTTTTTGTTCACATAGGTTAGTAGTGTTCCCTGCAATAAGAATGATCACAGGGATTTGGCCCGCACGTTTGGCAGCAGACTTCAGTTCAAATTAATTTACACGCAGATAAGATCATTATGCTGGGATTATTCACACCCATCAATACATTTTACATGTCTTTTATTTTATATTACATAAATGTTACTGCATTTACTCACCAATTACTGTAAGATTTCTTTCAGCAATGAACCCTGATTAACTACGGATTTCAATAACACTGGGGAACAGCAGTTTAGTTGTCTTAGATCTATCACTTACTTTTGACTAACTTTTGGCCTCTGAATCCAACAGTAGCTTCAGGTTTTGTCTGTCACGTCAATTTTTTAAGCTCTCTGTCTTAAAAGTCATGCAAAATATGCATATAAAGAAAATAACGGGAAAATTTACCAAATGTACTGTTCACAAAGAACAGTTTTATTCACAGAAGGGCTATATATAGTTACTGTAAGTTAAATTTTGCTCATACAAATAGTAAAGTTCTTTTTACTAAACAGTAAACATGCATATTCAGATGAAAAGTTTCGCTTATGGCCTTTTCTGGAGTGCTTGGATCTCTGGACATTCAAGCGTGATGCTCCAACAATAGTCAGCCATCACATGTACACTGCTCGACATTGAAAATGCAACACCAAGAAGGAGTGGTCAGAAAGTGATGAAATTTGGAAAAAAGACAGAGACAGCAAGCAGCAATAAGTGATCTTTATTTTAAAATGATAGTCAGAATATAGAGCGAGAACGGCGTCGGCTCAGTAGGATAAGTGATAAGTGACGGAGGGCGTGGGCACCATTCCTCTACCATGATGGTCAATTGGTATAGCGCCACGTCCTCCCTTACCTAGAGTCCGGCTTGAGGGGCCACAAGCGAGCCTCGCACAGGACGCCCAATTCCAACGCCCGGACCGTACCGTCAGCAGTCATGCCGACCAAATGCCAACGTGGTGGACTCCCGTCCAAAGTGTCCGGGTCCAGCATTTATTGAACTCGAATAAATAGCTTACATGGCCGAGTACATAGATATTAACATACTTTTGCAATGATATTAACGTACTTTTGCGACATGATCATACCTACTACCCGATCTAATTAAAACGCATAAATACACACATAGATACATAAATACGTAAATGCCACTTAATACATAAGTAAATGCCTAAATACCTGCACCTGAGACTGAATACATATATGTTAACATACTTTTGCAACATGTTCATTCATACAGATCGTCCTAATTTAGCACATAAATACGCACATAAATACACACATGAATACATAAATACATTTAAAGGCATAATAAATAAATACCTACATACATAAAAACCTGAAGACTGGTTACGTGTGCGCATGAGTACTAATTACAGTGTAACCTGGAGACTGAATGCATAGATATTTGCATATATTTGCAACAAACTGACCTAATAAGACATATAAATGCCTAAATTCACAAATGCCGCTTAAATACATAATAAATAAACACCTATATGCCTGAGAAAAATTACGTGTGCATATGAATACTAAATGCAAAGTTACCTGGAATCTGTATACATAAATAATAGCTTCTAATAACTGTACATATTATGCAGACCCCTGTTATACACATATATATATATATACACATATATACATATACACACATACACACATATACATATATATACATACACACACACACACACATACATACATATATATATACCTACACGTTGCAAATATTTACACATTTTTACTTATCGGTACATATATCTTTGCGTAATTATCATTACATAATATATATATACATATATATATTAACCTGACTGATTTTAATCATGCCAATGTGTGTGTCTTTTTAGGCTGCTTTGACTAGGCACTTTGACATAAATCAACACCTAATGCCGAGAGTTTTGACATTATGTTGCAGACTTTTCGTACCAAATGTTTTTGTTTTATTAGGTACTTACAATATGCCTGAGTGTTTGTCGGGGGAAAAGTCAGGTGTTGCCCAGCAGTGAGTTGGCAAGTGGTCACATAATGTTCCGGCGTTCCTTGTGAGCCGCAGACGCATAAGTCAGTGTTACTAACCGGCTCAGTAGGATGTAGGACCGGCTCAGTAGGATGTAGGACCACCGCGGACAGCGATGCACGAAGAAACACGTCTAGGCATAGAGTCAATAAAAGTGCGGAAGGTGTCCTGAAAGATGGCTCTCCATTCCCTTTCAACCATTTGCCACATTTCGCCTTCTGAACGAGGCAGGGGCAGAGTCTGCAAACGGCGTCCAATCACATCCCGCACATGTTGGATTGGTGACAGGTCAGGAGAGTACGGTGGCCAGGGAAGCATCTAGAGCATGTTGGCAGATGCAAGCACTGTGTGGTCGGGCGTTATCCTGCTGAAAATTTGCATTAGGCAGCCCTTGAAGGTAGGGGATTGCCACCGACCGCAGTACATTATCCAAGTATCGTTGGGCCGTCATAGTGCCCTGAATACGAACAGGAGGTGACCTAGAATTGTAGGCCATAGCGCCCCAAACCAATATGCCACGTTGTCGCGTGGTGGGGTGTTCCACAGTTACTGTCGGATTAGATTTGTCTCCACGTCGACGCCACACACATATGCGGCGATTGTCACTGGATAAACAGAAACTTTACTCATCTGAGAACACTACGTTTCGCCATTCTGTCATCCACATCGCTCTAGTCCGGCACCATTCTAAACGTTGACGTCTGTGCTATGGGGTCAATAACAGTCTTTTTAACGGACGCCGTGAGTGCAGGATACGTTCAACCTATCGACGGGAAATGGTTCTCGTCGACACAGAAACATCCAGGGTATCTTGCACACGCTGCAGAATCGCGGTACAAGTGACTTGCGAGACCGCCACAGCTTTCGGCGGATGCGTCGGTCCACGCGTGCTGACGTCACTCTGGCTGCACCTGCACCCCTCCTTCTTCACCCATTCCCTTGTTCCAACCATGTTCGCCATAGCCGATGCACCGTGCTCGCATCCATGTGGGTATCAGCTGCGATTTGACGTAAGCGCCAACCCGCCCTGATCAGTCGGATCACCATACCCCGTAAAGTCGTCTATCTGCTGGAAGTGCTTTCGTTGACGGCGACCTGGCATTCTCTCCTATTACACGTATCCTCCGATACAAAAACAAACTTTCTTCGATGATTCGTGCGGCAGAAATAATGACACGAATATTGCCCATTCTGCACGTTCCTTCCCTTATATCTTACTTCACGTGCGTCGGAGAGCTGCGCATTTCACATCATTCGCTTAACTCAGTGACGTGCGTCTACTCTAAAATTTGCATAAATTTCTAATTACTCCTTCTTGGTGTTGCATTTTCAATGTCGAGTAGTGTATATCCATCTGTCTTGGTACCGTGCCTCCATGGCCTTCAGATCTTGGTGAGATCGCTCACCTTGCTCATCACCGACTGAACTAAAATTTTTTAGCAAGTCATTAAGAGGGCTACATAAAAATGGGAGTTTAATGCTCATTTTGCAATCAAGCATTTTGAAGCTGTATAAAAGTTGCTGGAAAATTTCGCTGTAATTCTGTGCTCGTGTATTTCCAAGAAAGTCTTTGAAAATGTTCTTGAATGCCAACCAAGCATTGTTTTGAAGATCTGCTATTTTTCCGAAGAAATGCTAATTTTTAAGGAGCTGTCGAGTCTCTGAACTATCAAACACACCTGCCTTTATCTCTTCAAATGACAGGCTAAGAAATGCCGAAATGAGATACTTGAAACAGTCTTCTTCTATTGGCAAAATCAAAATGAGATATTTGAAACAGTCTCCTTCAGTTGGTAAAGCTTTGACAAATTGCTTCATGAGACCCAGTTTTATATGCAGAGGTGGAAATATAATGTTCTTTGTGTCGACAAGTCGTGCAGAATGTTTGGATCTTCAAGTGTCAGATCAGACCTTGGCGCTCAATTAGACTGCACGCAGGGCTTCTCACGAACTCTGCTGTCCCATGTACACAAAAAGATAGAGTTACTTGCTATATCAAAAGAATATGAATGAGAGAAGAAGGCAAGCTCTCGTACACCTAATGTGAACCAACTTCGCTCGCCTCAGGCATCTTTCGATTTGAAGCTAGTATGCGGTGAAGCAAACGCGGAGTGTGCTGGCGAAATTCATTCTATTTGAAATGCTACTGAAGTACGAAACATAAATCTACTATTTGAGAATTAGTTTTTGCTGTTATTTATACTCGAAATTTTTATTCTACAGTGTGCTTTGCATGCGACGTTTTTTTAAAATTTTACAAAAAAATGTTTCAGTTTGTAATTAAGCATTTTCCTACTTACACATTACATAAATGGTTGCTATAATATTATTATTTTCTAGTGTAATAATGTATTAAATTATGCTTTAATTTTAAATGATTGTGGTAATGCATTTCCATAAATAAATAATAGATGCAACATTTATCATTATTATTAAGAAAATAAGGAACTCTGCGCAGAGAGCGACAAGTGAAGCACTCAGTAAGCCTTTGCAGTGTTCGCCCTTCCAAAAACTGACAGTTTCCTTGACCTTGTTTTAGGTGAATGGAGAAGGCGGTTCTTACCTCTCACCTAGGGGAGCGTCGGAAACGTAGTAAAATTAAGACATAGGTAGAATTCAGCAAGTTGTTATTAATGAGAAATGTTAATTAGGCTAATGTAGTGCTTCTAGTTTTTCGAGCTCCCTCATTGTGCTAAAGAATTCCATAAAATTTTTATTAGGGTTAGCGCTTTTAACTATTTCAGGATAAGATTTATATTTTAAGATAGGAGTGAATTTGGAATTGCTTCTGTTAGACGTTATTTTATTCTTGTCAGGAGGAGATTTTTAGAATTGGCCATTTTTTGGCTGGCATTATTATTATGTTTGCAAACTGATGGATTTGATTTTTAGAAATTTTGAACAGCAGTCGGTTCTAAAAAGTAAGGCATAGAATCTGCACTGCATAAAAAAACTTGAATGAAATGTTCCAATGAGAGTTTCCAATCAATCGTTCATTACATGTAATTTTTTATTACCTTCTCATGTCATGAAATTGATTTTTTACGACGCAGGAAACTTACAGATATTTCTAAATATTTGAGAAATAAGAGTTTAAAGTTTATTTTAAAGAAGTCATATTTTTAATGCATTCAATATAGCGCTCTGACAGGTTCTCAGATGGTGCTGCTGGTTTTGAATCGCATCCGTAGATCAATTTCAAGGCCTGTGTTTACGCTTGTCAAGTTCGGCAACGCCTTACACATTTTCGGCTCAGTTTTTCTTCACGGCGTTGCTGTATTTTTGAAGCTTTACTTCTCGCAATTCGAATTTTTTGGTATATCCACGTTGCCGGCCAAGAGGAAGCAGACGATTTTAAGGTTAACACAGGTGATCTATTGGTGCATGTGATATTGCAACAAATGAGTGACTCTCTGTATGCCTTCATATTTTTCACACACACAAGTTGAATGGCCTATTTGGACTGTACCAAATAAATTCCCATTGCGAAGGAGGATGCACTTTAAGCTCTGCTTTGAGCTATCGACGAAGATCGCCACTAAACTGCGTTACAGGCTGAAATTCCCAACTCTTCCATTAAACTATGTACTTTATGGGAATACAAAAATCCATCATCACTTCGAAAGTACTACAGAAATGCACGTTCTCTCGAGCGAAAGTACGATAACTTAGGTCCTTTTTCAAGCAAGGTTTTCTCGTGCAGTCTTGATGATAACGGCTTTGAAGATTTTTTGAATAGTTCCAAAACTCGTGCCAAATCATTCAACTTATGCTGCTCAAATCCCTTACGAACGGAATCATGTTCAATTTTAAAATCTTCGCCGTTGGGGTCAATTCGATATTCATCAGAATCGTATTCCTGTATTTCTAAAGGGTAATTCCTGTATTCTTCGAAAACTGGCAGTAGGAGTTCAGCTGAATGAGGCCCCTGCCATATAGCTGATGATAAACTAGGATACTCTATTTTACATTTGTTTTTTCTGCTATACCCTAACGTTTTCATTACCCAAAAGTAGCAATCACTTGAGTGGGGCTCTTGCCAAATCATAGGTATACCAAATGGAAATTTAGAACCTGTTTCTTTCACCGACATCTATAATTTCACTACACACTGCTTCCACACTTTGTGAGGGGCCCATGATTTATCTTGATCACCAATTTTCACTTTAACATAGGCATAATAGACTTGCCTGACAAATGCATTGATATTTGCCCTTTGATTGGGAATGGTAAAAGTTCTACATATATAATAAAACGAATCGGGGCTGTTTAAGCACGATGCGAACTAGCAGAAGCAGACGTAAGGCAAGCTTTCAGTCCGTATATAAATAAACTAAACACTGTTAACCTTTGCATATAAATAAGAACTCGGACTCCACATCGGAATGCGCTTCATTATATCAGAGCGACACACAACGGCTCACTACAGTATCTCAGGCATAACTGAATTAGTCTAGACAAATATGCACCTGTCGTTGGTCTTCTACTGTATCAATCACCTGCCGCCAATCGGAGAGTTTATGTCAGTCAATAGCAGAGCAGTAGCACTTCCTATCATCCACGCTCGATGCCACGAAGAATGGTCACATTCACATAAGGTGTGGAGAAAAAATTTGATATGGCAGAAGAAACTAACTACGCGTTTGAAAGCAGCATATCTTTATAACTCTAAAACAGCTCAATCGAATTCAACAGAAATTATGTCACAAACTGTTCCCAGCGTAATTTAAATACATATATTTAAACTGCTGTAAAAGATAATAGAACATTTTTTTTGGTTTGAAAGCTATTTGTAACGTTAAATATGTTTTGATATTATCGGTTCTTCCTTTCTGTTGAATAAGCAGATTTTTAAACAGGTACAACTGTAGTTTGTAGTCTATAGATAACAAGATATATTGGAACATATTAGTTTTAGTTTGTTGCCTTATATTACACGGTGAATTACTGGATATAAGATTTTGTGCACATTTAATTCATATGAATAACTTCATTATTTAAATCATAAATTGACATCATCTATATCCTAATGCCGGCAGAGTGTTGGATGATAGGTTCAAAATTTGTTAAAAGCTATAGTGTGAAACTATTAAATCTACTGTACAAGAAAAAGTTTTTATTAAACATTACTGGTTATACTTTATTGCCTTGGCATTAGCGTGTGTGCAAAAGCTCTGTCTAGTGCATTTGAATATCTATACTGAAATGCATTAAATAACTCAGAAGATACATGCGTTTTATATGCATCAGATAACACCTTCAAATACTTATTCAGCGAAGTGGGAAGCCCGTTGATAGTAGGATTTACCATTCCAAGTTTAACAAGTTGGAAAGTTTTCACCATACCAATATAGTTTTGAGGCCGTCCAATGATTTCCAAGTTAAATCTAGTTTCTTGGATGTTTCCGCCAGCTCTTGCCGGGTAATAATGGGTACTGTTCCGAACTGTAACCTGGTATGACAGATTGATGCTGTAAATTCTAAGAGTGCAGTTTATAGAGAGTTCTCCTTCGTACATGGAAGGTCCAGAACAATCTCCTACCCTCTCCAATTTTCCCAATCCAGTTGCTTTGCCGCCAGTGAAAGTAGCCTCACCTTGTGACCGGTACACAGTTGACGGACCAAACTGAGTACTGAATGTTGATAATAGCAGAGGGTCTAGACCCAAATCTCTAACGGCAGGGGGTAAACATTTCCGGATCACATTATCAATGTACTGGTTTGCAGAATGGCCAGCGAAGGCAACACCTGAAGAACAGAAATTAATATAAATATTTCAGTAAGGGTTTTATAAGATACTATAATAGTTAAAATAAAAACTTCAATGATGATTTCTCTGGAATAATATAGGTTTTTTAATACCTTTGAAATTTTAAAGTATACTTGTGATTATTTGTGTTACGGTTAAAATATAATCTTATAATTACAGGATTAAATTAAAAAACACTTTCAGGAATCTATCGCAAGAGTTATTGTTTCTAAGACTGTTTCTAAGTTGTTAATGTTATAAATGAAAACCAGGGTTAGACAAGTCTTTAAGAGCTGAAAATTTAAAAATCATACTAAGCTTAATCTGAGACAAATGCTTTTCATAAAAAGGGAATTCATGAAAGAAATTTTTCAAACTTAATTTAAGTAGGAGGGCTTCAAAAGTTTTAGCAATATTTTGGTCAAATTTACTTCTGTCTAGCTTCTAAAAAAACTGATAAAACTCATATATAATAATAAAATAATTTATTGCTAAAACGTACATACATAATTCCTTCATATCGTAAATATACGTTTGAATAACCGACTTTTCTGATTTCTACAACTTTGTGACTTGAAGCGTTTTATTTTGAAAAGATAGAATCGAATTTGACAAAAACAGTTTGATTTAATTTATTGTTCGAAAAACGATAATGTTTTTAAACAGCATCAGCATATTACCCGAAAGTAAGCCAACAAGTTAATGCTTGGTAAAAATTAATATTTTACAAGAACATTCAGAAAACAAAAGGGAAAAATGTCTTAGAATAAAATAAAAAGTCTCACTTAATGCAAGAAACGGAATCTGTAAATTAAGCTACAGTAACAATTTTCAGCAGTTTACTGAATTTTTATATATGACTTTTCATTCTGTTTGTGTATGTAATTATGTTTCCATGAATTTAATTTAATTTAGATTTAAAATTTTAAAAAAATCATTTAAATGTCAGTCTCAGCGAAAAGCTGTTGACTTTTGTTCTAACCTATCCACTAAATGTGCAGTCTTCTTCTATTTGCATTTTTTACAATAATTTTTTATCTTTTATTTTCAGTTTATAAATTTATAAGATTAACCGAGGAGGTATACTTCCAGTTACAAAAGTCTTTTAAATGACGCACACATTTTTGTTTTCGCATTTTTAAATTTAATGAACTTTTTTTAAAATATGAAATCTAGCATTTAAAATGCTTCTCTGTTCCCTATACTTATGTTTAGAAAAAAAATTCTTTTTATAAAAAATAAAACACAAAAGTTTTGACTCCCATATAACAAAAATGATTAAGATATTTGTTGTAGAAAACGGAATTCGTGTTCATGGGCTGTATGCAAATCTAACAGCGAAATATTTGCACGTAATTAAAAATAAAGTACAGCTTAGAGAAAGGTTTCTGACATTAAGAGATTATGTGATGAGCATTTATCTGCAGATTCTTATGAAAAATATTGGTCAATATAATTTTTCCCCCAAAGAAGGAGATCTTATTCACAGAATGTTGTGTTCTAGAAATCATAGGCACTCTTCAGTGTTGGAGAGTATCCAACTCATAATATTATTTGCATTAATTGAAAATGAAAAATACTTTAGTCAATTTTTTAAGATGACCAGATTATACTCTAATGTAATAAAACTTCATAAGAATAGTAATAACGTAGTTTTAGATTATGAAAGCTTAGAAATTGTTTGAGTGAATTTTTTTCCAGCATACCAAATGTAACAAAATTACAAATAAAAACACAAACAAAACACAAAAGAGTATTAATGAATGGCAATTAAAGGGAGTAAAAAAGTCAACCTCGAATTATCCTAATTTATTTGTTACATGACCCTTCAATGCAATTTCAAAATGAATTTTGAAATTACAGTGAAACCTTGATTCCTGAACTTAATTCATTCGTCAAGACAGTTCGTCATTTGATATATTAGAAAACCGAAACAATTTTCCCAATAAGAATGAATGCAAAATGAATTAATTCATTCCCAGATCCCAAATGATTGTTGAGAAAAGAATACTTTGTGCGTAATGCAAACGTAATGGAATTCAATAAATCAAACACATACAACATTAACATGTACTCGATATTTAACAAAATATTAAACATATCAAAAATAGGAAAATTCGAATTAAATTTGATTCCATTTATAAGTTGACGGGCTTAAATAGAAAACGGGGAAGAAGCCAAAGGAATAAAATGTTATTGTTTGAAAGGAAATACTATTATGTATAATATCGAGTAACTGCTGTCTTCCTGCGTTTTTTCGTTTCGTTTCTTCTAACGTCGTTCGCCCTTCATGAAGAATCCCTGAGCATCTGTCTCATTAAATATTTGTCCGCTGTGATTTGTTTCTGTTTATGTTTTAAAATACGACTAAAGCAAGGGACAATATTGTTATTTCAGATATTTATGCTACGTGTTAGTGCTGCTTTATTATAGCTATGAATAACGTGACGTAACAACGCACTCAAACAATTGCACTTTCGTTTGGGGAAACCCGATTGATTCTCGATACGCTGCGTTTTGTTTTTATAAACGAGGTTATAAATTAACTGTTATTGCTGCATTTTGCCCTTGCATTAAAAAACTCAGTTCGAGGGCGGTAGAATCACATATGCTATCGAACTCCAGTTCATTTACAGGTGGTCGAATTAAAATCTGTTGAAAGAGGTAAAACGATTGGATAACGTCGAGAAACAGCAACATATTGGAACAATCACCTGCGAGGAGTTTGTGCTCATAGCGTTTTAAACGCAACTTTCGGTGAAATCAGAAAGACAAACAAAATCACAGGAATCGAGGAAAGATATTTTACGAAGAGCAAAAACGAAGCTGGTTAAGTGCTTTCGTAGCAGTCGTTATTTGGTAGACTGTGTAGAGAGACTGATGATATTTTACGAAAAGGTGTGGCAGATAAAAATGCGGCTCAGGCATCTCAACCAACTTTCGTTGTTTAGCGGCACATAACATTCCCAGTTGACGGGATAATACGTAACTACCCGTCAAATTATCAGTGTTTAGCCGTCTCATCCTCTCATAATAAATTTAAAGCATAATAAATTTCGATGCTCAGATAAAATGAGTTCAAAATGAAGAGCTATTCAATCAAGCACAAGAAAGTAGTTGTGGAAGAATTCAAGGATAAAAATCTTACAACATTCTGGAAAGAGAAGAAATTGTATTTACGAATGGTTTGAAAGTGATGATTAGAGTCCAATAATCTCAAAAGCCAAGAAGTGTGAATATGGATCAGATCGACATCCATTATTTTCTGAATTGAAGCACATCAGCTGTGAATGGATTGCTGACTGAAGAGCAAAGTGTTTGGTTACTCGCAGGGCTGTTATTAAATCTTTAACCTTGTAGCTAGAAGAATTCAAAACATCATAACACTGGGTAGATGGCTTCCTTCAGCGATACGAACTAACTGTAAGAAGATCCAAAATACGGTTCGAATTAGAAGATACTGATGTGATTAAACTTGTATTCAAATGTTTTGTTGATTTCATCGAATTCTCTAAGTACCAACGCTCGAACATGATTGCTATGCATGGAAATGCAGTGTTTATGGGTCAAGTGTCTCAAAATATCACTGATCAGAGGTATGCCTCTGCGGTTTACGTTTCGTCCACTCGTTACGGAAGCGCGACGATTACATGTATCTTTCTTTATATGTTCTTCAAAGTTCTTCAGGAGAGCCAGATGGGAAAAAAAACTGTGAAACCAAGTTTCCTGATTTTAATTTTATACTCACATGCTTCTTTTCCAATTATTATTTTTGCTACTAACTAGCAGTTTTCGGCAAATTTGTTACATTTGCCTCTTTGAGTCATTTTATTCTCTGAATCGCCATTTTATATTGATGCTAGATTTTTTCATTTTCAGAAACTGAACAGTTTTTCATTCCAGTCTTACCCTTAAGTATTGATCATTTAGTCCTGTTTGATATTTAATTACACTTGGAATTCTTTTTTAATTTTCTTTGATTGACGAAGTTTCGTATTTTAGCCGTTTTGCTTTTCCCTGCTATTTCATGTTTTCCGTGTTTACTACCCCCCCTTTTTTTGGTGTGGCAAATAATTTTTCTGCTCCTTAAGAAGAGGAATCTGTATCTGATCGCCTGAAATCGAAAGAATTTTATTCAAAATCTGCACAAAACTAAGGTTGCTGTTTTATCTAATTTAAGTTTTGCATTTTCGTGTTTTCTTTCTATTAGAAGTTTTATTACCAATCTAGTAAATGAAGTTATTTAGTCATTTAGGCTCAAGCTTAGAAAAGCATCTTGAATTGAGTAACTTCTTGGAAACTTTCAAACAAAATGAGAAAATTTCTGTAGTATGTTAACAGGAGCATTATTTGAATGAACTTTGCTTGTTCACAAGGAAAATATTACAAACATTTCAGAACTAACAATGATCCCTTTAAGAGAAACATCTAATTAGATACAGATTTTTTATTTTAAAAGAGTTAGAGAAAGCTATAGTTTTATCTATTCGTTCATTAAAACCGGACTTGATGCACAAATATTTCACCATGCAAGATAAAATTAACATGCAGGATAATTTAAAATAAATACAGTTCAATAATTTAATAATCAAGAGGAGTAAAGGTCTTACCAAGCACAAAAGATAGGAAAAGCAGCTTTTGCAGCATTATTACAGGCCAGGACTCTGCGAATATGAGAAGTATTCCACAATAAGACCTGTAACATATATATATTAATTGGAATAATATTGTTTACTAGAAATTATTTGATAACATTAAAAAGCAAATGTGAAAACGTAAATGAAATGTTTTTTCATTTACTTTTTACACTAGGTTTCGCATCGAAACAACAATTTCTCTATGTCATCCTTTTCATGTTGAAGTTCTGGAATATCTGGCAAAGTTCTGCACAAAGAATGGTTCTAAGTAGTTATAACCGAGTGATTACTTACCTAGATACTTAGCTAGTTTACAGCTCCTTGCGGGGTCTATAATACTGCTTCCTCACTTTTATGCTAACTTGTTTGATAAGAATTCTTCAAAAGATAAAAAAATTGTGAAGAAAATTTCACAGCTGTTTTATCAATAACTGATAGTCAACTGTCGCAGTTTACAGAAATTACTTAATGGCGGGAAAGCATGTTGCTGTGGAAAGGACAATTTTTTTGAGACGGATAGATTGCACTACAGATTATACGAATCTTCGAATATTTTGCTGAATAAAATTGAGGAGTGTTTTCTTTCCTTGCTTTAATTTCGAAGAAGTTGACTAGACAAAATAGAAACATTTGTGACTGCAGTGTATCTTGGCAAAGTGACAGCATCTAAGTTTTAGGGTTTAGCGCAGTGGTTTTCAACCTCTTTTGCCCCATTTACCCCGTTCACCATCATCCTTCCTCCTTTCCAAAACTTGAAAAGTGCATAGATATATTTATTTAGGTTTAGATTTAGATTATTTTCTAATGTGTTTCATTAATCAAAACACGAAAAGTGTAGAAAATGTTGACAATGTGGACAGAGTGAAAACTTGTATTTTTCCTAGTTCATACTAGGAATGGGGAGCAAAAGAAACATGGTTTTGTACTTGTATGTTAATTTTACATACGTTATCTAGCATAACGTACACTTAGGTGCAGAGGTGGTGTTAGCATCGGAGGACTCGGACTCGAACTTCGGCGCTAACATGACTTCTATACCTAATGTACGTTATGCTAGAAAACGTATGCAAAAAATAACTTGGCTTCAAAGAGGAAAAGACAGTATTAAAACAAAGTGTTGATATAATTCATGTAAGAGAAATTGAATAGCTTAGTTTAAGAGATTTATGGCAGAAGTTCGGAATAAGTAGAAATCAAGTAAGTCCAGTGTTAAAGGATAGATAAGAAGTAAAAATATTATGGACTGCTAATGCAGATGGAAATTTCAGGATTGTAAAATTTACAAAACCTGAAGCATTGAAATTAATACAGTACTGTTCAGCTGTTTTTTTTCTGTTTGAGCAAATAATATTCCTGTAAGTGGAGTATTGTTGCAAGAAATGGCAAAAGAAATTTAGGAAAGTCTGGTCAATTTCAAGTCATTTTCGAGGCATCAAATAAATGATTAGGCAAATTTAAACAAAGACATAACATTACTTTTAATACTATTTGTGGAGAAGAAAAATAAGTAGATGTAAAAACATGCAACAGAGTGGATAAAAAAGTTAAATGAAATTTGCGAAGGATATCAGGCTAAAAACATTTACAATTCAGATGAAACTGGATTATTTCATTGAATTTTGCCAAATAAAACTCTATGCTTCAAAGGAGAAAAGTGCTTTGGTGGTAAAAGCTCCAAGGAGTCGTCTCATCTGGGCTACTTTGCTGTGACATGGAAGGAAAGCTTGAGAAATCACTTGTAACTGGAAAGAACAAAAAACCAAGATGCTTCAAACACATCAATCCAAAGGCTTTATGGGTCAATTAGCATCTCAAAAAAAGTCATGGATGATGCAATGGATAATGTCAGAATAGCTGATTGCTCTTAAGGAAACAATGTCTAGGAAATATAAGAAGATTTTTCCACTTCTGATAAATTCTCCAGCGCACTTACCAAATGTAAAACTGAAATCAGTGAAATTAGTATTTTTCCTACTTAATGCAACATCAGTACTACAGCTTTTAGACCAAGGTATAATTAGGAGCTTCAAGGTTCATTACAGAAATCTGTTATCTTGGCATATTCTTTGTGAAGTTGCTTTCGGAAACTGCGATCAGCTTGCAGAATGTATCAATGTATTGAATGCCATTCAGTGGATAACAAAGGCTGTTAAATCCATACTTCAAAGTGGTGTTCAGTACTGTTCTATTAAAGCAGACTTCGAAATTACAGCTTCGAGTGCCCTCAATGAAAATTTTACTGACGAAAATGAATTGCGTGAACTTGTCAGCGGCAGTGCTTAAATGGAAAAATATTTAGAAAACTTGTGTATTGAAGACACTAAAGAAGACATAAAATCTTTTATGTCAACTGTAGATGATGATATGAGTGTTAACAAAAATTGTTTAGAAAGCAGTGCGAAAGAAAACAGGACAGGGTTGCAAGAAAAACAAAATGCCGAAGACACGAGGTGATACAAAATGACGGTCCAAATTGCTAATGGGCGAAGACGGGATGAAATTATATTTTAATACAAATTCTGCCGAAAGCAAGTAGAAAAGGAAATTTTATTTAACATTTTTGGATAATGAGTGGCGGTATGGATCTCAGAGTGACAGAAAGAACTAAACGTGTATTCGACACTCATTAATTATCCAGATTTATCTTTTAAATGCTTAATACTGCTTCATTCTTGAAACTCCCTTGCTACAATACCACCAATACTGAGATATTGCTTTCAGCAAAAGAATTCGCCAAACAAAGCGACCCAAAAGAAAAGGAGCCAGACACCTTTTGTACTGCATGCAAAGTTGTCTCTTTACATTCTTGTTTACTATTTTTTCTAAAACTAAAACTAAACTAAACTCAGTGGCGCAACAGCCCTAGTAGGCCACAGCCTGCAGTGCCCTTTTTCTGCTTTTTTGACCTTTGGGTCCCGGAGGGCATCAGCATATGCCCTGAACAAGTGGTCAGCTTGTCGCAGGACCTCCGGTGTTTAGTTCCCAAGCGAACTTGGTACTTATTTTATCGACCCACTTAAGGGATGGAAAGGCTGAGTTAACCTTGCTCATCCCGGGGATCGAACCCCGGACCTGTGGCGCAGCTGCGTGACACGCTAGCTACTATTTTTTCTACAGTTTAAAATAATTTTTACAAAATATAGCAGTCTAGGACTTTCCCTCATATTTTAGCTTCAAAATAATTTTAGCTATTTTGTTGCAGTAAGCAAGTTATCAAAAATAAGTCCATTTTTCTCCTATTTGCAATTTAAAGGTATTCCGGTGCCAAGAGGAATATAAGAGTAATTTTATTTTAATACCATTTTAGATTAAGTTACTTTTTTTTTTAGAAAAATACATCCGTTAATAGCAAGTTAAGAATTTGGGTTTCTTATAATTCAGCTTCATTGAATAAAAATTATAGCTTTTAAGACTAATTCGCGAGTTTTTTAAATTAATAAATTTGAATGACGTTTTCGAATATTTTGTGTACAGTTTTTATCTCTTTTTATGATAGTGTTGTTTGTTTTATGTTATAAATTTACATCTCAATTAAGACTATGCTTTTTATTTCAAACATTTTCATTTCAATAGTAGAGCACCTAAGACCACGTTGACATAGTTTAAGTCGTTCTGAGATAAAAAGAATGATTATTTATAATTTTTCTACAATTAGTTAACGACGGTATGAGTCTCAGAGTGACAGGAGGAACGAAACGTGTATTCAGCACTCATTTAAATATCCAGGTTTATTCCTTTAAATATTTAACCTCTTGAGAAGTTCTGTTTGGAACATTTAAGAAGAGGCTAGTTAATAGTTTTTATTTATATAGCCTAATGTATTTTTTTGTATACTAATTATTTTTCCAAATTCCCTTTTAAGAATTAAATTTGCCAAATATATTCCAGCTTTAATCATAAAAATAATATTATCAAATATTTACTCAGATTTGTGAATGATATATGGTATAAAACGAATTTTAATTATTGTCGGAAAAATGAAATAACTGTTGCAAAAAAAAAGCAATTTCTGAAACTGAAGGAATTAAATAATCTACATTTAAAAGAGATAAAGAGCATTTCTATTAAAAAAATTACTATAGGAGTGGTACTTGCATGGCAACTAATGAAGGCCGAGAATTTAATATTTTATTGCTGTGTTTTACAGCATAATTTGTGCCAAAAAGAATGAAAGAGGACATGGTCCTATTTTTTTCTCATTTAGAATCGATGTAACTATTAAGTAAACATTTAATTTTGTGTAACAATATGGCCTTTAAGTCCTTC
>KK121372.1:68136-79106 GCA_000611955.2 Stegodyphus mimosarum | reverse complement strand
TTACTCTACACTAAAATCCCAGCGAATAATTAATTGGGCTACATAGGATTTACATATTTGTTATCTTACATACACACACATATATATCTATCTATATATAAGAAATTTATCATTTAAACAAATACTGCAAGAAAATTTATGATGTGAGTTACGGCAAAATACTTGAAAGTTACGATAGCAAAATTCGTGTTGAGTACTCGTACATATTTGCTTTAATTTTACGCATAAAATCTTTTGCTTTTGTTACGGCAAGAAAAATTTTATACATATAGTCGTTTCATAGCATATTACTCTAATAAGAGTGAATATGTTATTAGAATTTGGCTACATGTCGCCATGTCAGTTGCGTTTTCGAAATTTCTAGTAATTTTTGATTACAACTTTTATAAGCAGAGAGAAATTTCTGGAAATCCGCCTGCTTCTGATTGTAGACTGAAATTCGAAGCTGAAGTCTGAGATTAACTTAGTCTTGCAATCATTGTGCTTTTCAATAAGTTTATTAACCGCTGATAACTCTGGCCTTCTTAGTTTGGCTTATTTCGTTACGGCAAAGCTCTCAAAAGCTATCTGAATAAAAGAAGGGCTACTTTCGCAGTGAACTTTCTAGCATATCCACGCTACACATGAGAAAAATCACGAAAACGCCCATGCAACTAGTTCGTTCACTTAAAATCAGACCTCGGTCGAACTACCAGTATTCAGCGACTTTGTGGAGCGACAGTTGATAGGCTTCCCTTAATTAAGAAGTAACAAGCATAATAGCAACCTTAATTAATTTTGACCTTAACATTAATTATCACTATAAAGGTATTAGTTTGCGTTCTATTGAAGAAATTAAAATATTTTTTATTTTTGCCCTATGCTGCCTCTGTCTGATTCCAAAATAGCAATGAAATTCTTGAACTGATATGTGTCATTGCGATTGCTTTATAGATACTACTTTAGATGAGTATGCACAACGTCTAGACTGGCCTAAAATGTGCAACTCGTAAACATTAATAGAGAAGGATTACATATTGCTTATAGGCAATTTATTCCTGCTTGGCCGTATTAAATGCTCCTTTTTACGAAAATAAATTTAGCAAATGTAGTGAAGTGAGGCAGTTCTCTCTCCACGTAAGGAATTTCTGCCTTACAATCTGTAGTTTAACTGCATATTACATTCAAGTTTTGGCGTACGTCATTCTTCTTTTCAGGATCAATTTTATTTCCTTATGTATAAAAAACCATTTCCTCATTAGTACAATTTATAGATTTTTAGTTACTTTTGAATTATATAATTGTCACCCACATTGTATTCATGGCTTGGACACAAAGCCTGTAGAGTAGAAGACCTTTTTCGAACAGAGTTTATGAGAATGATTTTAAAGAAGTCGATTCATGTGTATGCACAGGGATATTAAGTAATTACGTTTGTGCAGCAGAAGCATTGTTATAGTATTAAAATATAATATTATTCATTTAAATAACTGCTGCTGAGTTAATCCCCTGAATGATGAAAGTGACTAAATATGTATTCCTTAAGGCGTGCTGGCAATAAAGTATGATATGCCATTTAAAAGAAATTAAGTATGTATTCTTACGTCTGCAAATAAATTAAATTACACTAACATTATAAACATTATAAACACCCTGTAATAGCATTATTTAACCAGATAATGTATATTTTCTCATATGTTTCGACATATTCAAGGAAATACTAGGAAAGTAATAGTTTATGTTTCGCATACATATATACAATTGATTTGGATATTTACAATATTGTATGGAATGTTAAAGTTTTTAATGTAGTATTTGTTCACGTGATAAGGGATGGTGTATATTGTGGTCTGCAACATGAGTGCTCTTAGGGATTTAAGAGGCATTCTTAGTAACAGTTTCTAGTTCTAATTAATTCTTGCTTAGATAAGGTAATTTAACAGCAATACACGCATTTCTTTCAATTTGCAGAAACTAAACAGTTTTGTAAATATTGATTATTATACGCTTATTCTTTAGCAATGAATCTCCCTAACTGTAAATTTCAGTACACATTTAAATGACAAGGTAGTAGATGAAAAAGCTGATATTTCCTCATTATTACGGCCCCGTTATATGAACGGCGGCGGGGTCGTCAATCAGTTGCTAACCTACATCGTAAACAATAGCCAAACAACCAGCGTTTTTAACTACAGGAAGTTACAGTCCACCCTCGAATTGAAAGAGCTTTCAACTAACCATGCCTTATAGTTGTAATTTGTTTCGCATTCTATTTTCCCAAAAAATGTTAAACTTCTTTGATTTAACACGGAATTAAAAAGACGCTACATCATTCTTCCAAGAAAGAGGTATTATAACTTATGTACATTTGAAAATGCATTTGGACGTGCAATCAGTTTGTTTACTGAAATATGTTAAAGCACGCGAGAGCTGCCTGCTAAAGGGAAGAAATATCTTCGTCAAGAATTATTCTAGGAGAACTGGTTCGTATTTACATTACACACTGAGAAAATTACGAAAATCAACCATGGAGTCAACCCCTCCGTCTGGGCTTGAAACTACCAGTATTCAGCCGTCTTAATTAATCGGCCACTCATGATATTAGTTGCAATGAAAAGAAAAGTACATGATATTAAAATTTGAGACGAGAAAATATATTGCTGATGTATTAAAATCAGTTTAAAGAATATGACACTCGCAAATGGTAAGTAAGTAAACGAGAAGTAAAGATGTTTGCTATGTTTAAAAAAATTGACTTAGAGTCGTATTTAATCTTTGCTCTGAAAATTCTTTGGGATGCTAAATATGGTTTTGAAATTATGGGTTTTCCCATTCAGTTCATTATGCTGATTTTAGCAGCGACTGCTATAATTTGGGTGTCTGTGGTTAACATGAAATATCATTCAGGCTATGTTTACTTCTTTATTCTTATGACTGTTATTCATAATTATATAACAGTTTCGATAGATTTTGTGTAGATTTAATTCGAATGAATAACTGGTTTAATTAACTCTTAAATCTGCTCAATTTGTATCCTATTACCAGTAAACTGTTGAATGGTAGTACTGAAGTATGTAAAAGTGAAAATATTACACTATTTTGTAAGGAAATACTTTTTATTAAATTTCAGGTAGGATACTATTGTCTTGGCATTGGTGTGAATGCTAAAGCTCTGCCTAGAGCATAGGCATATTTCTGCTGGAATACATTAAATAATTCAGAAGATACATGGGTTCTGTATGCGTCAAACATGACTTTCAAGTATGTGTTCAGTGAAACGGGAAGTCCGTTGACAGTAGGATTCACCATTCCAAGTTTAACAAGTCGGAAATTTTTAACAGATCCAACATGGCTTTGAGGCCGTCCTACAATTTCCAAGTTTAATGTAGTTTCTTGGACAAATCCACCAGCTCTTGCTGGGTAATAGCGGGTGCCGTTCCTAGCTGTAACCTGGTATGAGAGATTGATGTGGTAAATTCTAAGAGTACAGTTTATCGAGAGTTCTCCTCGGTACGTGGAAGGCCCAGAACAATCTCCTACCCTCTGTAATTTTGCCAATCCAGTTGCATTGCCGTTAGTGAAAGTGGCTTCGCCTTGGGACTGGTATACACTTGTTGGGCCAAATCGAGTACTGAATGTTGATAATTTAAGAGGGTCTAAGCCTAGTTCTCTTGTGGCAGTGGGCAGACCATTCCGGATTACAGTATCAATGTACTGATTTGCAGAACGACTAGCAAAAGCAGCACCTGAAGAATAGAAATTAAAATAAAAATACATTTTATACGATATAATAGTTAAAATAAAAATTTCAAGGATAATTTTCTCAGAATTACACAGTCCAGTCACATTAATGTGACCATCTGTCAAAAGCCAGAATAACCACCTTTCGCAGAGCTGACTGCTGCGAGACGTGCAGGAAGAGAGTCACATAGGTCCCTGAAGGTGTTCTCTGGGATGTTGAGCCATGCCGACTCTAATGCCGTGGCCAGCTGCGCTAGATTACGCGGTTGAGGATCCATGGCGCGAACAACTCGATCGAGATGGTCCCACAGATGCTCGATTGGGTTTAAGTCAGGTGAGTTTGCTGGCCAGGGGAGGACGGTAAACTCATCCTGGTGCTCTTCGAACCACGCACGTACACTGGCAGCTGTATGGCACCTCGCATTGTCCTGCTGGAAGATGCCATCATCCTGAGGAAAAACAATGCGCATGTAGGGGTGAACATGGTCCGCAAGGACAGATGCGTACTTGTATTGATCCATTGTGCCTTCCACAATGATCAGTGAACCTAGAGAATGCCAGGAAAACATTCCCCAGACCATAATGCTCCCGCCTCCAGCTTGGACCGTTCCGGCAATGGTTGCAGGGTGGTTCCTTTCAGAGGTTTCACGCCTTATACGCCAACGTCCATCTGTCCGATGGAGCATAAAACGCGATTCATCCGAAAACGCAACCTGTCGCCACTCAGTGGACGTCCAGCTGCTGTACTGGCGTGCAAATTCTAGCCTTCGCCGTCGATGAACAGCAGTCAGCATAGGTGCACGAACCAGGCGTCTGCTTCGGAGGCCCAGACGCAGCAATGTTCGCTGAATAGTACTTTGGGAGACACTTTTGGTAGCCCCTTGGTTCATTTTGGTGGTCAGTTGCTCAACGGTAGCCCGTCTATCTGCCCGAACGCATCTCCGCAACCGTCGTTCGCCTCTGTCATCTATGGCCCGTGGTGCACCACATTTGCCACGTCGCTGATTTTGGACAGTCCCATTTTGCCATGCACGGTACACTTTTACCACGGCGGCACGCGAACAGTTCACAAACTCAGCCGTTTCGGAAATGCTTCCACCCTTGGCCCGAAAGCCAATGATCATGCCCTTTTGGAAGTCGGATAAATCGCTTCGTTTCTGCATTACGCCAACGATTGAAATATTTTCCGAAGCCCTCACACACCCTTTATATACGCTCAACTGCACTGTGCTGCCACCTGCCTTCTGTGATTGGTTATTTAACTCTGACATGGGAAGTACGTGGTGGTCACATTAATGTGACTGGACTGTGTATTTAATATGTTTTTAATTTTTTCAAGATATACTTACTATTGAATGTTGTGTAAATTATAAAACTTATGAGTACTAGGTTACATTAAAAACACTTTCAAAAGTCTATTTCAGGATATATTTTATCTAAAAAATGTTTAAAGTCGTTACTAGGATTAGTTTAATGGTGCTTAGCACGATTATGAAGCATTACTAGCACTGCCAGTACATAATAAATGTTTGTATAAATATACAAACTACTATATCGTATAAACATAAATTCTATTCAAACATAAATTTGTATGTCAAAAAGTATTGGCAAGCTCATATAGCAAAGTATGGGAGCAAAATTTAATACTTCATATTCATAGCTTTTGAATTTATAACAGCTTGCAATCTGTTTCTCATAGAGAAAACCAAAGCCTTAGTTGTACTATTGGGAATTTTGTGCCATTCTTGCGGAAGTATATGCTTAAGTTCATCATTACACGAAATTTTAGTTCTCTAACTTCTAGGTTCAATTTGTAACATGAATTTTCAATTGGATTTATGTTAGATGATTTAGGTGGTATCTTTAACTGGCGAGGAGCGTTATAGAGTAACCACTTCCGGATGAGATTCGCTGTATGCTTAGGCTCGTTGTCCTGTTGAAATATGAATTATGTTCCTAAGCCAAGTTTTTGGGCACTGAATTTCAAGCTATGGCGCAATATATCAATGTATGTAGGTACTGTTATAATACGATCAAATGAAGCACAGGTTACCAATACAGTTTGCTGCCATACAGGCCCAAACTACGACGCTCCCGCCACCATGTTTCACAGTCGGTGTTAAATGCTGTTTTTCCAGTTAGGTGTTTGGCTTTCTTCACACATATTGTCGTCCATCACACCCGAAAATGTTATACTTCGATTCCTCAAAGTTCATATTAAAATGAAAGTTTCATTAGATATGCCTGTTAATTACCTCCTTTGTTCGTTACGTCTAGCTAAAATCCTCAAGCATTTCCTTTGTTAACTAATATGATCAATTATAGGCAATTGCCAATACTTTTTCTTTACCCACTGTATATTACACACAGGAAAAGACGCTAAACTCTAAACCTCGGTAATGGCATCCGATACAAAATTATGAAAAATTCATTTGTTTGCAATTTTTGGCCATTGAAGCGTAATCTAAACCTTTCGCCAATTCCCTTTAAAACATATTCCGATCAGATATGTGTAGATAACTGGTGTAACTCACCAATCAAATATGTATTTTAAAAATTAAATTTGTAATTAAACACGAACGAATAAAGGTGTTAATGCATAATTAATTCTAATTAATGTATAATCAATTAAGGAAACTCATGCCAAGACTTGCATTACGCACAGAGATGGCCTGTAGGACAGTTTATGAAGCAAACTTTCTATCCCATCATATATATCCACTATCAACACGTGTTTTGTTTTTCTGCTTCCCCTCAAAAAGAAGTTTCCCTTCGAAATTTCAATTGCATCAACCGTCTAGTGGCCAAACGTTAAGCCCACTGAATATTCGTAATTTCATTTGGAAGCAAATACAGGCGCAGTTGAACGGACAGTCTGCATGGGTTATAGCTTATTTTAAACATCGCAAAGCCACAAAGGCTATCTGCCTGAGATAAGCGATGCCCTCGCGTAGGCCTTTCCGAAAGAAACTTCAAGTTACACATGGGGAAAACCAATCATGCTGCCAGCCCGTTTACTTGGAATCGAACCCAAATCAGGTTGAATACAAATATTCAGTAATTTTAAACACTCGGCCACTGGTGGGATAGTCTGCACGGGAATTCTGGAGTTTTTCTCACATGTAACATGAATACGGGTAGTATAGAAAGTTTTATCTGTTTATGAGGAATTAGACTGGAGGTCCACCTCCCGCCTTATACTGCTGTTTCTCAGCTGGGCTTAGCTCTGTAGTGCTTGAAATCAGGATAGCGGAACACGTGCAGAAGTACATTACATCTCCTTACGCACATAGCTCTAGAGTACTTTGCTTTCATTCAGAAGAATTCACCTGAATCGAGGTTTTTTTATTTTTATGGTCTTAAAATTAGTTTTCATTAAAAATATCGTCCGCGTCGGAAACATTCCGTATTCAAGCCTGAAAATGTTTCAGGTCAAATCGAAGGTCAGGACAATAAAAATTATTTATCGATATTACATATCAAAAGTTAGGCTTTTCCATCTTTAGAAATAGTCGCCCTCACTTTTGATTTGCATATTTTGCATCATTAAACCTATCTGATGCTTCTGCTTATTTCTTTTCACCCATATTACGTATTTATGCACATTAAACAGATATACTAATTTAGTTTTTCTAAAGTTTTTAATGCAATAAATAACTTACCCAGTAGAAGTTTTCAAAGAAAACCGCTGTATTTTTACAGCAAAATTTTATTCACCTGGCTCTGTTACGTTGAGAACATATATTCCTGAGAATGATGATGAAATTCGATAAATAAACAGTGTTTTGAGAATGATACTGCAATTGCTACATTGTAGGTCTGCATTGATGTTTGTCTGTAGGTTAACTTATGTTAGATTAGCATAAGTTGGGTTATTTATGGCAAAGTACTTAGGTATTATTTATCTTAGAAGAGAATCTTTACTGAACATTAATTCTTGTTTAACGATACAATGTGGAAGATTTCATAAATGAACCTTCAAGGGAAGAGTAATACCTGGCATACTTAATCATAATTGTGTAAGCCGTCGTAATCCACATCAGCAAAGTAGCTGGAAGATTTCGACTTGAAAAAATATTTTAAACTTGTTTTGTAGGGTTCCGGCAGATTATTTGAAGGTTATTTGCCTAATGGAAAAATGCCTTCGTGGAGGGTTTATTAAGGAGAAATAGAAACACATACAGAAAACCACGAAAACTAGCACGTAGAACAAGGTTAGAGCCACCAGGTTTCAGCGGTTTTACTGCTAGGCGTTGGAGGGCTCAGAAGAATGTTTTAAATTCGGTTCTTATGGCAAACTTTTATGAAAAATGTAGATTTTAGAGCGTGTTAAGCAAGACCTCAATTTATGCATCTAAATTACTGAACTTACTATTTGTGGTCTTATGCGTAATGTTCGCAATAAATGTGAATACTCTACATTAGCTAGTTAAGTAAGCAAAAGAATGCTTTGTGTTCCATTCCTCTGCTAAAAATATTTCTAACGAAATATATATCGAATATGTATACAGCTATAAATCAAAGCATTAAAAAAGCTGGTAATCGTAAAATTACTCAACAGAGTTCTATAAAAGTTATGTCCCACGTAACTTAAAAATTTCTTTAAGCGAACTTAAAGGAATCAACATTTTCTTTAACTTCCAACTTTGTATGGTAACGGTTCCAGGTTAAGTTAGGTTATATGAATATTGCAAAGCACATGAAGGCTATTTGGCTAGGGAAGGAATGCCTTCATGGAGGATTTTCCAAGAAAAACTGTTTCATATTCACATTACATAGGGTGAAAACCATTCATGCAGTCAGCCCGTACGCCTGAGAAAGAACCCTGGTCGAAATTCCAGTGTTCAACGATTTTAAATCACTCGGCCACTGGTGAAGCAAGGGACTAAGATACACGAACATTCCATTTTACCTAATTTAATTTGCTTATCTAGAGAATACTGCATAATTCAAAACTAATAACTGCCATTATCTGAGAAAATACTGAGCTTATTTTATCTTAAAACGAAATTGTTATTCATTTCTAGGAATAATGGATTACTCAGTAATTGTTAGTTATTCATTTCCTGGGAACAGCTGATGACTCAGTAACTGTTAGTTATCCATTTCTGGAAATAGTTGATGACTAAGTAGCTATCAGCTATTCATTAGTGTGAATAGCTAATTAATTATTTGAAAAAGGTAAGCAATTGCTCAAAGGAAAATTGTTTTATCTAACAGTAAAAACTATCGGTTCTTGTAACGCACAATATTTCGTGCCACTATTCCTGTTTAAAGTTTAAAATTAAACTAGAGGATAGCTCCTAACGAATATAATTCAATTATTTAATTTGTAAGAAGCAAAAGAGACTTACCAAAGACTACAGACAGGAAAAGCAGTTTTCGCAGCATGATTACAGGTCAGAGCTCTAAGAATTGAGAAAATATTCCAGAATAAACTCTATAATTAAATACATTAATTATAACATTATTTTATACTAAAATTATATCAGTAGAAAATAAAGGAAATATTTTTTCGTTTATTTTGACCATTGAGTTGAACTGCTTTCGCATCAAGCAACATTTTATAAACAATTTCTCTGTATTATCCATTTCATACTGAAGTTCTCGAAATTTGGGCAAATAATAATTTAAAGTAAGTATAACCGACTCATTACTTACCTAAATTCCCAGATAGCTTAACCACCTTGTGTACTCTATAGAACAGTTTCCTCTTTTTTATACTAACTTAGTTGATAAGAATTCTTCATAAGATAAAAATTTTGTGACGAAAACTTAGCAGCTGTTTTATCGCTAACTGATAATCAACTGTCGCGGTTTCCTGAAATTACTCTGTTGCGGCAAAGTAAAATTGCCATGAAAAGGGCAATATCATGACAGAGCTCAACTGTATTGAAGATTAGAAGTTCCAAATAGTTTGCTGAACAAAAAGGAAACTGACAAGTGTTTCATTTCCTTACTTTAATTTCAAAGAAGCTGACCTGAGGGGATAGCAACGTTTATGCGGAGTGAGAACATTGACATTCAGACGATCTAGGGCTTCTTAAAGATTTACAGGATGCAGGATCCTCGGATTTCATCCCTTGGGCTGTTCTCAGACAACATTTTGGATGGGAAATAAACAATATTTTATCCTTCAAAGGCAGATAGACAGTCCTCATACATTTTGCGTAAATTAAGCAAATATCACCTGCTGAAGACTAGCTGCTTCCTCGTAGGTAATATTTAAGAATTAGACAAAAACAGATATGACAGCCTGGGCGGAAAGGGTATGATTAGAGATATCATAAGACAGAAATAACACTAAACATTAGCAGAGTATAGTTTTATGCTGCGATTTCTATAATCTGCTTATTCTACCTTTTTCCCTATGTGTTATTATATACGCTGCTTGTAACGATAGGTACAGGTTTTAGTTTCTTAATATTTATTGTAGACTAATAATGTCTGTTTCTTAATATAAATTATATTTTCTAATAAGACTGTTTCTTAATATAATTGTAGACTAATAATTTAATATTTATTGCAAACTGTCTTAAAATCTTCATTTTTTAACATTTTTTATGAGAAACTGGCTTATAACTTTTTATGCTTATAAAAGGACGGATGCATTAGGGTTTCCCGATTATGGCAAAAAATACTACGAATTTATGCTTAAAGGATTTTTTAAGAGAAACTGGTTCATATTCACGTTAGAGTTAGGAAGAAGGTTTAGAGAGAATTGTGACTTAGGTTGTACTGGTGGTTTTAAGCAGTCTCATCCATTCGACCACTGAAGGACACGAGGAAAATGTTCGACGCTAAAAACTCATTTTGCCAAGAAGCAGACCCTTGACTTGTTTATTAATACTGTTTTGTAGTTTTAAGCCCTCGGACGCTGTCGGTTTCTTTAATAAAAAACTCAGCGAAAACTTATTATTTATGCTCACTGTATGTAACCTTTGACAGCCCTGGCAAAAATTTTGGGGACTACTGGTATGGTAAAGTCCCATGGACTTTTTTAATATATAAAATTATATTTTTGACGAAGAGTTTAAAAATGCAGAAAAATAATGATTTAACGAATTCAAATTTAACGACTTTCTCAATGTTAAGAATTTTTATCATTTCCCCACAAAAATTAGGTGGTGTTATACCTTAAAAAGGTGTTGTTACATTATCTCGTATTAACGAATAATACAAAATTATCTAACTATTCCATCTTTGAATTTGTTAGAAAACGTCTCCAGAATGTCAACCGATTTAGCAGG
>KK121372.1:12171-68090 GCA_000611955.2 Stegodyphus mimosarum | reverse complement strand
CCATACAAGTCGATATTTTCCCCTTCAAAAACGAAGATGTTTACACTCTAATCTGTCTGCGTAAATGCAACAGTTCTTTGTCAGAATTTCGCACGAAGACATGGATGGGTGAAAACACGGCGAATCAAAATACCTAAAGTAGTTTGTGACGGAAGGTTGGTATCATTCGCATTTAACACGTTTTGGTTGTTGCCTCGTTTCTGAAAGATTAACCTGACAACAATATTTCTGTCTTCAATAATTAAAATACAATAACACACCGAACAAATATTAATTTAGAAGTCAAACAACAAAAATCAGTGTTATATTTTCAAGTTTTCACAAGACTGGTTACGATGGTTTTACCAAACTGCAAAAGCGCAATCCTCTGCTGCAAAAGCGTAAATTTATTTGCGCTTTTGTGAATATTTTACTTGGTGAATATTTTACCCCCTTGGTGAATATTTTACTTTATTTATACTCAAAAGGCATAGAAGAGATAAAAATTTCTGACTTTTCAACAAGGGATTGTAATTAAAGAGCATAAGAGAAGACTTTGTACATGAAAATTCGAAACTTTCTTTATCGACATTATATAAAAAATACATAAAAATATACATCGCAGGGTTGCACCAGAAGGGTACATTTAGGGGGAATAACTTTGATGCTACATGTTGGCAATCCTTCTTCATCTTGGAAGAGTTGGTCGTATAATTGCGGATTTGTTTGTTCTCCCCACGAGTCAACCAGAAGAAATTTGTTCTCTTGTACAAGTTAAAACAAGTTAAGTCTCTTAACGTACGTACAAGAGAACAAATTTCTTCTACTGGTTGGACTCTTGGGGAGGACAACAAATCCGCGATTATACGACCAACTCTTCCAAGATGAAGAAGGATTGCCAACATGTAGCATCAAAATAATGCCCCCTAAATGTACCCCACTGGTGCATCCCTGCGATGTATATTTTTATCGTCAGGTGAAAAACTTTATTAAAAAAATAGAAAATTATTCTTATCGAACAAGAAAAATAACTTCCCGAGAAGACTGCATAAAAATACATTCGATTGTTCATTATCAATTATCCGCCCCAATATTCGGTAACACGTTCTGTTACGCGTGGTTCGCTTCTAAACTTTGCGATGAGAGAGAATGTTTTATGAATGTCAATTTTGTATGTTTTCCTATGAAAACGTTGAAAGAACGATGTTATTGTAAAAATGCGGCTTTATAACGTGTGCTAGATGCAGAAATAATTATTGTTTCTACGATAAATATCATCCATCATGTAATCATCGAATGTCGACAAATAAAGTTTTGAATTTTCATGTACAAAGTCTTTTCGTATGCTCTTTAATTACAATCCCTTGTTGAAAAGCGCGAAATTTTTATCTCTTCCATGCCTTTTAAGTATAAATAAATAAATAAAGTAAAATATTCATCTCTTTGCTTAGTTGGAAAAAGAATAATATAAAAATTGAGAAAAAGAAAAGTCTCGACACGGGGAGTCGAACCCACGATCATCGCACTACTACTCCGAACTTTTACCGCCGAGCCAACCGCTGCTTAGCAAACACCCTAATGTAAATGGCTTATACGGTGCAAGAGCGGCGTCAAAATTTTTATTTTCTAAACTATCTATCTTTGGCCATCTGAAGTTCCCACTTCGGGTACTTTCATTTCTAGCCCTGCATGCACTATAAATTTGAGCGAAATCGGTGATGACGAGTAGGGAATGCCCCCTTGTAAGATATTCCAAGATCAACAAGCATGTCATCAGGTTAAACATGCTACTTTGTCGATAGCATTTGAAGGCATTAGTTATTTATTTAATGACCTCTCCGCGAATTTTTTCTATGAATTACATCTCAAATGAATCTCTTTCGTATTCATATGTATAAATCATATATGACGAAATGCAAACCAGACAACTGGGCTATTTCGTCAACAACAGAAGTATTCGTTGGTGATGAGAAAATGATGATGAAAAGGCAAGAAAGAAAAGAAAATACCCGAGGTATTTTCCCATTTGAAGCTTATCACACTAATGTGTTTACAAAAATGTACAATGAGTGCTGAAATTTCTTTTAAGAAACTTAATGTTCGAATATCCTCGAACAAAATTTTGCCTCAATGAAAGAAATGACAAATGTTTTTATGATCAATGGAGTTTAAGATTTCCGATATTTTATTTTTATCGCCGATTTTCCTTGAAATCCTGGAGCTCTTTCCTTATGTATTTATTATATTTGAAAGGAGTTTGATAAATGGGACTAGACGTTTTGTTTTCTTAAATATTTATTCTAAGCGTATATTCCCAAATACAAACCAACTTACATTTCTTTTTCCAAGATTTTCTCAGTGAAATTGGCTTGCACTTAAGCTTGTATGAGAAGCGATGTTTGAGGGTTACTTTTTTATGCTAAAGCACACTAATTTTGCCATTATTTGTCCAAGGGAATGCATTTGTCCATTATCTGTCTAAAGGAATGGATGCCTTTGTGGAGGATCTTCCTTAAGAGAAACCATCTAGTATTTACATTAACATAGAAAACTTTATAAACTCCTGAAGGTAGCCCATTCAGTAGAATTTCAACCTAACCGAACTATTATAACTTAATTCTTTAAAATAGGCACTTCAAGGTCTTTCGACTCTCCCCTATTTGCGAACATAACACCTGTTATTATCTTCATACAGCACTTATTTTTCTCTGTGATTTAAATGTCTTCATTCCCAAGCTTTGCACTAAGCGAAATGCTCTAAACGGAAAAGATATGGGAAAAAAAGCAATTATGAGATCTTAACATCTACACCTCAGCTGTCGTTACCAAGGTTACAAGGCAAGCTGAGAGGAAGAAAATAACCCTGAAGTGCCTATTCTAAAATAATAGAGTTTTCAGTTGTCTCATCTACTCAGTCAGTGGCAGCCATTTTAGACGACAAAGCCCCCGAAGCCTCCGATGCTAACAACTCATTTTTCCAAGAATCAAACCCTAAACAAAAGTGTTTATTAGTACCGTATTTATAGTTTTAAGCACTCGCACATCGTGAGTTCCTGAAAAGGTAAAGCATAGGGAAAGGAAACTTACTATTTATGAGCATCGTCATAAATGTTGAAATGTATGCACTGCTTATGAATGTATGTATTATTGTTATGTTGAAACATTTGTGAGCAAATGGTATAATCCTTTCTTACGGATTTTTACAGTGAAATTACACTTTCTGCGAACATTTTTAAAAATACTGGAGGAATCAAATTTAACGAACCCTAACATAATTAATTTCTCCATTTGAAGAATTTTTTCCGTTACCTTACAAATTTAAGTGTAAGCTACTTTTTCTCGTATTAACGAATGATGCATGAATACGAATTAACATGAACAAGTGCTATTAGAAATGAGTAATAACTTCATTTAAGGTAAAATACATTCAATATTTAGATCTGTAAGTGAACGAAGCGTCTAGATACCCATGATACTTCAAGGCAAAAAGATTCAACGACTGAAACATGATCTTTGGGTTATACCACTGGAAAGAATAATATATTTTTATGTATTTTTATTTATTTCGGTAGTAAAACACACTCGATGACTAACTCTCTCTGCAGGAATTCTTTCAGTAAAAGACTGCTGAAATGAATCTGTCGTATACTCACATGTGTGTATATAAGGAAAAGCAAAAAATACAGTCTATTCATCCCATCAACAACCGCAGTCATTCATGGATAATAATAAAAAAGATCCGGCAAGAAACAAGAAGGAAAAGTTTCTAAAATAATTCCCCGCTTTATACTTATTATAATGATGTAATTACACTCACGTTTGTGAAAATTGCAACACCATGAAGGACTTACGCGAGTGAGCTGAAATTTTCAGGAAATGCAAAGTAGCGCATGATATGCAAATGATTAGAATTGCAAATCCGTAGCGCATGCGTATGCTGAGCAGCGCCCTCTGAACGGCTGATGGATCCGAATAAATAGACGGCTGTAGCGAGGCGTGTATGGTTATCGGTGGTTATCTGCTAGTGGTAAACGTTAACTCAATCTGTACTTATGCCTCGTCGACGAAAGAGAGCGAGATTTGAACAACTTACAGAGTTTGAACGAGGGAGAATCATCGGCCTTCGTGAAGCTGGATTGTCGTATCGTGCAGTAGCCTCTCGTGTGCAGCGTAACAGCAGCACAGTGATGCGCGTTTGGAAGCAGTGGACGGACGAGTGTCGGACAACTCGGAAATCCGGGAGTGGACCCCGAAATGTGACGTCAGCTCGCGATGATAGACACCTGGTCCGCATGGCGCGGACGGACCGTACAGCTTCCTCTAGACAATTGGCAGCACTGTGGTCAATAGCTACAGGTGTTTCATTGTGTGCTTCATCAATTCGTAGACGTCTGCTGCAGTGTGGACTGCGCGCACGGACTCCTTTATACAGGATCCCCCTAACGCACGACCATCGCCGCCTGCGGCTACAATGGGCCAATCAGCATAGAGACTGGCGTGCTGATTGGCAGCATGTCGTGTTTTCTGACGAATCCCGCTTTAATTTGTGGTACCATGATGGCCGCATTCGTGTCAGACGCTATGCCGGTGAACGCCACCTTCCGGAGTGCATTATCGAACGCCACAGTGGACGAACACCCGGAGTTATGGTCTGGGGCGCCATAGCATATCATAGACGATCTCAATTGCTACGAATTGTGGGCAATCTGAACAGCAACCGGTATATCCGTGAAGTTCTACAGCCCGAAGCTGTTCCCTTCCTTCAAAGCTTGCCAGGCGCTGTATTTCAACAGGACAATGCCCGCCCTCATACTGCTCGGATTGTTAAATCCTTCTTTGCAGCGCAGCAGGTACAGCTTCTTCCTTAGCCTGCGTGTTCCCCGGATATGTCGCCAATTGAACATGTGTGGGATGTCATTGGTCGGCGTCTTGCTCGTGATCCTCGTCCTGTTGCGTCTGCAGACGAACTTTGGGTACGCGTACAAACGATATGGAATGCTCTTCCTCAGTCAGACATTCAAACTTTGTTTGACTCCATGCCACGTCGTGTAGCAGCACTTATTGCGGCGCGTGGTGGCCACACAAAATACTGATTCTGATCTCTTGTTCTTGTTTGTTTGCTTTGAACATTTAATCATTTATTTGTACCACTACCACTCAACTGTGTATTAAATTGCATTCAATTATGACGATTCCTTCTTGGTGTTTGAATTTTCACAAACGTGTGTGTACATAAAGAGAACGCAGTATTGAAAATCTATTTAACCAGCTTAATATTTAAACAAACATTTCCCTCAGCGTGAGAATTGCCAAGTGCTTTATTGATGAGCGGAATTGCGAAATAACTTTAGTAATCATTGGAATCTAAAATTATAATATATTTTTTTTATCGGTATGCCTAGATATAGACTAATCATACGGCATGTGTTTCTTTCCCACCACGTGATATTTCTTTTCTGTTTGTAAAGACCTTCTGGTAAAATGTGATTTAAACGCAGATTATTCTTACTTTCTATACTTAGATTTCGATATCTAAATACTATATTAGGATACTTTAAAAGAAATTAAACAAGATGCTAACATCTTTTTTATCTGAAAGAGAAAAACGAGTTAATTGAAAATCTTTAGTTAAGCAGGAGGTAAACTGAGAATAACATTTGAGAAATATAAAATCTTTACTTATTTTTTATTACTAAAGTCACTTTTATATGGCGTCAGAAAATATAATTTTATAACAAAATTTTTCATATCCAAAACTGCAGGGTTCAAGCTGTGGATAGTTTTAATCTGTTTTACTGAAAAGTATGGAAGTGGACGCGAGAAGAGCTAATCTCTCGTTTCTTAGGCTTAGAGGGATTAGAGTGGACACGAATACTTCTGCTGAGCGGCAGAGATGCCTTTGCGGAAGACGTTTTTCTAAGCAAACTGGCTCTTACTCACGTTACACACGAAAAACTCAGGAAAACCTGCCGTGCAGCCAGCTCAGATACAGGGATTTGAGCCAATGGGATTAATTTGCCATTAATCAATGGTCTCACCGGTCGGCAGCTGATAGGTTTCTCTTGTTAAACAACTTAGAATTTGCTGAATGGAGGAAGCTGATAAATGCTGTAACTCATCAAAGTAGGCCAGCCAGCGGCCGAGTGGTAAAATCGCTAAACACTGGTAGTTCCGACTTGGGTTCCAATCCAGGCTAACGGGCAGGCTGCATGGGCGTTTTCGTGGTTTTCTCCTCATGTGTAATGTGTATACAAGCCAGTTTTCCTTAGAAATTCCTCCACAACGACATCCTTTCCCTTAGGCAGATAACCTTAGTGTGCTTTGCTCTAATGAACTAAACCTCATCCAAAAACGCAGCTAAACGCACTGGTTGCCAAGAGCTTCGCGATTCAGTCTTAAAAAGCTCTTACGAATAGGTCTCTTGAACACAGCGCTTATCGCTGCACTTAGGCAGTATTTAAGTAGATCTGGTTAAAAAAAGAGCAAACTTAAAGTTTGAGAAACATCACGAAATAATATAAAGAATAAAAAGGCTTTTAATTGCCTGCAAAACTTGAAGTAATATTACGAAAAGCCGTTACTGAAACAGAAGGAACTAATCCAAATTTTAAAGGAATAAAGAACTGTTTTTTCTTCGTTATTTAAAAAAGAAAAATCCTTAAATCTGTGATATGAGTGTACATGTATGGCAGATAATGAAAGCAGAGAACTGAACATCTTTTTACTAAACATATGTAGAGCAGATCAAATTGCGAAAGGATAAACTATTTTTTTTAAAAATTGATTTATACTTTGAGTTTCGTCTAGTAATTTGGTCTTTTTTGAAACCTGAGCGGATACGACTGCTGAACTCTTTCAGTTCGATCCACATTTAAATCGAGCTTTCTGTTTGAAGAGGAATCTAGAAGTAGGAACCAGTTTCCTTTAGAAAGTGTATAAGGTATTCGCATGCCTTCGTTGTGTAGTGGTCAGCACGCTCAGCGCATATTCGAGAGCTCCGTGGTTCGAGTTCCGGGGAAGGTATTGCTCATTTTTCACATCTCCTGCTTCCAAATAAATCCTAATGTCTCTACCGTGGCGTCCGAACTAAAAAAGGTGGTGGGTGATGATTCTCCACCACCAGGATTTGGCAATTGGGTCCCCTAATCCCCAGTCGCCCTTTAAAAGGGGGAGTATATAAGGTATTTCTCCCGCCTTCTTCGCATGCTTTCGTGGTGTAGTGGTCAGCACTCTGGACGTGTATTCCAGAGGTCCGTGGTTCGAGTCCCGGCGAAGGCGTTGCTCATTTTTCACGACTCCTGCTTCAAAAATACCTAACGTCTCTACAAGTGTTCCACGAAGGCACTTTTTGTAACTTTAATTTTCCAGTTGTACTTCATTTGTTTATGTAGCTGTATTGAAGATACATTATTTTGAACTTAACAATTGAATATTCGCAACAGATTTCTAGAGATGAAGTTAGACTCCATCTTTCTGTAAAAATATTTCTCTTTTATAATTATGCTTTCCTAAAATCTTTCATACAATTAATTTATTTTATGACTATGGTTGCCCCATTTGAAAACAAATGAAATATTATTTAAAGATTTTTTTATCAATAGTATCAGTACCTCACCGCAAAGGTTAAGACATTAAATTTAAATTGCATCTATCTGAGAAAGCGTACCTTTCATGAAAATACTATATGGATAAACAAAAATGTTCTTTTTGGTTACTCGCCGCCACAATAGCCTACAGAAGGTGCTTTCGTAGAATCAAGCAATCAACCTTTTCCTTCTCTGAGTATCGAACGCGGGAAAAAGTTGCCGCCATCCCTCGACCTTAGGATAGTGAACCATTAATTTGGTACTTAATTCGTAAAAGGTCTGTGTTGTCATATACGAGATAATATTGTCATCTTGTGGATGAGTATTTAAACGAAACTACTCATACCATTTAAACGAAACTATCTACTCATTCGGCTCAGATGCTGAGGAATTTTGCGCATGTTATTGGAAAAATGATAAGTTTGGTAGTTACTTGGTTAGGCTAAAGCGTCAGGGGGGTAGTTGCTTTAGGTTCTGTTTAGCCTATTATGACAAAGCATTCAAGAGCTTAGCTGCTAAAGGAACGCTTTCATGGAGGACTTTTTAAGGAGAAATGGCTGTTGTTCACTTTACACAAGGGAAAAGCCACGAGACCCCAACCATACAGCGGGCCCGTTCACCTGGGATCTAACTCAGACGAACTCCCAGCATTTAGCGTTTTCAGGGAAAGTCATGAGAAAAGCCAACCATTTCGCCGGAAATTATACCCGAAACGGATTATCAGCTTCCATTCTGCCACTGGTGAGCCCAGTCGCAGAAAACGGTTGATCAAGTAATAATACATTATGCGTCTATTAATTTAAACTGCAGGCTGAGATATGATGAGGCTTGTAACTTCTATAGTTCTACGCATTCATAGAGTTAAGTACCTAATTTTATTTAAAATCATAGCAATTTCGAAAACGATAATGTATAAAATTTCATTTAATGCAATTTTGAATGTAAAAGAAATATATTTATTAAGTGTCCTCTTTGTTAGCAGCAAAAGAAGAAATGGTCCTTCGGACCGTAGTAAATTCTGGTTTGTGAAGTAAATACTTAAATTTCCCCTAATGTAGTAAGTAATACGATATTATAAATGCTGGATATATAAAATGATTTTGAAAAGAATTATTTTTATTTTGTTCGCTACTTAAAGACAAAGAAGCGATTTTTAAAATTATTTATATACAATAGCTTGATACGGATGGCTCAAACCTTTATTTTCTCATACGAGATACCCTATTTATGAAAGTTAACATAGTTGCATAAACAAAGTGAAAAAACCCTGTTGCAGTAGATAAAAATGTTTACTACTCTTTTCGCAACACGGCATGATTTCCTTTCTCTTCTAAAAAATCAATGTTATTCAGGAAAACATCGGTGTGGACAGAGGTCATACTGGTAACTTTCAAATAAAAAGAATCACTACTGCATTATTTGGCGTCTAATATTTTAAAAACGGCCACCCAGCCGGTCTAGTGGTTAGTGACACTGACTGCCGTAGCTATGGTCCCGGGCTCGAATCCCGGAGAAAGGCCTGGTTGTAACTAACTTCCGTTTCTTCAATAAGAGGCAATGCTGGCCACCCATTAGATGCTTCTATAACGGAATAGCCACCACTTCCGGCCCTTGCAGTGGCGAAAGGCTAATTGCTTTTAAATAAAGCGCCCGGCCATTTAAAAAAATATTAAAAACGTTGTTCAGTAACAACTCTCTCCTCAGCAAAATGATGCTGTTATCGGAGGGATTATCTGTTGCAAAGGAGCGTAACAACAGTTTCCGTGCGCAACGCGCATGTGCATGTCAACGTTGAACGTCAAGGACAGCAGAAAAGAGTCGAACGTATTGTTAAAGAAATTTTCGTCGGAAATTAATACAAATGTTTTAGCAGAATTTTATTTGCGCTCATGTTAATTAAAGCAAACTGAAAATATTCATTTAGAATGATTTAATGTAACTTTCAAGCATCGAAAAGACCACATCTTTTGGATATGTTCTTTAAATTTTCATTAAATTTACTGGCGAAAAACGATTAGAAATTAACGTGACACTGTATAGTTCTATGAACTATTTCTTTTATAGTGCTTAGTAGAAATGAAATTAAATTTCCAAGACTGACTGATACACGAGGTATTTATTAGACGAGTCTATTCTTAAATTCTCTTTTGATCCTATCAAAGAGATGATAATATGAACTTTTTTTTTGGTGTAGTTAAACCTCTACCTCTATTTGTTGTACTGGGTTCTTATAATTCCCTAAATGAAACACATTTTGGAATATTAAAAATTTATTTTTTTGATACATGAAAGTACATTTTATAAATTTTTTATATATGAAAATACATTTATAAACATTCATTGCAAGGATTAAGCTTATATGCGTAATTTTGTATCGAAACGGGTGAAGTGACCATTACTTGTACGACAGGAATTTGTTTTCAGCATTTAGCCATTGTCAAGTTTCTCTTCATGATATAACCAACACAGTTCATTCTATAAAATGGCGTATGTATCCTGAAAAATAGTGGAGAAACGGAAGTTTATTTTATGTGGCATTCCTTTGATATCATATGGTAAAGCTGAGCGATAAAGTTTCTGAACGTTGGGAGATCGAGTTCGATTCAAATCCTGACAAATGGGCAGGCTGTATGATAATTTTCATGGTTTTCCCCATTTGTATCATGGATACGAGCTAGTTTCCCTTAGAAAATCCTCTATGAAGGCATTCCTTCCCATACGCCAGGTAGCCCTCCCTTTGCTTTGCTTTAATAAATTAACGTAATCTAAGCTTTGATATCAAATGAAATTGTTTGAGGGAATATAAATTAGCTATGATAAATTCGCAATAAATTATAATAAGAAAACTTTCCATATACCATCTCCAAGGAACAGAAATTCAATTTAAAATCATTATCGAAAAGGTATTTGTCAGAATTTAAAAAACAGAATTTTCAAGTCCTCCTTTGCTTTAAAAACAGTTAAGGAAAAACTTAATCACAAAAATGCCAAAATCAAAAGGAAAACATATTTAAGCATTGAAAAACCAGTTATTGTTATTGATAGCAGATTAATGGACTTATCAAGGGGATAATTAAGGGCAAGTTTTGGGCTTATTAATTTACTTTTAATTACTTTTATATTGAAATTATCTATGATAATATATATATATATATATTCCCCCAAACAATTTCATTTGCAGGCAACTCTATTTTCCCTGTGAAGCATGAGAAGGATCCAACTTTTCTACCCACGATATGCTTTTCAATCCCTTTCTAGATCAATTAAAATTTGCATTTTCTTTCAGAACTCTGTGGGGGTTAAATGCGACAGATTGCAGTGAGTACTTCTGAACTCTTAAGCATGTTGTTTACGCAGGTTACGTAGTTTGTTTACGTAGGCACGTTATTTACGTTAACTCATTCGTACTGACATATAACTTGTTGTATTTATTATCAGATGCATGACTTTTGACTAAGACCAGGAAAAACAAATGCGGAAATAAATGTAATTCTACATTTTTGCTTAACTGAGTACATTAAAAAATAGAATTATTTAATTAACTGTGACAAATCTTCTAAAGAGATTAGCTTTCATTTTAGATTTAATGACTTCTTTTTTATTTCTTTGCGGCTTTAATCCTCAGGATGATAACATTCTGTGTACTGGCAAACAGTTGTTACTTATTTCTTACTGCCTTTTTATGCATAATATTCTCCTATACTTTTCAGTACTATTATGCACAAATTATAAGGCACAATTTTTTTAAACTCCTCCTAAATAGTAATTAAAAGCAGAAATTTACTAAACGAATTAACAAATATGGTAAAAACAGAACGCATGACAAAATAAAAGCCATCATTTTATTCTGATAGAGTTTATCCGCAGTAAGTCTCACATACGTGAATTGCGTCAGGATCATGTCACTGTGAACAAGATAAACTTCCTTCATCAGTATCACTATGAGTTTAAACAGTTTCTGGAATTTATACTAGAACTGAGTTTTCACGGGATTAGCAAACGTCAAATTATCTTGCATAGTGAAAATTTAGATCATTTAATATTTCTAATTTTAAAGGGCAAGAAAAGTCCTGGTAAAATGTTTTCCAGTTAAACCAGACAGAATGATAGTTCACACTTTTTGATGCCGACAATCTATCTTAATTTTTTTAAGTTCTGTTATCTTCTTTGCGGATGGTCTAAATGTTCCGTTGTTTTACAAGAGTGATTAATATTTTGTAATAGCTATATTTCTAAGGAACTATAAGTTTTGTATAATTATGTATATAAATATCTCATTTTCACTTTCAAAGATGAATAATGACACCAGAATAATAAAACAGACTTGATTCAGTTATTTGGCAGCCCATGATGGGCCTTGGCCTTCTTTCGACTACTGTTGGCCTTAGTCTTCCAATTAATGACGTTCAAGTTAGACAAGTCTCTCTCCATGCAGGACAGAAATAATCATGCAGGACACCAGGACTTTATCATGTGGTGGTACAAGTACTGTCTCGTGATGCTACTTACCCAGTGAAGCACCCACAGAAGTTTCGTGCAAACTTTCCGAAACATTTTCATCCAGGTTTTATTTAGAAGAATTTGTATACTAATGTAATGATATTTACGTAACAGTTACTGCTCACAAATTCTTGCCCTTGTTCCGAAACGAGTTTTATAATATTGCTGATTTTGTGATGAAATTTTGGATTATTTATAATATATCTTCGAAACTCGAGTTTTATTATTGGTCTAACGCTGTGATGTGCTTTTATTAATAGGCATCAGAAGAGGTATTGTTCTGGAATTCCTCTTTCGCCACAAAAGCAGTTGACTGAAGATAAGGTATTTCTTTCGTAGTAATAACTAGGGAATGGCCCATGTCCAGACATGAATTGATTCAAACGGGTATTATTGAGGCATCATTTCCCGTTTTTTACGTTGATAAGTTTGCGTATTCTCTTGCCTTGTGGAACAGAGTTCCATTCGTTCTGCCAGATATGATTTATTTTCTTATGCGCTTCTTTTAGATATAACTGAGGCCATTTTAAGTTCATATTTTCGGAATCAGGAGAAGTAGCTGTAGCTTTAGCAAGGAAGTCGACGGCCTCGTTTCCTTCGTTCCCGGTACTGCGTGTCTGAGCATGCATTACGATACTTGCACTCTAATACTTTTCAGTATGCAACTAACTGCCTCCTGAGATTGTACATTTTTAGAAACAGTGATAGAATTCGTGGCTGCGGGTGGTTATGAACAGTGTGAAGTTTATGAAAATAAAATTTTAAAAAGCTGAGTACAGTCCATTATGTGTGAGTTGTGTACATCGTGTTGATTCGTCAAAAGACTGAGACCTTTGGATTAATTGAGAGTGGCCTACAAGTAACGAGTAAGTCGGCAGTTTCGATTTCAAAATAAAGCGACATTTTATTATTCAGATACTGTTCAAATTATTTAAGCGCTGTGTAAGAGTACTTTGAAAACAATTTCTAATTTATTATTAGGCCCACCAGCGGCCGAGCGGTAAAGACGCTGAACACTAGTAGTTCGGTCCGAGGTTCGAATCCCCCGAACGGGCTGGCTGCATGGGCGTTTTCGTGGTTTTCCCCATGTGTAACATGTATACGAGCCAGTTTCCCTTAGAAAGTCCTCCACGAAGGCATCCCACCCTTTAGGCAGATAGCCCTCGTGTGCTTTGCCATAATTGAATAACCTAACCATCTAGTTTATTATTGCCTTCTGGTATTCTATTAAGAGCATAATTATATCGATTAAAGGCGCACTTAAAGAAGATTTAAAGTTACTTGCTTTAGAACTAAACATAGGTTAGGTTAGGTTATTTAATTATGGCAAAGCACACGAGGGCTATCTGCCTAAAGGGAGAGATGCCTTCGTGGAGGACTTTCTAAGGGAAACTGGCTCGTATACACGTTACACATGGGGAAAACCTCGAAAACGCCCATGCAGCCAGCCCGTTCACGGGATTCGAACCTCGGACCGAACTACCAGTGTTTAGCGTCTTTGCCGCTCGGCCGCTGGTGGGCAAACTAAACATAGAATTAAGTGAAAAGTTAATTGTTGCTGATTTAAAAGTAGTGAAACTTTTAAATCCGATTCAGGTTCGGGTTATTCTATAGTACAACACAGTAAATCTGAAGAAGCTGAGATATTACAGTTACAGCAATTTAAATTGTAGAGACGCAAAACAAAAACTGAACTCGCTAGATTAGAGCTAAAATCCTAAAAATACTCCAAACGAAACAAAAGGAGAAAATTCCGATTCTTTAAATATCTGAATCATCTAAATCTGATTCTGAAAATTTGTCTAATTAAAATTATAAAAATTTAAGGTTGAAGGTTCCAAGTAAACCTGAAAACAGGAGTTTTTTCTGTTCGTTAGAAAGAGCTTTTACAACAAAAAATCTGCCTGCGAAATTTAAAGCGGAAATATTCTTAAACTTATTAGGGAACCGTGCTTCAGACATTGTTGTTGATATTAAAGATGAGGATACAAGTGACGATGAAAAAGTAAAAGATATTGTTCTAAAATAATTCGAACCTACGCCACAAATTGCTTTAGAGAATTTTAAAAGAGCTCAACGCCTAAATGAGTCCCATGTGCAGTTTGTGTCTCGCTTAACGACAAATTTCGAATATTACATAAAATTGAGGATGGTATATCATTTTAAGGCACTGAAGTAGTTATTAATGTCAGAAAAATTGTTTGAAACACCAAATATAGGGAAACATCAATCCATATTTCTAGAAGGCAAGCTGAAAATCCCCCCCCCCCAACAAGGCAACGGAAGCAGATTTATTTTTAACAGATTATTCTAACTGAAGTACAGCTTCATCGTAAGATTCTTTGAAAAAGAGAATATAAAAATTGGAACCAGGGTAATTTTAAAGACTGACAACGTTCCCGAATGTAACTGGCCTCTTGGCAGAATTGTAGAGTATTTCTGGGCAATTACTATAAGGTCAGAGTAGTTTCAAAGAAACCTTTAAGAGATCCATTAATAAAGTTTGCGTCCCACCCATGTCACATTAAAACAAAAAAAAGTATGTTCGTAAATAATTGTGTTCGTTTGCTATAGTTAACCTCATAGCTCCAGTTCCTCACTGCGCTGATGTTTACAAACATTTACCTGTATTTTATATTGCGACATTATGTAAAACGTTTAATCATAATATCATGTCAAGACGGGGTATGCTGCATCTGCGCACTCATCATACTTGTACACTATTCTTTTCAATGTGCGATTGACTGCCTCGTGAGATTGTACATTTTTAAAAATATTGATAGAATGAGTGGTTATGAATTGTGTAACGTTTATGCAAATAAAAACTGAGTAAAGTTACATTTCATTATGTGTGAGTTATGTGCACCCTGCGTGTGCTTCATTCAACTAAGCGAAATTTGTATTTGGCTATTTTCTTCGAGGAGATTAAAGATTTCTTGTGGTAGTGGAGAAAGATGTTTGAAATTCGCTAATGCATACAACGAAGAAAGAGAATCTGGTTGAACTGTAAGATGACTCCATTTATCATTAATTGCAATTTCTATATCTTTTTAAATTGTTAAAATTTGCGTCTCAGATTTGCATTTTCTGTGAATCCAAAGTTATTGGGATCATAAGTTAGTCATTATAGTAGAAAGGCTCGATTCCTAAGCTACAATATTTTGGTTTTAAGCACTTCTAACTCCTATAGAAGATATAAAGTAGGTAATTCCGGACAGCACGCAAAATACAGCTTTAGAAGTGGTGTGTAAAGATTTTGTAATGTCGAGGAGAAATGGTAGTTGAATGGCACTGAGCTGTTGCTTTATTTTTCTGTCATAGGGAGAACACAGATAGCAGCTCCGTAATTAACAATTTTCTCTATGACGATCTTGAACAATAGTTTCTGGATATGAGAATTTAAGCCCCAATCATATACTCTCCTTCTTCTCATGGAAATGGCTATTTTAGAAGATTTTATTCTAATATCTTAAAGGTGCTCTATCCAGTTGAGTTTTCAGTCTGTTGTACCCTAAGAAATTTCAACTTTTTTACAATCTTTATTCTTTTTCTGTTATTTTCGAAGGCTGGTTTTCTTTGTAGGGTTTGGCCAGGTTTGCGAAATAGTAGTTTTAGTAATAGTTTTGGATTTTGCCTCTGAGATTATTAGTTTTTATAGGTTACAAAGTTGATTGAAGTTTGAGAGAGAAAGGTTTGTATTATCTTTGAGTTGTTCTTTTCTTCCGTCAGAGATGATAAATGCGGCGTAGTCTGCAAATACCAGGGTTTCTGTATAATTTGCCCTGATTTGGCTATTCATATGATACAGTTAAAGGTAAGAATCCAGAATTCCGGGCAGATTCTCTTCAGATAGTCTAGCCATCCGAGCTTCGGTCTACCTTTCTTTCGAGTGCCTATTGGCGCTTACATGAATATTTGTTTAGTAGTTAGTTCTATTTTCAGCATTCTGATTGGGTGACCAGACCATCTAAATTTATGATATCTGGATACCGCACGTAGATTTCTGCATTGATTCTTCTCCGGAAGTAATTTATTTAAATACTTCCAACAGACCTTCTCAAAATCTGACTGCAAGTATTTCTTTATCCTTTCCAGTCAATGTCCAGGTTCCAACTCCATATATCAAAACAGATCTAATTAAACACTTGTGAATTGTCAGTTTATTTGTTCTTTTGGTAAAATTTGATTTTAGATACTTCTTTAAAAAAGCAGCATCAGCTACGGAATTTTAGGACAGATATTATGTCTGTGTTAATTACAGAGCCAAGATATGTGAAATACTCACCTTCTAATTTATACTTACAAATTATGGAAAAGAATTGCAAGAATAAAATATTAGGCTTTTATTCTTAAATTCTTATGTAGCCCACCAATGGCTGAGAGGATAAGACCCCTCAATACTGGTAGTTTATTTTAAATTTGAAATCCGGCAAATGAAATAGATTGACTAAGGGGTTTTCTGCTTAATAGCTGATTCAAGGTAAATATACTACTATAAAGTTTGCTCTTATGCGACATCACTGACTTCTAGTTTCTCAAAAGCAGCTACTCTCTTCGTGTCTTGGTTTCTTCCACACGTTTAAGTAATTGATGTCAGCGTTTGCAGTGGGTTAATTAACTGTTTACGGTAAAGCAGATAAGGTTATCTGCTTAAGTTAGGTTACCTAATATGGCAAAGCTATGATGGCTATATTCCTAAGACGAAGGATACCTTCATGGAAGACTTTCTGCTCGTATTCACATTACAGATGGAAAAAACTACGAAAACCAACTATGCAGCCAGCCCATTCGCTTGGATCGAACCCAGAACAGGTCGAGCTACCAATATTCAGTGGTCTTAATCACTCTACCTTTGGTGTGGTGCTGTCAGTTTTAAGAAGGATGCCTTCTGTAGGACTTTCTAAAGGAAATAAATTGACATTCATATTGTGAATAAGAAAAAACCATGGAAAGCTTAAACACTGATTTTCAAAATGAATATGCGAATATGGGTTAGTTCCGTTCTCAAGTCGTTTACGAAAACATCTGTCCTAACACAGGTAGCCTTCAGGTATTGTGCCTTAGTAATTAAATAGCATTAATTCTTAAATTCTCAGAAAGCAACTGTAACCACTCCACTGAGATTAGTTTTTAATGAACGTTTGGTCTGTATGCAGCGATAACAGTAAAATAGACAATTTTATTATCAGCGATGAGTTTGTTTGTAATATCAAACGTAACAAAAAGAAAGAGCTTGTTTTCAGTAATTACGTTTTAAATATCATGTCTGTTTTAAATCAACAGAGCTTTTTTATAAAATCAGTTGATGCTTTCGGTGAAGTAGGTTTAGATATTTTCTTGGATTGCAATAGCTGTATGATTCGGAGTTCAATTTATCAAAAAGAATATGAGCAAAGGAGTTTGACGCATCGGCAAAGCAAAAAAGATTACGCGGAAGACCTCAAAATATTAAAATAACAATCTAGTAATGCCTAAGACAATGCATATGTTTTATTAGAAAAAGATTTTTTAAAGATGTTTTCGGTTATACACAACAATGAACAGTCACGTAATTCATGCATAAAGGATTATATTAAGAAATATCTCCGACAGGAATAAAATCAATGTAAAATTAGAAAGAGGAATTGAGAATCGAAAAAAGCGGAAAGATAATTTTTTGAGCTCGAAAATGTTATTTTGCATGCGATATTGTGGTTGCTGAGAACGATAGCACTTTTACTGCTGCTTAAAAATTAAAAAAGCCAAAAGATCTTAATCAAATATCAATTTACGGAGCAAATTTGATAAAATTTATAACGGGAGCAAAGAAAGGATAGTAAAGCGGAAAAAAATGAGATTGTAGTATATACTGCTGTCAAGTAAATATACAGGTAAATAACACAGTAAGTAAACAAATTGTTACAAAAGATGTTTAAAATATTTCATGTAGTGACTTCTGTCAGTCTCAAATGTACATCTGATTAGCAAATTAGCGTTTTGCATCAACAAATTTCATTCTGATAAAGCAAAATACGATTTTATGTTTGAATATAGGACACTGACATAGGAGATATTCATTATTTATGAAAAATTAGTCTGATACATTAACTGAATGGATATTTATTTTTATAGGTAACAAATATAAGATACACTCTAATTTCCTAAAATTGTGCTACATTAAATGAATTGACATTTGTTTATGTACTGAAGCATTTATATGTTATTAATCTGAAGATTGAAATAACTATTAGAAAGCATATGATTTTGTCAAATACGTCATTGGAACTGATTACATCATGATTGATTAAAGCAAATCACACGAGCTGTCGGTATTTAAACCACCCACTATGTGGATTAATTACACATCAAAACAACTAATGGTGGATTAATTACACATCAAAACAACTATATTTTTATTATAATAATAGACTTCAAAGGGTTTATCTTAGCATTTTGGCTTATAGAAAATATTTTACTAATATTACAGAACCACTTTTTACTATAATATTTACACAATAAAGAACACAATTAAAAATTTAATATCCTTCTCATTGACGAAAATTGTAATTTACGCCATTTAATTCCGTATCTATTTAAAATATTTGGACAGTATGAAGAACTTCTACATCAACTTTTGATTAATATTTTTATTGTTAGTACACAAAACATTCTTTCTCAAAATCTTTTAATTTTTTGAAGAACTAGATACACAAGGAACAATTATTTTTGTAATACTCTTTTAATTTTTTGCTCAGATTATATTTATTTTCACAAACTTTTCTTTCTCATGCAAATTTATCAGACAGAGCACAGTTTGTAGATCTGGAAGTTTTAATAATTATGCTGTGATTTCTAATAAACTAAATAAACTATGAAAAGTATGCAAAAACTTTGATGGCTAAGGATAATTTTTCTACAGAATTTCTGAGGACAACTTACACCACAATTGGAAGATCACAAACAACGCACTCTTCATTCGAGTATAATTCAGCTACTGGTATTTACTGATTTGTTTTATCCTTTGCTAAATAAACTAGTTAATGATGGTCCCATAAAATGTTACTGCATTGTCCAGGAGATACTATGGCATTTCATTAAAATAGTACAAAACTATTAAATATTTTGTAAAGCAATGTATTTTAATACATTGCCTGTAAAATCTTGGAGAAGACCGAATTATGACAACAAAGAGAAAAAATTAAAAGATTTAAGAATCAGTTTAGGAATATGTAAGAAGAGAAAACATATTACATAATTGTTCTTAAATGCTACAGCAACCTACTTGTGATATTTAATGATTCACAAACTGAAGATGAGAAATTTCACTTACCTTGGTATTTTTCAGATGAAGTAAAAATTAAATCTGGATTTACTGCGCTATTTTCAATGCACTTTACCATGAAGATATTATATTGTCATAAATCACCATCACATTACTGTTTAACAAAATCAAATAAGCGCGAAGTACCAAATTTTTGAGCAAGACAAGTAGCTTCACATATAAGAGCTGTTTATTAGAAATAATAAATAATACGAATAAATAGTTTGAACACTTTCTAAGAAAGTTTATGCTGAATGTTTTCTGTCCAGCAAGAAAAGCAGCATTTGCTACTAAGCATTAAAAATTGTCCAAATTACTGCGTCATACTCCTATCGTACTTCCGAACATTTTGATAAAATGAACAAACCTAAATCATATAAGGAAAATACGGAACGCACTCCTGAAAGCTATTGTTCTTTATACAGGAGACAGAGTAGCATGAAAAGTCAATCAAGTTTTTGTTTTTCTTCGCGACAGACGCTTTAAAGTAGAACGATATTCATGTAAAACTGGAACAGTGCGGCTGAAAAATTCTTGTAACAGAGGAAATAATGTACCCGGCCTTTTCAACCTGAGCTTATAAAAGTCCCATGCATATCCCATAAGAGCTATAGTAATTTCTCTCATAGTGGATACGTAAGTATTCATATCCATTACTTGATGTTTATTTTTAATCGCAGCAACACGAACTTGCGAAAATGGATTGTCACTAGTTGTAGCCAAACGATATTTCTCTTTGAATTCTTTTTCCTGAAGTACAGATAAAACTCTTTCTGGAAAGTTGGTAAGAATTGCATCAACTCCTGATCGCAAAGATCGTCGAATATGTGATGTAATGTCTACTGTCCAATCGTACACTTTATCAATGAAGCCTGTTCCTGAGTCTCTTATCCGAATTGCATGGCGGAGCCTACTGTCTTCTCTGAAAGGTCGTAAACAGTTGGTGATACCATCACCTTGCCAGCGATTATTTTTAATACCTAATTTTGACCACATTCTGCGAATAGAATTCAAATCGTCGTTTAGACCAACATCAAAGCCTAATTTTTGCATTGCTGATCCTCTATTGGATTTAGTAAATGTGTCTTGAATACCTCTAATAGTTTCGCTGTCTGAAGTATGGCCGATAGAAAGTAGAACACTAATTTGCGGGTCACTCAAATCATTATTCCAAAGATGTGTAATCAAATATTTAGCAATTTCTTCACCAGCTTTATATTTTTGTGATCGAGATACGTCACTTAGCTTTAAGTCTAGAAACAAAAGTGTCAGACTCTCTTGGTAATTCACATGCTTTGGATTCGAAAGATCTCGTATGTGATTCAGATAGCTTGCAAAATTTTCTTTCTCATCACATACTCTGTAACAATCACAAGGATATCCATGATAAATATTCTTTACCGTTCCATTACTATTGAATGTTACATCAGCTTCAATAGCGTTCGCCCCTCTTGCTAAATATTCATCCATTTCGTAAATAGAATTTACCATATGCGCTATAATATAAAGTGGCCGTCTACCTTCGCCAAATACTAAGGATCCATTTTTAAAATAAATACAGAGAACAAAAACATACATCTGCAAAAAGGCATAACTTTGGTAGCGTTTTAATATTTTCATCATGAATACTGATGACATACTGAATATATTATAAGACTAAATATTCATAGTTAACCGTCTTGAAACCTAAGTAACATTACATTCCACTAACAGGAAATTCACTACTCAAAATGCGCTTGTTGACAACTGAAACTATTTCAAGGCCGTAAACTAGTTAAACATCAAAGAAAAAACTAGCATAGCGGAACAATAAGTGAATTAAACGTTAAGAACTGAAGCTCGAAAAGATAATGAATTTTCCCGAGGCAGGATCACGAGCAATCTCGGCCAGACGTAAGCGTTGGATTGAAAGTTTGATCCGGATTTGACATGACCAGAAATTTCATTCAGTTTGGCGACGTTATTCAACCTCATTTGGAGTTTCATCGCCCAGCAACTGTGGAACATTCGTGCGATTTACAGTGAACATTTAGGATTTGCACTTCATTCGTAATGTATATCTACAAATAGCGTTGAAACCGTAGGGGGTAATTATTTGAGGAGTACAACAGGAACAGGATGTTTCAAGCACATAACGCAGTAAAAATTACTCAGTTGGTTGCTGAGTGAAGAACCGTGAAATTAGAACTCAGAGTTTGTGAAAGAATTGAATGAACAAGAATTAATCCTCAGAACAAATGTCAAAATTTACTCATGTAGAAAGTTATGACGTAGATCTAAAGAGGAGTGTTCGGATAAGAAACGAAATGAAATATGTGAAGTAACAAAAGCTTGTTTGCTACATCAGTGGCGAATCAGATTGGTAATAATTTTGAATAAGAAAAATCAGTATGTATTTTAGTAATAAACCATTCGAATTCCTACAACTGAAAGGCCTAAATATAAAAAAATAAAAAAGTAAACTGCACAAATCACAGTTGGAACGTTATGTTAATTTAATTTAGAGTGCATCTCTGGAAATATTTCTCATTGATTTTTGCTTTTGGTTCACAGTACAAATTAAATGTAAAATGTTTGTTTTAATTTTTCTATTAGGGGTTACGGTTTGGAAAAAGAAAAACTTTCAACAGCTCAAAAAATACTTTATGCAAGTTTTAATTTTGTGTTGCAAATAACAGGTTGCTGATTAATTTTTTTAAAATTTGATCTAATCTAAAAATGCTCATAAATTCCATAAATTATAGATTTTCTAAAAATAAAATTTTTCTAAATAAAAGAAAAGTGATAATTACTCAGCTCGCAGGGTAATTTATCATACACAGCCTTGTAAACTTGTAAACGCCTTGTAAACGCACAGAAATATTATTACCTATGTTATATATTTTATTTAAAATAAGTTAATTTTTTAAAAAACAGACAAACATACAGTCGTATACTATGTAAAAGTACATACAATATGTTCGTATGTATTATTACTTTTAAGATTACTACATAATTTCTCTAATCTTTAACTGGAGCAGTGAAAAATTTGTGTAACTTATATATACCCGTAAAGCCTACAGACCCATAAATAAAATTGGCACTTTTTGCAACTACTTTTGAATACGTAATCCCTTAATCCCAGAAATGATTAATAATTTTATTTATATATATAAGATAAAATAATAATATATATAAGATAAAATATGTTCTCAATATATAGTACCGTTTTACTTTATTGGGGAAATAACACGCTGTCTTAGTACCTTCATCATTTTCACTCAAAAGCTCACCAGTGACAACTGGATAAGATTTCTGCACATTGATTGTTAAATTTCAGCTAGCTGTACGGGATATTTGTGGATTTACTCATGTGTAATACGAATACCAGCCAGTATCCCTTAGAAAATCCTCCCTTTTAAGACAGATAACCGTAGCTTTCTTTGTCTTAATTGGTTTGTAGAGTCATTAGGTATTTTTGAAGCAGGAGTATTGAAAAATGAGCAACGCCTTCGCCGGAATTCGAACCACGGACCTCTGGAATACACACCCAGCGTGCTGACCACTACACCACGAAGGGCATGCGAAGAAGGGGGGAGAAATACCTTACATACTCCCCCCTTTTAAAGGGCGACTGGGGTTTTGGGGACCCAATTGCCAAATCCTGGTGGTGGAGAATCATCATCCCCACCTCTTTTAGTTCGGGCGCCACTTGTAGAGACATTAGGTTACTTGGAAGCAGGAGAGATGAAAAATGAGGAATGCAATTGCCGGGAATCGAATCACGGACCTCGGACCTCTCGGTTACGCGTCGAGCGTGCTGACCACTACTCCACGAAGGCATGCCAAAAAGGTGGAAGAAATACCTTATACGTTAAAGAACATATCAACGCTCTTTCCTGAAAATATTGAAGTTAGTACGATATACATGTTAAGTGAACCATTAGTCATTAAGTAAACTGTGAACTTGTGCTCTTTTAGTTGAAGGTTACGCTGTTCACTTCCGTTCTCTTACTTTGTTCAGTTTCTATAACGGCTAGGAATAAGAAATTATATCGGAAAATTATGGATCACGTATTGATCTTTTACGTCAGTAACTCTTCTGTTACCGTTTAGTTCTCCCGAGAGAATATTAAAAATTTCTCACATTTTATTTATAAATCTCAAAATCGAAGCATTTAGTTTCCATTCCAGTTACGGTTACTTGGATGAAACTAATAATGACCTTAATAATACATAATACGATTACAGCTTTCAAAACAGACGATCCCGTATTGTAAAGATATTCGAACTGTCTCAATATATTCAGACTAAACGAGTTCAATTTTTTCTGTAAGCGTCAAAAATTGAAGTAATGTTTTTGTGTTTGCATTTTAAGCTCTTTAACGGATGCGTAAAGATTACAGTGCTTAACTAGGCTGTCTATCACAGTTACCTACATTTTGATTAAATGCTTTTTCTGTCATTTCCTGCCTTTTCCGCTTTTTTGCAGTCAAGTAAAAATGCATTCTTTAAGATGAGTTGTCAAGGACCATTTCCTTGCATCTTTATAAGGCAGCTTCAACCGCGAAATTGCAATGTGACCTCACCTACTGAATCTGTACTTGATTGGCTGGATAAAAAAGATAAAAGAAAAAATCCTGAAATTCTGTACTGGATTTCGTAAATCATTACAATTAGTTCAGGTCATTACTTTGTATTTAGCTAAACTGGGCTTCATTTTCTGAATATTATTATCATCAAAGTAATTCCTATTATTTAGATATAATGCATAGAGAAATCCTACTCTTAATAGTATAAACTATGCAATTTAATACGACAAAACAGGCCAAGATTATCTGTCTACGTTACACTAATTAAAATTAAATTAGGAAAACCAAAATAAAATTCGTAGGGTAGGATTTGATTGGATTTATGAATACAGAAAAGTTTTCGACCATTCTTTGCACAAAGGAAGGCAAGCCTTTATAAATTTTCTACGGGATTGAATTAAATTACTCACATTATAGCAGACCACCCAAGAGCAGAAATGCGTTCGTAGAAGTCTTTCTAAGGAAAACTGGCTCGTATTTACGTTACATATTAAGAAACCCCCTAACCTTCCATGCAGCGAGCTAGTTCTATGTAGCTGGAATCCGGATCGAATTACCAGCATTCAGCCTTCTTAGCGATCGGTCGCTTTAACTGAATTTTCTAATGGAAACGAGATTAAATTAACATTAGACAAGAAGATAATCACTGTTGTGCTCAATCGGTTATGCCAAAGGACTAAGAGCTAGTATCTGCTTTAGGATGGTTATATGTGCGGAAGATATTTTGAAAGAAATGGCTAATCTTTACATTAGGATATGGATAAAACTCAAGCGGATTGTACACTAAGAATCAAGTCTGCGATGAGCTGCCAATGCTCAGCTGTTTTATCTACGTAGACAATAACTCACAGAATATTTTTTAAAGCTATAGGAAATTAATATAGTTAAATGCTATTGATATATAGTCAACTGACTCAGTGGTTTCAAAATAAAATTGCGTACGGGCTGAATGCAAGATCTGAAAGAAGCTGAATTACCCCTACCCCAAATGAAGCACCTTTTGTTTTAACAAAACAATTTTAACATTTTATTTACTAAATGTTTATCAAAACATACATAAACGGTAATAATAACGCAGAGAGAAAAACCACGATTTATATTTATTTTTTATCTGCAATCTAAAGATTGGTATCTGCAAGAAATTTCTGTTGGTTATGCTTTAATTTAAAAGTATTTATACCTAAATATTAAATTTTCGGACAGATACTTATTTCAAATTATTCCACTACGTTGAGTTAACGACTATAACTTATTTAAACTAAACAAATTACGGAAATTTGAGAATAAATAATGACAACCTATCATCTTTTCTTTTATTTATTAAAATTTTCTTTGACGCACACTGAAAAATACATATATTATGTATGTAAATAATTACAAACTTCTCTTTATTACAACTTTTAGCTACAATATTCGATTTTTATAAAGTTTATAACCTTGGATAAAAGTTACTAGAAACTATGTTCATCACGAATTGTAGATTCTCATCGGTTAGTCTGATTCTGAGTTTATATTTCAACTGCGGAAAAAAAAACTGCTTGCGTATGAATGTATAAAAAATAAAGCGATTATTCTGATTGCAGAAATTCGTAAGTGAAGGTTTTCGAAAAGTACGAAAAACATTTAATCAAATCTGTTTGTTCAAATCTTTGAACAAGATTTATAGCACAGTATAAATTAATTATATCAATTCGTAGATTTTTTGGGATGCTACTCATGTTCATTTTTAACGTGCTGAAAATAATATAAATTTGTACTCAAAATAATTAAAACCGTAAACTGTTCTTCATATTCTGTCTATATAAATGAAATCATAATTATGCTAATTAATTTACGGGACAAGTAAAACAGCTCAGGAGGACGCATGCGGCCCTCGGGTAGCCAGTTTGAGACTACTAAACAAGTTGATCTAATATTTACATTATGAAGAATTAAAAGTTGGGTACTTTCAAATTAACGCAAGCACCCTGGCGCAATTAGGCGATTTTTATTGATGAAAAGATAAGTTACTTATCGAGTGCAAGCTGATAATTTTGGTGCCCTTTTTTTGGAAAGATTCCCAAACTATCGATATTTATCTTAAGTTGGTAAAAATTATCAACATATGAAAAGAAAAAAAAAACTTTAGCAATTTAAAATGCAAATTTGAATTATTAAATAAGGATTACGTGATGTTTTTAAAAAATAAAACACTTACATTCGTCTTAAGAATCTTTCTGTAATTTTTGTGCGTTATTCTTCTCCCGAAGTACACAGCTATCTCTTTTGGCTTAAAAAACATCAGAGAATTCCGGAGACTCGGCTTCATGCAATTCTCAGCAACAGCAGCTGTTTAGTAAAAACATTTCATCTTCGTTCGCTTTAGAAAAATTTCAGGAAAATTCTGTACTACTGCAAAAATTCAACCGCAGTTTCTTGTAGTGTGCTGGTAAATTCGGGAAGCCCATATTTTGAAATAAGGCAAAAAATATCAAGATTCGTTTATAAAAACCGTTTCAACTTGGAATACAGAAAGAAAGAACGCGTAGGAAAATGGCGTGTTGCTTGACTGAAGGATTGTTAAACGCATGGTTGCCAAAGTTTGACACATTCTGAATATTCGGTTATTTCTACTTAAATCATTTTATGTGCTAATTTATATGTCGCCTAGACGATATAGTGGTTAGGGAAGTCTACTGCGATACAAAAGGGCCCGAGCTCGAATCCCGGAGAAGGCATGGATGCTTTTAAATGTATAGTGCCTTTGAGGCATGGGAGCACTCTAAATATACGGCGAGTCGAAAGCTCTCTCATGCGATTTGGAGCTAGGGATGGGAGGTGGGAGACCCTTGGATCACCCCTCCTGGTGCTTTCCTCAAAATTGGGTTGGAAGTAGACTCCTTGAGGTTCTGGCAGCTGAAATATATGGATAAACAACTAATTTGTATTTCATACTTTTTATGAATAATACAGTGTAATTTATACGTTAGTTCGTACAGATAAAAATAGCATCAAACGAAATATTTCATTAAAATAATCCTCTTTGGAAAATCTGACATAACTTTAATATTTTCACAGATAATTACATTTCCTTTCAATATGAAAAAAAAATCACAGCTTTTTAGTTGAGACGAAAATAACATGAAAGAACAGAGAGAAAAACTAAAGCCTTTCTGTATCTGCCAAATAATGCATTCAGAAATAGTCTTCAGAAATTATAAAAATGAATAATTATGTAATGCGAAGCCTTTGGATAAAACTATTAGATGAAGTAGTAACTATGAATTTAATAAATATACTTAAACATTATAACTTTACAAAATTTTGTTCTAAGTTCAAATTTTATCACAACGATAAAATGCAATTACAGATTTATTTTACCTCATCAATAGTTTTCATAGAGAACAATTTGTTCATAGTCATTGTGACCGGATATTGCGTACCCAAGGTAAAACTAAAATTCTCAGATTATTTTTTTAAATATATTGAATTGTATTAATTTTAAGGTAAAATACACCTAAGTAAGCCTAAGCCCAAGCCTAAGCCCAAGCCTCATCCCAATTTTGACCAAGAGCAGCCTAGAAGAGGCAATCTTAGTGCAGTTGAACACTAGTAATTCCAACTGAATGGCGGTGAAAAAGCGGTTGCATGAGCGCTTTTATGGTTATTCACATAAGTAACGTGAATACCAGCCAATATGCCTTAGAATGTTTTATACAAAGGCATCATACCTGTTCGGAAGATAGATGTCGCATACATTGCCATAATTGATTAAAATATAAGGTACTTACGTATTATCCCGTCTACCGTGAAACTGATGCCAAGCAGGGCAGTTTAGCGCAAATTATGGGATGACGTTGCAACCCATCATAACATCTGTACTTTCGTTTGATGTAATCCAGATTGATTCTATTTGTTTGTCCGATTTTATTTGATTCCTTTAGTTCTTTTGCGTTTAAGGAGAAGGTTAAGAATTAACTATTATTGCTGCATTTTTTCTTACAATTATGAAAAAAGTAATTAAAATTAAATTTAATTAAAAAATTAATTAAAATTTAGGACCTGCGAACAGTAAGCAATAAATTATTTTCGGAGTTATGGAAGCCAACCATAAAAAAGTGTGTATTAATGACCATGATATGGTCACTCGAATATGGCCGACAAAGCACTAATATGTCGGAACAATTACCTGCAGGGAATTTGCATTCATAGAATTCCAAACAGAGCTTCCGCTAAAGTCAGAGGGCATAAAAATTAGCAGAAATCAGCAAAAGCCTTTTTACGATGCGCCGAGAAATGAAGCAGATCGAATGCTGGTTGTTTATTAAATAAAGAGGCATCAGTTTCTTCAGAATCCTGCAGGTGGTACAATTTTGGTGGGATCTGCGCCATGGTTCGATGATAACCAACTTTGATGGTCGGCAGGATAATACGTAAGTACCAGAGGAATAAACTATTAAATCCGAGGGTAGATTGATGAAATAGAAAAATCCTTGCCACAAATCTCCTGAGAGAACTCTCAGACGACAGGTTACTTTCATTCTGCAATACCCAGGATTCGAACCTGTTGATGAGCTCAATGGTTTTGTAATCAGTCAGTGTTTATTAAACCGCAAAAAAGTATACTTTTATATGAAATGCTTAAAGCCTCTTATGCAATGAAATTTACGCCAAGGTAACGTTTGGATCTTGCTAACTATAATCTTAAGAATAATAAAATTGAAATTTGTACTTTACTATATAATTTATACAATAAAATTATTTCGAAAAGCTAACTACCATATCGACTTTCAGATATAATTCACAGAAACAATTAGCTGTCATTAGTTTCGAGTAAAGTGTACTTTCTGCGTGTATTGAAAACAATTGAAATATCTAAGCATAAAGGATAATCTTTCGAGTAAATTAAAAAAATGCATTAGATGATAATGAGGGTTCATGTATCCCGTACCATTTCAATTAAAGATTAATCATACCTTTTGAACCGTTCACACGAGGGCTTTACGGGGACAAGTGGCATAAGACGAACGTCGTTGCCAAACAAGATCTTTCTTCGTCACGGAAACTGGAACTTTGGGGTTATACTGGTTTTCAGCAGGCGATGTATTAGCTTGCTCTTGCCAGTTCATTGATGTATCTCAAGTTGGGTCTAACTGTTGTGATACCGTAGAGTGATTTTCTCCAACAGAGGTACATCTGAAAGGAGAAAGAAAGTGAATCACCTTGCTTCTGGAAGTTAGCTGCTAAGCTGGTGTGTTCGAAGACGGAGGTACTTCTGATTGGTCTGTGATCTTACACTGGTTATCATAAATTAAGGAAAAATCACAAAAATAGCGATAACTCCCTCAAAAACAAACCAAACCGTGTAAAATTTGAATATGTTGCCAAGTAAGAGTAGCTGAGTAAACTGCAATATGCAAATTAGTGGCGCTGCACTCGGAATACGTCGTCTGCGAGGAGCATAAAGTCCACGTTTGGGAGCAGCAAGCCCACATATTTCACTGTGATAGTGACATCAGAAATCTGAGATAGCCAATTCGTAACAATGACCTCCAGGCATCATTTGCCTGCAGAACTACGATAGAGAGCCATTGGGAGACTAGAGGTAGGACAAAGTTAAACAGAAGTGGCCAGAAGGCTAAATGTGAGTCCTTCTGTGGTTCATAGACTTTGGAGGCAATTTCAAACCCCAGATTCGGCATCTAGGAGGTTCAGCCAAGGACGGCCAACTGCTACGACGAGCACCGATGACGGATATTTGACATTATGTGCACGCAGGAATAGAACCGTTACTCCGACTCTTCTTAGATCCTCCTTTGCTGCAGCCACCGGAAGGTTGGTGTCAACGTCAACTGTGCGTAGAATACGAAGCTGGTCTATATTTGACCAGCAATTTGCGTGCCGCGCACGTCATGCCATAGGAGGGACCGTTTGCAGTGGGCACGACAACATGTCCCCTGGACGCCTGATCAATGGAGGGCTGTTCTCTTTACGAATGAGTCCAGGTTCAGTCTAGAAAGCGATAATAGACGTTATTTGATATGGAGAGAACCTGGAACCCGTTATCATCCGTTAAACATCCGTGAAAGAGATGCATACGGAAGAGGCAGTGTCTGTGTTTGGGGTGGCATCTCTTTGGGTGGACGCACAGGCCACCGTGTCTTTCGAAGGGGAACCACGAATGCTGAGGTTTATAGAGATGACATCCTTGATGCGTATATGCACCCATATGCCTGGGTAATAGGTGAGGCTTTCCTGTTACAGGACGACAACGCAAGACCACACAGGGCTCGCATCGAAGATGATTATCTTCAGCAGAAAACAATTATGCGCATGGAGAGGCCAGCTCAATACCCGGATTTGAATGCTATCGAGCACTTTTGGGAGGCTTTAGGGAGACGTCTAGCTGCTCTCAACACGCCCCCTCAGACCCTTGCCACGCTTGCAACTGCTTCGAAAGAGCTCTCGCTTTCTATGGAACTGATAGACCGCATAATTGAGAGCATTACACGTCGCTGTACACTTGTGTGCAAAAATTAAGGACAAGACGCTTTCTTTAATATAACTTTGTACAAAATACTGGCGCCTTCGATTTTTGAATTCCATACATGTGCTAATTTCTATACTACCATAATTGTCTGGTAATTTCTTTTTATGTTATTTGATACCTTACTATGTGTTGTATATTGTGGGTAAGTTTCATAAAATTCTACATGTAAGGTTTTCAGTAATCATGATTTTTGTGATTTTTCCTTAATTTATGATAACCATTGTTTTTTAGGACGTGGGCAACTAGGATTTCATATGCTAGGATGTCTGCATAATTTGCAGGATTATTGCAGATGGATTTATTGAAGAAATTGTCGTTCATTCTCGAAATAAAATCCGGAATGGTTTCTATATTCAAGTTAGAGTAGAGAATCTTATTTCTTAAGTTGTGCGGTGCATCGGTGATGATGCGTAACACCTTGTTATGAAGTAATTGCAGTTTCTCATCTTCACTATCACTAGCTGTTGTCCAAGCAGGGGACGCAGACGTGACTATGGGTCGAATGACCGAGAGATAAAGTCTCTTTTTAAGGTTGGGTGACAAATGTTCGCTTTTCAATAGAAGTAATAGCCGAAATACTAATCCGAAAGCTTTGCCACTGACTATGTGCATGTGATCGGTCGATGGGAAAATTTTATGAAGGTGACCCCTAAATAAATTACTTTTATTTCTCTGGTTGGATGCAAGTCATCCACCTGCTACACCATTTCTCAATATTAGGGATTTTCTTCTGTATTTTAGTAAGTGCTTGATTTAGATTTATAGATTTGATGGCTAGAGCCGTGTCATTGGCGTAGCAGGCGAGAAGAGTGTTCACATCTTCCTTGAAGTTCGGGAAATCGTTTGGGTAAATTATGTAAAAAGGTGGTCCTAAATTTGTTCGCTTTTCAGTTCCTGCAGAAATGTGCTTTTCAGTGAAAACTGCCCTTCCATATTTGACCGTAGAGGTCCGGTTCGTAAGAAAAGATCTTATCGTAAGAATAACTTCACGGGAGAAATCATGGAGAATCAATATGTAAGTGAGTCCCGGATGCCAGACGCAGTCGAATGTCTTGGCCACGTCTAGTATCAACATTGGAACACTTATCTTGTTATGTAGCGCGGCTCCGATGTATTCCGTTAGTCGAACCAGCTGAATTGTGGTAGATAGACCCTTACGCAAACCGTGCTGGGGATCTTCAAAAAAGTCCAAATGTTTCTGTATTCTGTGACAGATGAGCCTTTCCAGGATCTTACTAAGGGACGACAGCAGGGTAATTGTCTTGTAATTGACATAGTTCTCCTCAGGTTTCGCAGGTTTGGAAAACATTAGGATATTGGCTTGTTTCCAGATCAGCGGGAAGTAACTGTTATGGAGACAAACGTTATATATGCCGGTTAGTTTACATATGGTTTTGAAGACATAGTCTTTAGCATATGATTAGAAATTTCGTCCTTTCCTAAAGCTTTTTTCAGCTTCAATGATTTAATAATGGTATTTACTTCTTGCGGGAAAGTGAGGGTGATGCTATTCAAAACAGGAGAATTTATCTACCTTTCAACGAAGTCATGAATTTGCATGACCGAATCTTGGTCAGCAGAAAAGAGTTTGGTACGAACTGTTTAGAGAGGGGATCAGTAAATAGTTCTGCTTTATCTCTATCAGTATAAATAGGTCCGGTGTCACTTTTAAGCGGGTTTTTGCAGTAGCCAGGCTGCTTTAGTGATTTTATAAATAGCCAAATGGCGCTAAGGTCATCATTCAGCTTTTCGAATTTATCCTGCCATATGTTAGTACTATGGGCCTGAATTTGTTCTTTAATTCTGCGATTCAATCTATTAATCTGTTTTAAATTTTGGGTCCCCGGTGAGGCCGAATTCTTTACGAAGTTGGTTTCAGAAAGCTAGGATTTCTGAAACCAACTTCGTAAACAACTAGAATGCATTATATTATAATGGGGGAGTTTTTTCTCATGTTAAAACCGGTCGACCTCAGTCGTTGCTTGGGATTTTGGGTTCCGTAGAAACGCCGTGAATTTTTCAACAGCTTTATCAATGCCCGTATTGGTTTTTAACGAGCCACAGTTGCAATTTGAAGTCATCAGTATGTTGTGAAAAAGATTCTAGTTCGTATGCTTCACAGGTGCAAGGTTTAGATGCTCTGAGATATGCTAACACCGGCACGTGATCTGATGTTAAATCACAGAATAAAATTAGAGCCATAGGGATGTTGAAGTTAGCTATGAAAATGTCCAAAATGTCGAGATGTCTATTAACGATATTTGGCTTGTAAGCAGACTCGTATGGCCCACATGTAGAAAGACAGGATAGTTGCTTACATAGACATGCACGATTTGTACATTTTAGTTGGAGTTGTTACATTCCCAATCTCGATGTTTAGCATTGTAACTAGTATTGGGGGGGGTCTGTATCAGGTAACCCATCCAGGAGACCAGCACTGAGTTCATTTCTTGGTTTATTATAAATAGCACAGAAGGTGACCTTTCCAATCCTAAGCAGTTTAACTACAACTTTAACAGTTTCCATGCCGTTGAAGGTATCCACACTTTTAAGGCCTGTTTCAAAAGCTGTTTTCACGTAGATAAGTGCTCCACCTCCACGATGGTGAAGCGTGTCACTGCAATAGGTGAAGTAGTTGGCAAGCTTGAGGGAATGGGATGGGTTGGCGTGGGTCTCCGAGATAAGGCGAGATATCCACGTCATGCTGATAGATGAATTTCTGCAGTTCCGGTAACGTATTGGTGATATTCTGCGCATTCCATAGCAGAATTTTTGTGGGTGCGCTATGCTGAGTGGTGTGTTTATCCATGTTGTGGTGAGGCTGACTTGGCTGTAATTTCTGCAGCGGAGGTAGAAGGCAATGATTTAGCTAAGTCTGAAAACATTGTTACCACGGCAGTGAGTTTGCCAATCACTGCATTGGATTCTTCAAGCTTGGTTTGTAGGAGTTCTTTTAGCTGGGGAAGGAAGTTGTCACTGACTGTGCATTATTGCAGCTATTGTTTATGGCACGATCTGAGTATGTTATTCCTTTCTGTACCATAGATGATCGTGGTTTAGAATAAAAAGAACACTCTCTAAAGCTGGCCGTGTGTGCTACACCAAAGCGGCAACTGCGTGGTGGTTCATTTTTAGGCCTGGTGCATTACGGGGCTCCTGTCCTTGTCCGTATTTCACATATCGAGGTGCGTGACGGCAATGGATTTGGGCATGAAAAATGTTCTGGATGCCAAAATACTGTGTAATTCCAAGTATTCCACATTTATGAGTAGTCCCGTAAGAAATTTCAGGTTGAAGATACCCCTGGTTTTGTCATTTCTCTGCAGCATTATCAGCAAGAGTTGCATTGGTACAATCTCGGGCGCTGTCGTCGAATCATTTGCACCACTTTGTTGCCACTGTATCCTTCTGTGATGAGGGCATCCTGAATGCACGGAAACGGGAATAAGGATTTTATATAAATGTTTCAACTGCATGCGAACCTGGTATAAGAACCAAACAATCACAGCGACGGGAACATGAACGGACATTTGATGGACGATTTCTATGAGTCAGTTACACATTCACACATGCGGCGTGACTTTATCTTCACTGATTGGTTTAAACTCTTTTCCACAGGTGTGATCGGCATTAATGAATTATACGCCTCAGGACTATGACAACAATGGCAACTAGAACATCGTGTGAATGTTCCTTTATAGAAGCTTGTTTCTTACTTCATATCTATTTATATCTACGAACAATAATAAATATAATTGAAAATCCCTCTTTCACCTCGGGTTATTATTAGGATTTTTATTAACACAAGCTCAAAATTATATTGCAGTAAATTTCGGTGCAAAAGAGGCTCTACCTATATCATGTGGTAGCATTGTCATTTCTTTTCTGAAAAATTCTTTCTTCTATTTTTAGTTTGAAGAAGATCGAATTTTTCTCAACTATTTATTTTCTTTTACTGGGAAAGCAAAAACAGTATAAGTTAGGATGCTACTGTGTATCTTATTAGGCATCTAAGAGCATCTTTTCTGTCAATTGTAAATTTTTATCTTCAGTACTGGCAAGCAATACTCTATTTAGTAAACCGAACTCACAAAACCAAACCAATTTTCAACACATATGATTCTGAAGCGAAGTTTGTAAATAATGAGAGGTAGGGCACATGAGTTACATATGTTTAAAAAACCTTTCATGCCTCTCTAAAGCTTATTGCTTGTTTTACTGTATTCTTTATACATAATGCTTCATGTACCCAAGATATTCCTTAATCGTAAATGATAAAATCAATAACTGCTCTTACAGGGTACTAATAGGCATTTTGTGTCAGTATCAGTATTAGAAAAAAAATGAATTTAAAGTACTTCAGATACTTTCCATGCCAAGTAAGAAATCAAAGTTCAAATTTAGAAGGCTGTATGGTGTTCTCGTGGTTTCGCCTACTTGTGTGATGTAAATACAAGCACATTTTCCTTACAAAGCGCTCTACCAAGGCCGCTTATATGGTTACTATGTGCTTTGCTATATTTAATTAATTAAATAAACAATTATTTTTTATTCATTTGAACATCTACATTCAAATAATTAAAAATTGAAGAAACAATGAAGAAAGTCTGTCAGATTGCTTGAGTCTTGAAGTAGGCGTAGTTATTCACTCCATTTAACTCACTGTTTTATAACTGAAAATGAAGACAGTCTAGGATTCCCTTTTACAATTCACTATAAAAGATAAATGAAGTCATTAAGTTATTGGGTTAGCGACTAATATCTTGTTAACGAAGGACAGAGGAAAATTTCCAGCATCAAATTGAATAATTTTATATGTTGCCACTGCATGAATAAACATTAAGAATATATGCGGGAATGAAAGGATTGTCACAGTTATGTGCAAAATTGAAGAGTATCTTAAAAAGTGGTTTTAAATAATGTTTGATAGTTGTAAATGCAATTCAGGTTGCTTTTGATTTTTGCATATCCTACTATGATTATGAGAAAAAAAGTAATGCGTAAATATGGAGCAGTTACAACACAGAATGACACCCCTATAAAGACTTATATAAAAACACTCTTTGTATTTTTGTCTAAGAAATTACCGAAAATTAAATGTGTGTTGAGGTATTATTAAAAGTGTTCTCGAAGGTAGAGTTTAGAAATAAATCGCAGCACTGGAGAATGATCGGCAGGTTGAAAATTTATTAGTTAATCAAATATTGCGAGGGAATTGAAAGTACCCATAACATTTACATCAGAATTAAAGAGAAAGTTTTATTTTTCAGAAGAGGTTTGCAGTTAAGAAGACAAAGCTCAATCAGGCTCTGCACTCTTTTCTGAAACCGCTGTGTTGCTACAGAATTAAGAAGATCGGTTTCGTTTATTTGATTATGGCAAAGCATGCAAGAGCTACTTGCCTAAGGCAAAAGATGTCCTCGTGGATCACTTTCTAAGGAAAACTGGCTTGTTAAACACTGGGAAAACCACAAAAGTGTCCATGCAGCAAGCCCGTTCTCCTAGAATCGATCCCAGGTCGAACAACCAAAGTTCAGCAACTTTACCGCTTGGGACTCAATATTAAGAAGAAGTAACCACATTAGCGACTAGGTAACTGATAAGTTTGTTGGATTTCTGGGGAAGAATAAGAATGTTTATTATTTATCGTAAGCCAATTAGAGAGGTTTCTCCATGAGAGAATGTGTGGTTTATGTTTTTCTTCCAATACTGACAACTTTTGAGAATCTCCGCAAAGTTGACAAACTTTCTTGTCACTGATGAATTAGGACACAGTTTGAATTATCATATTCAGTGTCCTTTCTCCTGTCAAGAACGAGAAGCCGGCGCCATTCTATGAAATATCACTAAATTAGGTAGTTTTTTTTTTTTAATGGCGTTTATTCTCTTTAGGATAGGTTACTGACGAGGGGTATAAAAATGAGATTTGCATTACAGGTTTTTTTTCTGTAAATGCTTTCACCCTGAATTTCTTCCTAGTCTATGAAAATGCCAAATTTTATCGAACTCATTTGGTGGAGGATTATCTGGAACATAAAAGATGTATTACTCAACATATTCGCCGAACTTGAATCGCATTAGACATATACGGGAGGTTCTTTCTCGAGTTTCTGAGAATAGCAAAGTATTTGGTTTATCATTTCTTGAGAAATACGTAAATTTCTTGAGAAAATTTCCTAAAATATCTCAATAATTTTCTAAAAATTAATTTTAATATTTTCGTTTATATTAAATTCCTGAGATAAAATTCTTTGCTAAACAAATATGATTACTAAACATACACTGCTTTTTAAATCCTTATGGAGCTCGTGTTGTAAAAAAATAATACTAAAGTTTTATTTTTCAAATTGAATTTTTCAGTTGCTTTGAAAAAGAAAAGAAAATTATAAAATAATGATTAAATAGATTCTTTCGAAATAGCCACAACATTTCTGATTCTGACGATGATGAAAATGGTGTTAAGGAAATTCCATCTAATACAGGAGAAGAATTGTCTCTAGCAATTAATTTCACAAAAACTGATTGATGGTCTCATAACTTCCAATGAAAGATGTTGTTAGTGCTATATACATTAGTTCTAGATGATCAAACAATGTGTTGACTGCTTGGAACAATATAATAGGGTTCATTTGATCTTTCGTTTCTGCTGTTATATTAATATTTTTCCTTCATAATTTTACTGTTCAGCTTTCAACTCGATCGGGTAACATATTTTTATTAAAGTTCCCGTCAAATTCCATGGGATTTACTTTTTACAGTGACAGTAATGTTGATTTTTATAGCGTATCATTTAATTTTGTAGGCCAGTTATATTGGAAACATATCGTACAAATAGACACCACTCATCATTTAAATCATTATACTGTGCTTTGCCACGGAAATCCAGAATTCTCACAAACCATAAAATTTCACTCTGTTCATAAAATAGCCTTCTTATGTGCTTCACTCTTTCGCATATGCCACCATACAGAAGCAAAAGTGCAAGGTGATTTATTAACCCATATGAAACATTGTGTGACGTGAAATACAGGCTCTTGCTTTCAACCATTTTTTTTATTAAACTTCAAGCAGATACATTATGAAAAGTGTTGAAAACAAATATAATATGTTTGTAATTTTTGAATTATATGGCTGAAAAAATAAATATTTAGATAATTTCTCGATTAAGTATGATAAAAATCCATGCTTCTAAATGCTAAGAGATATTCCGTACTCGAAAAAAATTAATTTTCTCTTTCATTTTCTAGTCAAAACAACTTTTTCATGCCTACTACACTTACCACTAATGACGGCAACGCTGAATTCTAATGATAATGACCAGGCAAACCATGTGCATACATGTATTTAAGATGAATGTGAGTTATCTTCTACAATTAAATTAAACAGACAATTTAAAGGAGACTACGAATCAAATCTATGTTTTTTGTATGAAGGGAGGTGAAAAACCATCTTAATTTCTTCATTCCGAGTTCTTTTAGAAAATAACTAATACTAGAGGTTTTGTATCTCATCATAGCTGGAATGTAATGGCTTTTAACGGCCTAAATCCAAAATCAGAAACAATTGATGAATTTGTACGATGTCTTGTATAATCTGTACCGGGATAGGAAAACAGAAAATTATTTTTAAAACTAATTTTGGAAGACAAATTAGTACGGCAATTTTTATTAAAAATTATCAGAGTTGAGAAATTTATTGAAAACCTGCAAAATGCAGTCATATAATTAATTTATCAAATTTTAAGGCAAGAAAATTGCGATGATAAATCTATCCTTTTTCTCATTTAACGCGAAGAAATGGTTGGCCGAATCAGAACATTTTCACAAAATGGCTTATGTTAACCGGGAATGTACTAAATTCTTTTGTATAATCTTAGAATTTCTTTTAATTTACGGGAAACGCTGTTGTAGGCTGAAGCTGCTGAAAGATATAAATATTTAATCTTCCAGAAGTATTTTACAATGAACAGCTTTTTTTAACCCTAGGTATTCTTATATAAAGTCAGGAGTCCAAGAAACCTCTATACTACTCAATATAAGCTTTTGCAATTTAATTTAACTACCTTATGTTGACAGTTTTTGAAGGGGTCCACCTGTACTTGCTCATGCAACAAGATAGACATCAGTTTTTATGACATCCAATGCTTTTCAGGCATGATAGAGCCGAAGACCTCGTTGACAATATGTTCCAATATGTTAATCTCGATGACAATATATTCACTGGATTGTGTAGCTATGCTGAACAATCTACATCTGATTAGTACGCGTCAACGAATTATTCTGCAATCGTGAGGTGTATGCTTTAAATATAATCTTCGCGATGTTAGGAATACAGAAATTTCTCTATGCAGGGTACGTTTAATCAGTAGTTCTAAATGGTTTCTTACATCTCTTCTTTAGTAATGAAATTTCAGAATCCCTATCGCTAGTTCTAGAGCTAAACAAGACTACATTACGAAAACTTGTAAAAAATGTCAGTCTCAGTGTAACGTTAATTAATAATCAACAATATGAAAACAATGTAAAGAAATAAAAGTTCTAGAAGTAAAATAGTATCATAGATGGAGTTTACGTGTATGATCAATACCTACGCTATCTGTTAGTGACAAGTAAATTTGGAAAGGAGAGTAAGGACTACAATCGTTAATTTTATCAATATCATTATATCCTCCTGTATTTTTTCCCTCGTATATTTTCTTCTTAGTTTTTTAGTGTCAAGTTCTGAAAATTTACAAAATATTTGCGTAATTTCCCTCTTTAACAATGCTTTCAGAGAAGGAGCTCATTTAAATTTTAAGATGAATTCGTTCACGTAGAGATTGTTTTCGTCCTACTAACAAAGGTAAATCCTTGCAAACTGCGAAAATCTCGCCGAATCTTTCCCTTCTGACGGTTGAACTTTATGCCAGTCTACTACAAGAGCCGATCAAACATAGTGAAGCAAACACGAACTGACATTCAGTCCATGATTTTGCTGAGTCAGCTGTACAGTCACCTTCTCTAATTATAGATCATTTTGGGCCTAAGGAGTAGCAGAGACAATAATGTTGAAGTTAAGGGAAGTAGAAATGAAGATATCGTATTAGATATTGTAATGTTAACCTTATTATACATTCTTATTGGAATGCATATTTTTAAAGATATAATATTTTGATAGTTACCTATAATTTATTCCTGACTAGGTTTTATGTATTGTGTCCAGACTATAGTCTCGTTCTTCGGAAATTAAATTATTCTCGTAATTTTCCCCTCTCAATTTTCAAACGGTAAAATTAGTTAAAAAGAGTGAAAAATACGTAAGATAATACTGTTGCGAACAATCTTCAGTTAAAAAAGGGATTTTTTCTTCGTCGAACTGTTAATTGAAAACACATTCCTTTCTACATTGATGAGAAGAATGATTGGCTAGATTAATTAATGTGGGTTGTTTTTCTGAATAGAACGATGAAACGGAATCTTAGCTTAAAGCTTCTGGACATTTCTGTCTCAGTTGACAGCAGTTTAGCTACATTACACGAAATTTACTGAAATGTCCCTTGCAACATGAGAAATCAGCATCAACGAATGCAGACTCAAGATGATAACTTATAAAAAAATGTCTGCTCTCAAATGAGTTCGAAATAAAAATCTCTGAATTTATCAACTGATTTATAAAAGGGCGATCTTTGCCTTAATCAAGATACTTTTACGCAGCCGCATTTTAATTCCAACAGTTTTTTTCTCCTCCAAAAGTACATGGGCCCACCAGGGGCAAAGAACACTGGTAGGCCGACTCGGGCTCCTTTACTGGCGAGCGAGCTGGCTGCTTGAGCATTTTCGTGGTTTTTTCAATGTGTGCCGTGGATAAGAGCCAGTTTCCTTTAGAAAACCCTCCGAAAGGCTTCCTTTCTCTTAGGCAGAGGCCATTGAGTGCTTTGCCATAATTTAATAAACCAAACCAGCAGTACCTGATTTTAGTGTTATCGAACTTGCCCCAAGCATGCTTGCTTTCTGACATACGTATTTATTTTTTAGCTTCAGAAGGAAAATTGATAAATCATGAAATTCTGGTCTGCAAGATTTCTTGTTATAATTTAAATTGAAATTAAAAAATGTTCAGTAGTTTTTTAAGTGTAAAAAATTCAAAAAAATTCTTAAAATTAAATAAATTCTTTGAAATATTTATCACAAACTCAAACAGTTCAACCATATGGAATATTTAATCGGCTATTCATTAGAATTATAATTGCAAATGCTTAAAAATGTAGCTTTTTTGCTTCATTTACAATGAATTTGCTAAATTTTGGTTACATTTATTACTCAACATATTGAAGCGGTGAATAGCGTTCGACTGAAGATGGAAATAATATAGCTGTAAACCTGTTTCACATAATAAAATTAGCTTGCCTTGAAGTTATTAGAAACTTTTGTGAACTTCTTCTGAGGGAACTACGAAGGGTAGGTCCCTCTTTTTCAAACAGCGCAATTTCAGCACGTCGTTCAAGCGAATTTTTTAGCCTTCAAACGACGTTTTTAGCGTGGGTTTCTTTTCTACAATAGTTTTTGTACAGTTTCAGCTTAGTTTTTCTAAATAATGTTACCTTGGCTTTTTGAGTAGCTAAAGAATGGAAGTAAATCATTTTGCATAAAATTGCCTTGCAGTTCAAGGTGGATGAAAAACAATGCTGTTCCTGAAAATACATGAGCATTCTCTCTTAAGTAAGATTGAAAAAAAAAATACTCATCTCCCTCCAGTGAACGTGGAATAACAAGGTCAGGCCGCAGATGTCATTAGGGGGTCTATTAGGGTTGCTAGAATGTTGTTGGCGAACTTGTGGAGAAGATACAAGAATCTGAAGCGTCCAAGTTGATTGATGTTTTTTTACGCAGTGATGCGTTGCATTGCAGATGAAGGCAACAACCACAGTTCGACCAACACATGTTAATATCGGCTATTCACTTACTTCAGTCGAAAATTGAATAATATCTCTACAACAGTTTCCTAAAACTTTGTTTCTTCACTGAAACAATGCGTAACAATCTGCATGTTGTTTGACAACTGTTTGAGCAGTGATTGTGAAGTACTGAATAGAGCGAAACATTTATTTTGATTAAGATTTCTTTCTCTTAATAATAATGAGTTAACAACTGAGTGAGGTTGATTAGAAATCAAAACACCATCCACTCACTTAAAAATAGGTGCACAGAAATTTACAGTAAAATATGGAATATTCTTTAGTTCGTAAACATAATTTATGGAAACGCCGCAAGAAAGAATTTACATTAAAGGAAACACATTTCTGTGTATTGATGTAAAAGGGCAAAGATCTTGTTTTCAAGTTCTGAGGATTTTTTTTTTTCTTTTTTCTTTTCCGTTTTGATAAGTATTTGAATCATTGCATGTAGAATTCTAATAAATAGATTGTTAAAAACAGTTAGGTAGTCACCTGATTTTGGTATGAAATAAGAATATAGTAATAGCATAGTAATTAGTGTTGTAAAGACAAGGAAAAAAGTGCAAATTTTTCAAGCTTAAAACTCCTGGATATGTAAAGGCCCACCAACGGCCTAGCAGTAAAGTCGCTGATTATTGGTAGTTCGGTCTCAGCGAACGTTTCGTTTATGTGATTACGGCAAAGCCTCGAGAGCTATCTACCTAAGGGGAGGGATGCCTTCGTGGAGGACTTTTAAGGGAAAATGGCTCGTGTATACTTTACACTTGGGAAAAATCACTAAAATACCCATCTAGCCAGCTCGTTCGCGGGAATTCGAAACCTCTAACTACCAAAGCAGCGACCTTACTGTTCGGCCGCTGGTGAGCCTCTGAGCAAACGGGTTGGCTGTATGGGCGTTTTCGTGCTTTTCTCCATGTGTAACGTATATACGAGCCAACTTCCTTTAGAAATTCCTCCACGAAAGCATCCCTTCCCTTAGGTAGATAGCCCTCAAGGCTTTGGCGTAATAACATAAACCAAACCCCAAACCTGAGTATGTAAATGTTTTCTGCAGCATTATAAATGATGTGCTTCCATACACAAATAAATGTGACTCAATAATCCGATCACTGAGCCCAAGAGGAGGGGAAAGGGCATTTTTATTTTTTTTAATTGATCACTGTGATGGCTGAGTAGCATGACTTATCTGAATCCGTAGCCTAGAGGACTCAAATTCGTTCAGATACAAGTTAATCTCAAGCGTATTCAGCGGAAACCATTGGAGTGATTGAAAGCAGGAATTCGAGACTATGGAACAGATCATTTTGAGATTGGAATTTTAAAACAAAAAAAAAGTCTGCTGTATAAAAGGAAAGCGGTAGTGTTTTACTACTGGACTTGTTTGAGTTAGGCTCCGTCAAGAGGTATTAGCCATACGAAGTTTAAATGAGAACTCGATATATTGGAAGAAATCAGACCTAGACTGTGCTAGGACAGTGATATGACTTCCTGTTGAACCGACGGAGTATAGCATGGAAACAGGTTAATGAGGACACCATACAAAGATCTACAGAAGTCTTAAGCACACGCAATACCTTGAGTAATTAGGTAAAGATAAATTGTAGCAGCTTAATATGAACATAGTTAACTTTCAGCTGCTCAAGTTAGTGTGCTTATGGACATATGATTAGAATTTGGGGGGGGGGGTTGATAAAAAAATGGACAAACTGAAAATATGCCCAACAGCTTCGAACTGTGAAACGGGGTGTGTCGCTGTACTCCTAGCACTGTGAGAATATTCAGGAGAAACCGGAGTATAAATGTCATTCTCCGGTAATGCGAACTTCATAAGACAATCGGCTCAGATACTTAAAACTATTGGAACTGTCTTCGTAATTTTGTCTTATGTGCTTACAAACCTATTATATGTTTTTCTTTTATAGCGTACCATTGCTTTATTGATTTATAATTCCCAGAATTAGAAACATTTTTTTAAACTTTCCTGTGAATTCTGTATTTAGCAAAATAACGATAAAAATACATTTCCCCTGTTATGTCTGTAGTGCCACTACCAACTTCTTCCTTATAGCAGGCTTATTCTTCTAACACTTGATGCTAAGCTATACAGAAAAGTTGAGCTGATAATTTCACGTCTAAGGCAAATCTGAAAGTCGTGAAACTTAGACGCTTATTTCCACGTTAAGGTTCAATCTCTTATAGTATAATTTTACTGGCTGTCTCATTGTTACTGAAGTTTCACGTTTCTCATTATCAACACTGTTCCCATCTAAATCATCCATTATATTTATAAAGTATTTCTCCCGTCTTCGCATGCCTTCGTGGTGTAGCGGTCAGCACTCTCGACGCTTATTCGAGAGGTCTGTGGTTCGAGTCCCGGCGACAGCATTAATCATTTTTCACTTCTTCTGTCTCCAAAAGTACCTAATGACTCTACAATTAGCCTCCGAACAAAAAAAAGTGGATGATGATTCTCCACCACCGGGATTTGGCGATTGGGTCCCCTAATCCCCAGTCACCATTTAAAAGGGGGAGTATATAAGGTATTTCTTCCGCCTTCTTCGTATGCCTTCGTAGTGTAGTGGTCAGCAAGCTCGACACGTATTCGAGAGGTCTGTGGTTCAAGTCCCGGCGAGGGTATTTCTCATTTGTGACGTCTTCTGCCTTCAAAAATACCTAATGATTCTATGCATTTTTTATGGGTTTTAACAATGTTCAGCGACTTTATTGCTCTGCCGTTGGTGAGCTTTCCTCCAGTATTAACCCGTTAATTATCGAATTTTTTAAATCAAATTTTGTCTTAAATTAAGTTCCCTTTTATGCCATAGAGCCATGAGTTGGATATTTTTAATAAAAAGATCAGTTGTTATTTGCAGTTATGTATTTTTTACAGCTCCCGTTTAGGGAATATGACAAATGGCAGTTAATGACTATTTGTTATGCCATTTTGCTAAATGTCCTACATGGACTCATACATAGCAATTATCTCGTTGATTCCTACCGTTTGTTTTGCAATCCGTGCATTTTCTTTTCTTCTGTTCATAAGAAATAAGAGAACGAAAACTGATAAAATGTCAATTACATTAATTGAACTGTTAATTAAACTTAATTGAATTGCCAACTGCACTAAACAAGGTAAAACGCAGTGTACTGAAACCATCAGAGGAAAATTAAATTCATTTCTTACTACAACGTTTCGCTTGTAAATAAATATTACCTCAATAGTTCAGGGCGCGGAAAATTACGGATGGGGATTAAAGGAGGCAATGAGTTAACTAAATGCTACTGTTCTTCTGTAAACTGAGCATCATGAAAGGTTATTGCAAGAAATAAACATGAATTCAAAAATTAAGATGTAGAGGATACACTTCTTTGCATGCAAAGTTTCGTATTTCATTTAGTATATTAGATACAATATATGTAAAATAAGCAACTGTAATGAAATGCATAAATGATGATATCTAAAATTATGAGTACGCATAAATATGATTAATAATTTGACAAGTGTCAGAATAATTAATAGACTAATAACGAGAAGCTCCTATATTTAAACAAATCTGAATGTTAGAAAATTGCGAATGCATACTAGAAAATTTCATCGAAAACTTCTTTAATGTTTACATTCAAATTCAATATGATAAATCCTTATTAACATTTGGGGAAGACTACTGTACCTACAATAATATTGCTATTGTTATACCTTAAGGGCAATTAAAGGCGTTAGAATGAGACTTTAAAAGGAAAACAATACTTTTGCGTGCGTACGGGTTCGTAATAAATTGGATGCACAAGACCGATAAAAGGTTAATAAAATTTATTCTTATCAAAAGAAATATAGCAGAAAGCTGGAATTTTCCTCAGAGATATTTGTACAAGTGTTCACAATATCACGCAATGTAATCAGTAGTTATACTTCAAACTACTAAAAACGTTAAAATACGATGCAATGTAAAGTCTGTTTAAAGAGAAAAATAATCCGATCTCACACTGAACTCGCAGCAATAGCAACAGCAGCTAACTAAACAACTGAGATGAGATGATCTCTCTCTGACGTTTTATAGATTCAACCGGTCGCGAGAAATTTCTAGTAATTTCTGCTTTATGAGGTTTCTGGAAAGCAATAAGAGGATGTAATTACGGTTGCAGCTAACATAATGGTCAATTACATTTATTTAGTTTCAATACAAATTAACGAGATATCGGTTTATTCAAAGTTAGATGAACGTACTCCTGTATATTTACTTCTCCGGCATAGCTTTCTTTTAAAATTTGTCTCTCGCTGCACAACACGGGGAAATACAACAATTTTAATTACAATTCTACTAAAATTAGATATCTAAATACAAAACTCATAACAATATCATTGCAAAATCCTTTTAGTTTAAGTTTATCAAAAAAGAGAAACCTCTTCATTAAATTATTAATATTGTAGAAGGAATTAAGATAGAATAACATGCCGAACAAGTCTTAATTGGAAAGTCAAACTACAAAAATTGGCTTTATATTTGCAAATTTTCACAGGACTCATTTCGATGGTTTTACCGAACCATCATCCTCAGCTGCCAAAGCGTAAATGAGCGAGATAAGATATAGTGATTACATTAGATAAGATAAGAATGGCTGGAGAGGAGTTAAACTACTGGCGCCATCTACTGATGAAATGCTATCTTTTGTTGAAAAATAAAAATTGCGATCAGATCCTCACAAATGCTTTCGACCAATTTAAACAGTCGCTTATCCCATCTGTTACGATTTTTGCCAGATTGATTAAATGCTCTTCCGAAAATTCATAAAAGCAGTATTCCTTTCCGCCCTATTGTTTCAAATTTAGGCACTGCCTCGTACCCGTTAGCTAAATATTTAGTTTCTAGATTCTCAACTCTATTAGATAAAACATGTACACCATAAAAATTGCAATAGAGTTTGTAAAAAAAGTTAAAAACATTTCTCCTAGAAATTTACTCACGGTTTCTTTTGATGTAAAATCATTATTCACCAATGTTCCAGTGGAAGGTGCATTAAGATGTCTAGAAACCAGACTTCGTGAATTTCATTTCTTTTGCATCGAAATTGATGAGTTAATTTCTCTCGCTCAGCTATGTTTGAAACAAACGCATTTCCCCCTCCAAAATAAGTATTATAAGCAAACTGATGGCTTAACCATGGGAAGCCCCCTCAGTTCCATCCTGGTTGATATCTACATATGTTATTATGAATCAAAATTATTTGAAACTTCATACATCCGGTATGGTTCCGCTACGTAGAAGATACTTTTACCCTGTTTGACGATAATAAAGATGATTTAAACAAAGCGCTTTCAACAATGAATTCCATTGATCCTGCTATTCAGTTCACTTGAGACTTGCAATTCTCTTCCTTTCCTCGACAATTTGGTCACAAGTAACATATCCAACTTCAGTACTACGGTTCACCAAAAACCTTCATCAGTTTGCCTACCACCACACTTCAAATCATGTCATCCGACTAAACAAAAGTTAGCTTCATTTTATTCCTATGTTTTCCATGCACTTCAAGTTTTCTCCTCCAATTTGGCTCTTGATCAAGAATTATCTAAAAGCAGTAGCTATTGACAGGAGGTTTTCACCCAACATTATTAATCACACAGTTAAAAAATTCTCATCTCAAAACACCAAAAGGTACACTCTTGTTTTAGGAGATTATAAGAATTCTGTTGTCATTCCTTTCTTTCCATCAATTAGCTATAAAATTGCACGTATTTTACAGAAATTTAACTTTCGGGTCGTTTATTCTCCTATCAATAAAATTCCGAGTTCCATACTCAAAGACCTCATTCCGGATATGAATTCCTGGGATATATACAGGATTCCTTTCCAGTGTGATTTAATTTACATTGCTCAAACTATGAGAGTCTTAAAATTTTGCGTTAAGAAACATGAGACATACGTTAGAAAAAAGGAAATATAGCATTCCTTTTTTCTAACGTATGTCCAACAATGCTGGGCATCCTCTGTTGCCCGACATTGTTGGTCCGAAAATCCCACTTTCAATTTTTCTGAAGCCAAAATTATTCAAAAAACATCTTCCATTGGTGAATTAAATCTTCTAGAGGCGTTTCACATTAAAAAAAATCTTTCTGTTTTAGTTAACGACCCTAATTCCAATCCATGTTTGCCTTCAGCCTTTAAGGAAATTATGTTTTAGTTCTCGTTTCATCAATAGATGGCCCCAGTAGTTTAACTCCTCTCCAGCCATTCTTATCTCATCTAATCTAATCACATCTTATCTCGTTCATCTACGCTTTGGCAGCTGAGGATGATGGTTCGGTAAAACCATCGGAACTAGTCCTGTGAAAATTTGCAAATATAACTCTGATTTTTGTTGTTTGACTTTCAAATTAATAATTGTAGAAGGAAGTTATCATTGTGTCTAGAAAATAATTGTTAGATACAGGAAGGGGGAACAGTGATTAAAAATGAAACTGGAGGAAGAGAAAAAGATGTCCTTGGTGGTTGTATGAAACGGAATAGTAAAGTAACGGAGTTAGATCCAAAGTATGTATGTCGGAACTTAACTAAAGGGGAAAAATGCTTCTGTAGAGGGGGATCTGTGCCAGATCGTCCTCGAAATCAACAGAGTTTAATTCAAAATCTACTCCAAAATGAGGGTTCTTTTTTTTATCTAATTTTAAACGTGAACCATTTTTGAAAGTGATTTACTCCTTGCAAGTTAAATCGAAAAATATTTTAAATAAAATTTGAAGCATAGTTTTATAGATCTTTAGCTTATGCTTCTTTTCAGCGATTAACATTTAACTCTGTTATCAGCCCATTTATATCTTATTAAAGACAAAAGATGACATTTATAGGATTAAGCACAACCTATGGTAGTGACTGCTATTAATTTTTTACTTGAAGGTTTCATTGTCATGTTATCAATTGGCGAAGCTATACAATTTGAATCAACGTTGTTATTTAGAGAAAATGGGTTCTTTTCTGAAGTAATAATGTGCAAAACACCTGAACATCTTTCAACATTTTCATATTTCTTGAAAGATAATAGGTGGCCACCTATTATCTTTCAAGAAACTGCTGAAATTTATCAAAAATAATAAGAGTACATGATAAGGCATTTTAAAATTTAACGCTAAGCACTTGCTTCGTGTTTGTAGTTAGTATCTTTAAGATTCCTCATAATCCAAGCAAAGTAGTTTCCAATAATTGAAAATTAAAGGAAAATGTCTGAAAATAATTTTATTTCGCCAATATTTTTAATATGTAATGTAATATGCTTTCTTATTATTTCAGTGCCGCCTTTTGAAAAGTAACTAGGATAAACGTTTTGCACAATATTCGTTGTATATTTTTATCTGTTTGCAAATCCATTTATGAAATACTAATTATTGCTAAGGAAATAGATAACTTCATTTCAGTTCTTTTGAGTTACTCTTGCGAGTATTAGAATAAGTCTTGGAAGTTGACTTCTGTTTGCTTTAGCTTTCAGGAACTTTTATAAATAATATACACGTCTTAATAGTTATATATATTTGCAATTCAAATTACAATACAAACTTGCTCTTTCTTTTCTTTTCCTTGGAAGGAAATCTTTATTCTTTCATGAAATAAATTCTTTATTCTTTTTTCGGGAATTTTTAATTTTTCTTTCATAAGGAATAATTTCTTTATTCTTCTTTCATGAGGAAAAATTTCTTTATTCTTCTTTCATGAGGAAAAATTTTTTATTCTTCTTTGATGAGGAAAAATTTCTTTATTCTCCTATCATAAAAGAGTGTTTTCCTGATGTTCCTATTTCAAAGAAAATTTTCTAAATTACCTAGACCACAATGAAAGAAAAATAATTAAAGCCAAACGGTTTTAAATAGAAAATTTATATAATTAAATAAAAAAATTTTAAAAAAGTTTTACATAGAAAACTTAAAAGAATTCCAAATCAATAATATTTCTGAAAATTAGGAGTAACTATTGATTTTTGAAAATCTTCATGTATTCTAAATAGACTATTGTGTAAAGTCTGAAGTGTATGGTAACATGCGCAAAAGTAAATACGAGTTTATAGTGGAACGAAAATCCCTACAGTGTCAGCCCTTTCAAAGCAGATGTCCTATTCGTGATTTTACCATATGTTATCAGCTAAGCAACAATATATTTTAAAACAGCATCGAAATTGCATTATGTGCTTCATAGAGCTAGAAAATATGACATTTTGCTTCAGTTTAACTAATGTTATATTTTTGTGGTTTGCTAATATTTCATTATGTTACTTATTGTTTGTATTATGCTAATATATTTACAAGCAATTCGTACTTCATACTGCTAATCATGACAGATATTACGTTTAAATGATAATCAGGAATAAAAAGGAAAGAAACCGTGTCTTTTTCTCAAGAGATCAAAACTTCCGCGTATTTATTCGAGAGAAAAAAAGTGTTATCCTGGAAAACGTCAGTGGTGCGAAAAAAAACCGATGGTGCAAAGAAAAGGACACATCATCCATGGCCAAATACCGACCTTGAAAATCAGTATTCGTATTTCAGAAATTTTTCTCAGTAGAATTAAATGGAATAGAGTTTTGAATGAAGGATGTAATGTTTCTCCTGTTAACTGTGCCTTTCTTGGGTTACCAGAGAAATGAATGCACTGGTTCGCTATTAGATAAAGAGTAGTTCTAGATTTTCGTATAAAATCAAGGCTGTCCCCCCATAAGAAAGGAAAAAAATAATGTTTCGTAAAGCTCCAAAACGAAATAATAAATGATTTTAGGTCAATAATGTGATCTACCTTTGTTTCTTCGATAAGCATCAGTACACGTTAGCAGTCACAGAAAAATTACATTTGCGTCTTTCAAAATAACAAACTTTAAAAAAAAGCATCGTTTTGTATTAAAATGATATATGCATGTTGTAGCGTAAAAAGGCAACTGAAATTGTTCTTTGTTTTTATTTTATTACTTAATTTAAGTTAAGTAGTTCATAAACTTCAGCTTCTGCCATTAAAAATCAGGGAATTTTGCATTTCGTTACTTATGGAAGATCACGATGTTTAATTGTTTGTTGTATCGAATTGTTTTATTTTTGCAGTATTATACTTAGAAGAGTTTTCCCATATCTGTTCCTAGATAAAAAGGGTTTCCTTTTTTTAAAAAATATTTTTTCTACTTTCATTTCCAAAAAAACAGGATAAGCAGGAATTGCAAATGATCTAATATTTAATTTCGAGTACTGATTGTTAAATTTTTGTAGGAGCAAGAGAAGTATAGGTTTGACTTTTTGTATTAAATATTAGAGGGTTTCGTATTAAACGTTATTGAGTCTAGTAAAAAAAAAAAAACGCCCAGCCGGTGTAGTGGTTAATGACCCTGACATCTGTAGCGATGAGCTCGGGTTCGACTCCCGGAAATGATTGTAACTATCCGCTCCTTCATACAGCTCCACATCCCTAACAGATGTGAATCGAATTATCTCTTATGTATTTAAACATAAATGCACGTTCTTGTGCTAATACAATCGGCCACAACTCGTGGTGATGCTACTTGAGTACCAATCAAATTTCAGTCTAAAACGTATAATAGAAGTTAAAGACTAAAAATTAAATTTTAATCTAAGCTGGCTCAGAAATGTTAACCTGCGTATCAAATTCAAATGTCAGCAGCAATAACACAAAGACCGAATAAATACAGTTTCGAGCTGGAAGAACAGAGCTGGCAGTAACGGATAACTTAGGAGAGCTGGCAGAAATACTTTCTTTCTTACAATACAAAAACTAAATTTTAAACACTATCTAATTGATTTGTATTGCAGTGAGGATACGGAAAGGTTTGGGTTGGCAATGGTCGCCAAAATTTTGCGATAAATCGCCCAAGGTTGCCAAACTTGGCGACCATTTGGCGACATTTTTGTTCCTGTATAACAGTAATTGATGCTGTAATTGAATAATTGTAATTGATCCTTACATGCAACTGCAACCATATCTGGCCCTCATATGCCTTCCAGTAATTTCGAGAAGTAGAAAGTAGTAAAGATTACGTGGCCGGGGAAAAACTATATAAAACCGGAGAGAGCATCTGTTCGTGTTGGGGAGGTCCTGAGTTCGAATCCCGGCGACTGCATTGCACAGTTTTTACATCTCCAGCGTCAGAAAAACCTATCGACTCTACAATATTTTATAGCTTTCATCTGAGTTAAACTGTATTTTCATGCAAACTATTAAATTTATCTATTGATTTTGCATTAAATTTGTTAGCCTTTTACCTGAAATATAATATTGCAAACAACATGCTTTTGGTAATCTATTAAAATTTAAATTAATTTTTAAATCTATCAGTATTATATTTAAGTACGACACTAACATTTAAAAATTCGTTGCAAACTGACTCAAATTTCAAATTTTATTTCATCAGCATTTTACGTATTTTATTACTGCGCTACCATGAAGCAAATTTCAGTAATTTTACAAGTTTCACATCACTTCTATTTTATATTTCATTCAATAAAATAATTTTAATAGCGTTATCAAATCAGGTTTTAAAATTAATTTGTCTCTGAAAAGCTTATTTAGTCAATAGCAACTAAGCAATCAACGAATAGTTGAAAAATTCAAAAATAATAATTCATTGCTTTCTGGGATATCCTATAAATGATATGAATGTTTCATCTGTCTGTTCTTTACTTTCTAGGAATAACTACCTGTCTGTTCTTTACTTTCTTGGAATAACTAACTAATTTTAAACGCATTTCTTTTAATAATAAAAATTAATTATGAAGTCACAGAAAAAAAAGAAGAAATTTTTTATTGGAATCAAATTAGATATTTATTAATAGAAATTTTAGGATTTTGTATTAGCCTTTACAGTAATATCTATCTCTTACCCCTATTTTATTATTTCCTCGAGGAAAGCTTTACTTCGGATGTATGCGTTTGTTGCACTTTCAATGTATTTATAACCTAACCTTGTAAGTACAACTGAATAAAATCTTCTTTTTTTAAATAAACAATAGGGCAAAAACAATGGAACAAGCGAAGATTGTTTTATTTTAAGATTACACTAGACTTAAGATTTTATAAATATGGTTGATGAAGCCGGAAATTATTACAACTGTTTTTAGAAGGAAGCAAAATAAAATTGTATAGTCTTTTATTTGATTGCATCTGAGTAAAGCTTCGAGATAGAGCTGAATTTTTTTTTTGTTGTTGTTGTTGTTTTGTTTGTTTGATGAGAATTTTCTATCTTTCCTGTGTTATTAAAGGAGCTAACATAAAAGCTGTAATTTATTTAAAATGCAAGTACGATATTTCAGAACAGTAGTTATAAAAATGAGAGACAGATATATTAATTTTATGTTTTCAGAAAGTTATAAATTTTAGTTGTAGCTTGTAGGAAAAGATTAGGATTTAGAATCTTACAGAGAGGTATTTTATAGAACCTTATTTAGTTTTTTTTCTTTATCTGAGGAAGTAACACTTTTGATGATAGTAATTCAAACTCCCTTTGCTTGATTTCCTTGCCGAAGGGAAGGGATGCCTTCGCGGAGGCTTTTTTAAGGAAAATGGGCTTATACTTACGTCACACACGTAGAAAGCCGCTAATATACTCTTGAAAAATCAGCACTTTTTAATGTATTTTTCTTTTTATGATAACAAATTTAAGAATTTAGCGAACTTCTCTTCACATGTGCTTTCTTAAAAAAGTCGTAATCGTAAGGAAAGAAAATAAAAATACGCAAACGTAAAAAATATCGGAACTTTATTTTACTAAAACGGTCTGAATCTCCGGATCCCTGTTTAAGAGTAATCGGACCCGAAATACTATCTTTGAGTCTTCTCATTATAGATACCGTTGCCCAGTGAATATTTCAGGGAATTGAACCAAAATGCACTAGCGAGGAAAAGGGAAAAACTCACACAAACAATTAAACTTTACAAGGGAACTGAACCCGGACTTCAAAATTAGGACTTGCCTTGGTTTGGCATTTACATATTGGATTCATCGCAGATGATTTTGTTCTCATTTTCAGTAGTGTTGGAAGATATTTTTATCACATGATTTTATCTATGAAACGAGAAAGCAGTAATTTTAGAGCTTAATATTTTATGTAAGAAAATATGCACTTACTACCATAAAAAGAAAATTAAATAAATGAAAGAAAAAGAAGAACGATCAAAAACATCAAAGAAAACATGTTTTTTATTATTTTTTCAACTTATATAAACTTTTTGACAACATTTTTGGCAGCTTTTGATAACTCTTCTGAGACAATTGCACAGGTATTTACTTAAAAGTATCAAGGTATCAAGATAAATATCGTTGAAAATTTACAGACATCACAATTTTAAGCGGTGATGGATTATGGCAAATGTAACAATTCCGTAGCACAGTGTGTTGTGGAATGTGAAATGTGAATGAAGAAACACTATGAATGCGAAGTACATAGAAGAGAAAAAGGTTGTTTTCAATCACGAATATTTATAAGGAATATTGTTTGATACTTGTAACAGTTGTTCAAATGAACGACAATCAGCTGCTGTACATAAATTTCAAAAATGACTGATCTCGTTTATGAATCAAAGATAGAGAATCCTGAAGGCCTTATCTCTCTCTCTGATTCTCCCGAGTTACTTCAAGATGAGAAAACCATTACGCAGAGATTCCCTCGAGTGTACTCGGTGTTCTCGAATGCTTAACATATGATTAGTCTGAGTGCTAGAAGTAAATACCTCCAGTGTTTCAATGCAAAGCATAATTTTTCCTCAAAGCCATCAAAGCGGCGTGTCACTTATCCTCTGCTAGCTGCTCTTTGCTATGTAAGACGTAATTACGTATCTAAAATTGTGAGGCCCGTTTAGTACCCTCTAGTATTCTTCCAATTAAAAAAATAATGTGTTAAGAAATTCGTCATCCACAAATAAATGATGTTTAATTACTAAGCTGGTCATGCTTCTTCCAGATTTACACTTGGTCGTCTACTAATACAGGCTCATTCTGCATGGATAAACTTTTAGGCAAAAGTTTCGGAGACAGATAATAATATCCTATCGACTTGAAGAATGTGACGATTTATTTTATAGATAATTGTAATTGTTGTAGATAATTTGATATTAGATGATAGATCGATTAGGCAATGCACCAATTCACTTTTTAATCATGGCCGAGAAAACTGCTGCTTAGTTGGTTGGAAATTGCGGTGTAGTGGATGACCGGACGGAATTCTCGAAGAAACAGGCGCAGCTTAGTAATTAAACATTTATTTTGGATGACGAATTTCTTAGCTCATATTATCTTAAATTGTAGAATAATATGGCTGCTAAACGAGCCCGATAACCTTAGATATCTAACTGCATATCACATAACGGAGAATAGCTAGCAGAGGCTATAGGACATGTTGGCATTAGGATGGCGAAGTGGAGAAAGAGGATGCGAGTCAGTTGTGGCGCTGTTTAAGTTTGGAAAATCTTTGTTTTAATCCTGCGCAGCGACTGGGCTAAAGATATCGCAGTTCAGAAAAATTGCAAGGAAACAGCGAAGTAGCATGGGGCACAGTGATGAAAAATGGTGCAAAGCGAATCTCTGAAACGGGGATGTGTTTAATAAAATTTATGAATTTGAAGATCCCTTGCCAAATAATACTAATATATACATATATGTAACCCTTAAAATTTAAAACCTTAAAAACATTAAAATCCTTATAAATTAAGGAATTTAAAAATTTATTTAAAAAGAACTTAAAAAGTAAAATCCTACACTATCGCTGTTCAGATTGAAAATTTTAATTTTAATGGTATTCCATTAAAATTAAAATTAAATTACATATATATATGTATATATATATATGATTAGATTACCTTTCAGGAAATGTGAAGAAAATTTAAATAGTAAATCAAAATGGAATCAGGAATGCGAAGAAGACAAAATGTGAAACAAATTAATTGTTCGTGATTGTATAAAGGGTTTCCAATTCTCCTTGAAAAGTCAGGATATTTGGAACCAACAATTACTTTAATTGTTTAAATGTATTTTATTTTTTTAAATATGCATTTCTTTAAAATATTTAATTTTTATTAATTCAGAATTTAATAAACTACAAATTCCAATTTATTTAATTATATATTCCAAATTTTATTTGCTATTTAAATTTTCTTCACATTTCCTAGGAAATAATCTTATCATATATGTATTTTCTTTCTCCCTATATATGTATGTGTGTGTGCGTGTATGTATATACTTCTATATATGTGTGTGCCTATGTGTAAGATAAAATTTTTTGGATAAAGTTTACAACCTAAATTAGGAATAGCCCGCTTAAATTTTCATTTTAATTTGAGTACTTTCCCTCTCTATCTAAAAAGGGTAATAACGGTTTCTTGACTCTATCATTCGAAAGAAGTTATTACTGTTTTAGATAAAGAGGGAACGTATCCAAATTATGATGAATTATGGGACTATGATTAATTTAGGTTATAATTTTGATTCATATAATTTTTAGTTTACACGCCCGCACGCACACACATATATATATATATATATATATATA
>KK121372.1:0-12131 GCA_000611955.2 Stegodyphus mimosarum | reverse complement strand
GTTCACAAACTCAGCCGTTTCGGAAATGCTTCCACCCTTGGCCCGAAAGCCAATGATCATGCCCTTTTGGAAGTCGGATAAATCGCTTCGTTTCTGCATTACGCCAACGATTGAAATGTTTTCCGAAGCCCTCACACACCCTTTATATACGCTCAACTGCACTGTGCTGCCACCTGCCTTCTGTGATTGGTTATTTAACTCTGACATGGAAAGTACGTGGTGGTCACATTAATGTGACTGGACTGTGTATAAGAAAGAGTTGACAATGAAAGGACTTAAAGGCATTTACATAAAATTTCTGTTGCTAAGTAAAATATTTTACCGAATGTGAAATAAAGCATTTTATAAACTTTTATTACCACTTTCAGATAGATATATGCAGTCGAATTTATCATAAAAGTATGATGCTATTACAATGCTGCATCGGAAAACTGAATTTCTTGGTTTAATAGCAAGGTTCAATTTCTTGATAGCACTTCTTATATACCGAAATATCTCTTAAATCATTAATGTATACAAAATTTCCTGTAATGTTTTATTAAAAATATCATTATACATATATCTCTCTACCCTTGCAGGTTAGGCGAAATTTTTCTTGTTTCGTTAACTTGAATTTTAAACTGCGCAACTTTTTTTTCACTTTTTTAATTTCCATTAGTTTTAACATGTAGAAGTTTGTCTGTACTTACTTTTTACTTCTTGAAATAAAAAGTTAAAAACTTTTGTTTGACATTTATACTTCAATTTAACGGAAGTTAATAATGCTTATGTTTTTACTGATGGTTTCAAGGTATGTCTTGTTTCCTTTACTCTGTAAATGCGTAGGAACACTTTTAACATTCTCTTTGCTTCTTAAAGTAATTTCTTAATGAAAAATTGTCATTAAGTGGCCTGTAGCTTCAGTTTCAACGAAGAGATTAGTTACAAAATATCATGTTGAACTTATGAATAGACGTAGCTTAATTTAAATGCATATTTACGTATTTTATACGTGTATGTTTATATATAACTACTCATTATATAAGTAACATGCCTGTAAAATAGTTAAATATGTGCGCATATAATAAATATAGACGTATAAAATACGTAAACGTATTTATATGTATACATTTACGTATAAATAGGTATTTTAATTTTTGCAATATCTACCTGTCTTTTGATCTCCGACTTAATTTTTGCCTCAAACACTCTGCTTAAATAACTTTTCCTCTTAATAATTTTGTTCTTGTTATGGCTAGTTGGTTGGTTTAGTGATTGTAGAAAAAGATATAAGTGCATAGGGAAGAGGATGTCTTCATGGAAGATTTTTAAAGTGAAGCTGCCTCATACTGATTCATATTCAATTTACACAAAAGAAAAACAATGAAAATCTCATGCAGGAACTCCTTTTGCTTTATAAGATCTCTCTGGCCCAACTTGTCAGTCACTGGGATAGTGAGTCACAAAAACGTGCGAAGGGGTTGAAACCCTTTTATTGTACTTTTAAAATTACAACTGCGTCTCCTCGACGCTCACAAACTGCGCCAACTCGGCGGTTGAACTAAAAGTAAGGTAAAACTGAAAATAAGAAACTAGATGAACAAATGTCAAAAACTACCGACGAGGCTCTGAGATCTTAACTAACCGCGTTTTTAATTATCGCTGATATTCAGCAAGATTACTGATTTAACAGTTGAAGGTCTAGCACTTCTGCAAAGTTAGGCACAAAGGCCGACACGCGCTGATCTAAATTCTACCGAGCAATCTCTCCAGCGTAGCTTCAAAGCAAGACCTTTTTCACGCTCGTTTCGTCTACTATTTAACTCAACTAGCTTCCGCTAAATTTGAATAAACTGCGCGTGCTACTGTAATTTACATACTCTGGCACGGGCATTTCTAGGAGAAAAATGAAGGCTAAAAAGGAAAGGACTATGAACTTAAAATAAATGTTAGTTAAAATAAATATAAACCCTACAGCTTGATCGAATGAGTCGAATTATCAACATTCAGTTAACTTACCCATTCTGCTACTTGTGAGTATGCTTAAGAAGGACAATTTAATTTTTGAAAAGTCGAATAAGGGGATGAAGAGGTTATATTATAAGGTATTTCTCCCGTCTTCTTCGCATGCCTTCGTGGTGTAGTGGTCAGCACACTCGGTGTGTATTCGAGAGATCCGTGGTTCGAGTTCCGGCGAGGGCATTTCACATTTTTCATGTCTCCTGCTTCGAAATAATCTAATGTCTCTACAAGTGGCGCCCGAACTAAAAAAGGTGATGGATGATGATTCTCCACCACCGGGATTTGGCGATTGGGTCCTCTAATCGCCAATCACCCTTTAAAAGGGGGCGTATATAAGGTATTTCTCCGACCTTCTTGGCATGCCTTCGTGGTGTAATTAATCGTCAGCACGCTCGGCGCGTATTCGAGAGGTCCGAGGTTCGAGTCACAGCGAAAGCGTTGCTCATTTTTCATGTCTCCTGCTTCAAAATAACCCAATGTCTCTCTAATATGTCCTGAAGATTACTGGTTTCGACTCGGGTTAGATAACATATAAAGAAAAGTTGATTTGCGTAGAATAGCTTGGGGTTTTATTCACATGTAAAGAAATATCATTCATTTACATTGAGTAAGTCTCGAATAACAGTACCGCCTTCAAATGTTTCATGCTTTGCCGAATAAAACAATCTAACCTTCTTCTCTGGAAGCTTTTGAACGTAATCTAAATATACAGAGTATGATTTGCTTTATGGGGCATACACTAGCTTCAAACTTTTTACAGATGTAAAGCGAATTATCGCTGTGTCTGAAATTAACTACAATGTCTTGGAAATATTTTAAAATAAGCTTTTTATTTAAACTTAAACTTTGAAAATAAATGTACTTCTTATGCTTACAGCGTTAACCGCCACTTGTGGCGATGTAACTGAAATGATATTCAAATTCAGATTTAAAACCTGGACTAGTAGTCAATGACTACAGAGTTAAATTCAAAGCGAAGTTGGGTCAAAACTCTAATTGGCCTAAAAATTAAATCACGGCAGCAAATAACGCAAGGCCGAATAACTAAATTTATTAGAGCGAGCAGAACTACTCAATGTGGCCATGAGAAGCAAAAACACGCTCCGTCTTAACATCCAAAAACATCAGCTTAAATACTCTCTTAAATACTAATTCATTTACATTTCTGATGAGGAAACAGACAGGAGGAGTTACAGTAAAGGTTAAAATTGCAAATAACTGGTTAATTTAAATGATAAATGTTACAAATATTTGAAAATTAATTAACTAGGCTTTGTGAAGTTTTGTTGTGCACATCTTATATTCATCTCGAAACCAAAAAGTCTAACCTTTGTGACTATTTGACGTCTTCCAAAATTATGAGCCAAGAATATTGTAATTATGTGCATCCAAAAATAAAAAAAGCAGTAACAGTGCAGTTTTTACTAACAAGTTAAAGTGTAAATAATTCATTTCCGTTACCATATTTTTAATGATTAAGAAAACGAACACATTTCAATAGTCCACACGCTTAAAATCTCCAATTCATAATTTAAAGTTTTAAAAATTATTTCACTGTAAATATTAGTTTATTATTATATGATATGTTATTAATATATGGCTAACTTGTTTGCCATTCTGTTCTGTTTCTTTATGAGAGAGGCTAGTCAAATTCAGAAAATTTACTCGGCATTTGTCAAATTAATAAAACAGATATATATTTTCTAATAACTTTCCAATGCGCATCTGTAGTTTGCATGTGATTATCTACCTTAAGTGATTTATATAATATATTACCGAAACAACATTTCCTTCTAATGTAACAGAACTTTCAGCTGAAGGTCGTTTAGTAAACTAATTCCGTATAATGGGTGGGCATAAGAAAATCTTTGTAAATCAAACGCGGGTGTGCTTTGTTTAAACAAAAAATTTCACAGCTGAACTAAATTTTATGGCTTATACAAAAATAGTGCTTAAACCTTCGTCTTCCCAAAGATGCAGGTGTTTTAAATGAAGATTTAAAAAAAAAAAGAAATTTTTTTCAGTGCTTACAATAGAGAAAGAGAGGATAATTTTCCTAAGAAATTAGCTGTTTATATCATCATCCGGATGTTACTTATCAGGAAAAACCAAGCCATCAGAGAAAGTATGAGACAGATAAATAACTCTGAATGAGTGGCAAATTGCTTTAGTAAAATTACGCTGTTTACTAGTAAAAGGGCTATGACCAGAGCCATGTCTATATATTTTTTTCACCTGAGGCAAAGAGGTAAATGTACAGTGCAAGGTATCCGGCCATTTTGGAGGGGGAAAGGGAAAAGAAAATTCACACATATACATTATAACACACACATATACATAACTGCGTTGGTCCACTTTTATAATTGCCAAAGTTAACTATTTCAAATTATAATACTATAGCTCTTGTAATAATGTAAAATTATCCAGGAAAATGATTAACATAATTAATGATTTATAGTTTTGAAATGAAACCCATTAAAAACTTTCTTTTTGATAAATACCAGCTAACACTAAAATAATACAAACTGTATTGTAACTAATATGAACAGCATATTGCACTAGTTTTCATGCAATTTTGATATTTTTTTCCTTTTCACGAAGCAAACTTGCCAATATTTTTTTTTAAATCTACTTCGTCATTGAATTCATATGCTACAGAAAGAATGACTATTTCTTGACATAATGAAGATCCTACCTATTTTTTATATTATTTTTAATTTGCTGAAGCTTCATTCTTTATTAGCAACAGTAACTGGCAACGTTAAAAAATGCTATTTCTAATGCTACTTCCAAATTCGGATAACCAATTGAACTATATTTGTATAGACATTAGGTTATTTCGAAGCAGAAGACGTGAAAAAATGAGCAACGCCTTCGCTGGGAATCGACCCACGGACCTCTTGGTTATGCGTCGAGCGTGTTGACCACTACCCCACGAAGGCATATACTAATTCTTAATTTACATTACTAATCCTTTGCGGGTAGTAGCACTGAAGGAGAACTGAATATGACTTCCACGTTGAAGCAATTTAACTTTCTTTAAAAATCCACCAAGCGTGTTTCTGTCTCTTGTTCAGTTCTGTTAAATGTAAAGAATTTTATAGCACTCCGTTTTTCTTTTCTTCAGTTTTCATACAGATCAATAAATAATCCGTTTTAACGTGATTAAGTAAAGCTTGTAACTTTCATAAAAGAGATACTCCTGACTCCGAAAATTTTGCTTAGCAACTACAAAATAAGTTCTGTGCTGCTTGGTTTTGTTAATAGTTGCATTCTCACGTAACAGAGTGAGTAATACTGGCCGTTTGTTACTTTATACGAGCTATGATTTCGTTATATAATATTTGCAATAACTTTTAACCGCAATTGATTTTTTAAAATTCCCCAAATCCTCATAAAATTCTTAATTTACACTAATAATCCCATGCAGATCGTAGTACTGAAGGAAAGGGAACATAAATTTAAATGTTGAAACCGGTTAACTTTCTCAAAATTATCCAAGTATGCTTCCATCTCTAGTTCGAATTTTTTATGTGCAATGAATTTTACAGATTCTCCATTTTCCTTTTCTTCATCCTTAATAAAATAGATCAATAAATAATCCCTTCAACGTGATTAATAAAAATTCGCGACTTGAAAAGATATTCCTGGCTTCAAAATTTTTGCTTCACAATTACTGTAAAATAAGTTCTACTGCCCTTGTTTTTTCGTTTATGTTCGTGTCCACAAGTGACAGACTGGATATTTTTGGCTATTTGTAACGGTATAGGTGCATGGCAAATGTACATAATTTCTGGACACTCCATGTATAACGTGAATACGAAAATATTTTCTCAGCAATATCCTTCCCGAAAGTATCTCTTGTAACGCATATAACCTCGTGTGCTTTACTATGATTGATTAAGAACGAATCAGTCTTTAACATTCGTGCACATATGTTTATCAGTCAACTGGATTTTTATTACAAGAGCGGGTTATTTCAGCTTGAGCCAAATTTTATATGCCAGCTAACTCTTGATTTAAGTATGGCTAATAGATATGTTGTCGTATAATATTATAAAGGCCATGGTTCTCATCATAGTCTTACAATATTAGTACAGTTTTGAAATTAATAAGATTTAATGGTGCTTCATGCTCTACTTTTACCCGGTGTCACGAGTTAGCAAAGGGTGCTTCAACGTAAATTTCGTGAATATGATATGAGAATGATACTAATTTTTATTCGTTGTAGTAAAATAGTTTACCAAGCCTGGTCTGATTGAGTTTGACATTTAAATCCATTTTTTTAAATAAACAGCTTTATTCCCCTCATATTTTCTTCACGTTTCAGTCTTTTTAAACTATATTTCTAAAAATTTCTTTGACAAGAATCGTATCTTTTATAAATATATTTTTATGTCGGTCATCTTAGAGTTCTTGGAGTCAAAGAATTGAATGATTTAATATAAAATAAAACTATTGCGAACTATTTTATTATGAAAGTTAAAATAAATAGCAACAAAGAAATTGGAAGCATGTTTTGCGCACTGAGTGAAATAAAATAAATTACCTCCTTTTTTTACAGATAACAGTACTAGTCCGCCGAAAATTAAATTCAGGCAATATAGTGTTTAATATTTAAAATATGGTTTTATTCTGTTAGCAGCGTATAGTCCTTTACTTAAATGTCTTTTATGCAATAAAATTTTGGGTACTTTGGGATTATCTCGTCGGCCATTTTCGTACTTTAGGATTAACCCGCCGACCATTTCCGCCATATCCGATATATTATCGCCAAAAGGTTGCTTATGCGCCAATAACCGTAAATAACTGTGTAATCCTTGACCACGCGAGTTTGTTTCTTTAGCTTATTGAAATATACTGCTTTTTTTTTACTCCGCTGCAAAATGATTCGAATTGGGATTTGCCTAGTGCCGAAGAGAGTGCAGTGGCATATTTTCAAGAGTATGGAATCCTTTCTTCTAAGAACATGTGCCTTAATGGCCACGATATGGCGTTGTATATCAAAACTGATAAAGAATGGCTATGCAGTGTAAAGGAGATAAACGATTAGCTATTCGAAAAGGCACGCGGTTGGGGAGCTCAAAACTGGCGTTTCTGACTGCCCTCCGGTTTATTTACTGCTGGTTGCAAGAATTAACATTAACTGAATGAGGAGAAAAACAGCTAAATTTAACAGGAAAGATAATTGTTGATTGGAACAATTATATGAGGGAAGTGTTCACTCATAGCCTTCTACAGCGTGATTCGAGACAAATAGGAGGTCCGAACAAAATTTGTAGGGATAGATGAGAGCTTTTTTAAAAAGCGCAAAAACAAAGTCGTCCGTATTCTTCCAGAACAATGGATATTTGGGGGACTTTGCAGAAAGACCAACGAGTTTTTCATCCTAAAGGTTCCCAATAGAAATACAGTAACTCTAATTACTGAAATCCGAAACAACATTGCAGAAGGAACTATAGTTTTCTCAGACTCATGGAAAAGTTGCAAAACTTATGAATTGGAAGCAGCGGCATTCCAACACTTTAAAGTGAATCACCGATAAAATTTTGTGGATCCTGAAACTGGTACTTACACACAAAATATAGAACGATTGTGGGGTTTGGCAAAAGGGAGAAACAAGAAACACAGCAGAACTACCCGAAAACACTTGGATTCGTATTTAAACGAATTTATGTGGCGGAGAGTGCGCAAGGGTAATGACTTGTTTGTTTGAACTTTAAAAGCTATCAAAGATTTTTAGCTGTCGAAATGATTTATAATGATATATATGGTTAGATTCAAAACTGATACAATGCGTAATTATAAAAAAATTCAGGTTTTTACTTTCTTTTGATTCTTTTTATAACACTTTTTTTATTATGTACACTTACATTTACTGTTATTTTTATTTTATTATTATTGTTATTTGGTAAAAAATGCTTATTTTGGAAATTGCTTTTCATTATGATGGCGCCAAAGCATTTGCGTATTTTCGCGAGCATTTACAGTTCGACGGGATAATTCCAGAGCACCAAATTTTGTCAAACGAATCAATGAACTTAAGGAACTTTTGACAAAAAAAATAAATAAATAAAAATAAAAATAAAAAAACTTACAGCGACAAGAAGTTAAAGGTTGAACTTTTTTAAAAAGGTCAAAGAAAAATATTTGAAAACAACGTCAGTAGGATAACCTCTGAGTGAGATGACGATAGACTACCTTCGTCATAATAATATTTCTTTACTGATCGCAAAGTCGGAAAGCCGCACACCGCTGGTGAAGAACTTAGTCTACCAGTTATGAACGAAGTAATACGCACACTGCTGTCTGAACCACGTTTCGATATTACAAGAATTCCACTGAGTTATAGTATAGTATAAAGAAAGATTGACAAAATGGCTCTCAGTGTGTAGAAAATTCTTTGTGTGAATACTTAAAAACATTCGAATTCTCTATATAACTTGATGAATCAACTTTGCTAGGAAACGAAGTATTATCTTATGTGAGATTTGTAAAAGAAGAAAAAATTTCCTACGAACTGGTATTTGTCAAATGTTTGGAAACGTGTACGAAAGGTGAAACAGTACTTAAAGAATTAGAACGATTTTTTGATGTAAAAACCCTTGACTAATATCCCCTTTGTTGCTACTGACGGTACTCCGGCAAAGGTAGAAAGGCACCGAGGCTTTATCGCATATTTAAAACAAGCTATACCGTCTGCATTACTTGCACATTCATCCACAACATTTATTCGTCAAAATATGTAGTGAACGCTGTTGTGTTCTTATGTTGCAGTTGTGATTACTCTCACCTGTCTTACCTCACCAGAACAAGGCAACGAAATTTATCGTAGCAAGGAATACAAGATTACGTTGGCAAGAGCCTTCGGAACTGTAAAGGTGACAGTACGTTCTACTCGCCACATATTTGAAGTGTCTCCATGCCGCAAGGACACTATACATTTACAAATATCCATGCCTTCTCCGGGATTCCAACCCGAACAGTTCGGTTAGTTCATCCCTCGAATCTTAAGACCCCCTTCCCTTCTAATTCACTTTCTGGTTCGATAAAAGCAATACAATTAATTGTTCCAAGATAGGAGGTCTCGAAACTTCAAGTGATGTTGGACTTCTCACATCGTAAATCTGTCACTGCTTGTATTATAAAGCAGCACGTGTTTGGTCTAAAATTGAAGGATTCAAGTGAAAAGAAAAAATAATTGACTGTTTACTGATCTTTTCCGAATGTTTATTACCGATAAAATGTGTACTAGAATGTTCTCGCTTCGTCTATGACGTATTGCCAATTTTCTCGCCAGATGGACGATTTCACGCCAAATTCTGGCAACCCTGCTTTTCTTTGCAATTTTCCGGCAACCCTAAAGCCCACATTGCTGGCTAGCATCTCACAGCAGCTGGGCATTTTCGCAGTACTATATTTGTCATTTATTAGTTGCTTTTTAAATTTTGTTCACCTTTCTATACACGTTAAATTTGCCGTTATTGTAGAACGAAAGTCTTCAGTGAGATAAGATGAGAATGAGAAACAGTTGACCATGAATTACATACCCATGAATAAATACAGATGCGCCGTACGGATGCAATTTATGTACGAAATGGTAGATGAATAAGAAAAGTACAGAAAAGACAGATAGTGCGATTAGCGCATGAGAGGTAAGATCTATTAAGTTAACCTCACTGGCGTGGCTTTCCAGACCAACCCTATTGTATTAGTGTAGGAATTTTAGACGGTGAACCAGCCAGTGAAATTGCTATCGAACCGGACAACAGTTTTCTTCAGGTCTTTCACTGAACGCAGTTTTTCGAAGAATCTCAAAAATTCCAGCAGCTAGACCCTATGATAATTTTTTTCTTCTGCTTAATTCACCTGCTGAAAAAACAGCATCGAACGCACTTTTTCGATATCGTCATAAAATACTGAGGATGGAAACAAGCTACTCAGTAGTTCTGGGGGAACGTGTTTATAAAAAAAAATTCCAGTTAGTAATGGCATTTGTAAATGCGGTGCGGGAATACCGTACTACCTACCAAGTATTGTATTGTAGTGTATTAACGAGCACAGCCCCCAGTCCACCTAGCCGGCATAAACCGGCCCTATTGTAGAGACATTAGATATTTATTTGGAAGCAGGAGACATGAAAAATGAGCAATGCCTTCGCCGGGAATCGAACCACGGACCTCGCGGTTAGGCGTTGAGCGTGCTGACCGCTACACTACGAAGGCATGCAAAGAAGGCGGAAGAAATACCTTATAATATGACTAAAAGGAAGACTAGCCAATCCAACCAAAATGAGGGAGCCAGCAGCCTGCCTGCGCCCCCCCCAAAAAAATCAATAAAATTAAACTAGCCCCAGAGAAACGAGCCTAAAATATTAAACTATAATAGAGTTGTTAAAATTAAATAAAACTTGTCGCAGATCTCAAACACATACATAGCCCATTCCGAATAAAAACAAAATTAAAAGTGGAATCGGAGGGATGAACTAAGAGTCACTAATCACTGTCCCGTTGGGCAGCTAATGAAAGCCTGCATGGCTCATTAGCTTATGTTACTAGAGCGGTTAATAAAATCGAAAGGAGCGTCTTAAATGAGAGATTATTTCTTCAGTTTTGTTTGGAAAATGATGAAGATCACAATCGTTTACTACTTAACACGGAAGTGCATTGATTATCTAAAAGTGCATGTTTGGATCCATTTTATGCACTCTCTGCTTCATTGTTGCAATTCCTGGAAATTAAAGATAATGATTTGTGGTTGAGTTTAATAAATTGAAAAAATGACACAACTTATATGACTGACTGAATTGCCTAATTCAGCGAAACCACATTCTTCAGTTGGTTATTCTTGATTGGGTGTTGGACCCTTTTGCAAGTAGACTCACAAACTCAGATGAATCCATACTAATACAGAAGCAATTTATTGACTTATTTACAAATGACAAGCTGAACCCAATGTTTGAACAAGGAGATCACAAATTTTGGTTACAAAAACAGGAACCAATTTTATATCTTGCACTATGGGTCACTGTAGAGAAGCTGTTGATTACTTTCCTTAACTTCCTGTTTAGTAGAAAGCGGATTTAGTTCAGTTATGAACCTCATCATGAAAAAAAAAAGAAAAGGAAAGAAACAGCCTGGAAATTAGTTCTCATGGAGACTTACGAATGTTATTCAAAAATATACAGAGCTGAATATACGTAAATAATCTCATATCATCACATCAGGTTCGTCTATCTAATTAGAAAAAATGTAACGCGTTTTCGTATTTTAAAACAAAGCTAAAATTTCAATAAATACTTCTTTAAATAACAATATGCTTTACTTGTACTTTATTCCCACGGCACCACTTAACATTCAAGACATCAAATTTAAATTTGTAATTTTTTCACTATGCAGTTATGTATTTCACTTTGGGCTCATGGTCAAGTTTTTGTTGTAAGAAGGTGTACAGCCAGTTTTAAAAAAAACGAAAGTTTGGTTGCTATGGAGTGGCAACGGAGAGAAAGAGGTTCTCAGCGAAGAAGCAAGTTTTGTTCGGGACTGATACTCTCTCGGTCGGATTTTTTTTGTTTGGTTCCACTGTGCTGGAAAATGATTTTCAATGATTATTTTTACTCGACCTTGTATATTTCCAACTTTATAGTTGTTAAATAGGATTTATAGTTGTTTTCAAATAGGATATTTCAATAAATGTACTTAAATGGAAAAGTGGTATTACTGGCGCAGCCGAAAAGCATCGAACCATCATAAAGCAGGTGAGAGCTCTACTTATTTTGTAAATGCATGCTCCCACGTATTTAAGCGATAATAATTATTTGGGCGAAAATTAGTTCAGAATTACTAGAATGGAATTATTGCTTTCCGTCATGGAATATTAGTTTTGGTTACTTGCCAAAGTAAGGAATACGCCAGTGTTCTAAGTACTTTCGTTTTATTCGTCAGAGTAGGTGAATAACATATTCTAAATAAAGTTATTATGAAGTTGATTCTGTTTCGATTTTCGTCCCATTTAATTGGAAAATTATTCTAATATAATTGAATTTATTATGCATTATATATGAAAACAAAAGTACCTTAATAAACTTTGATTTCGATATTCTAACGCACGCCAGTGCATAATTTTATATT
>KK121371.1:57906-73614 GCA_000611955.2 Stegodyphus mimosarum | reverse complement strand
GTTTTTTTTTTTTTTTTTTTTTTTTTAGTTTGATGTTTAACGCTTATTTTTGCCATTTTACAGACACTAAACACTGCTGAAGAATGGTAAAGTATTGGAGAAGCTTTTGATGAAAAGTGGAACTTGCCACACTGTATTGGTGCTATTGATGGAAAACACATTATGATAAAAGCACCAGCAGGTGGGGGCAACACCTTCTATAATTATAAGAACTCTAATAGCATTGTGCTGATGGCATCAGTTGATGCCGGTTACAATTTTACATTCACCTATGTTGAGAGTCTAATAAACAAATATCGGATGGAGGAATTTTTGCTCAGACGAGGTTATTTTCACTGCAGAAAATAACTTTCTCGAGCTGCCCATCCCAACGTTTTTGGTTGAGCTTGTAAATTATTTTAAGGTTGCAGATGAAGAGTTTCCTTTGAAACCTTATCTGATGAGACCGTATCCTGGGGAAAACATCCCTCAGTAGCAGAAAATTTTCATTTATCCACTGTCCAGGGGCCAAGGCGTGTTGTTGAAAATGCACTCGGGGTATTATCAAATAGATTTCGGATCTTGATGCAACCAATTCAGCTGTCTCCAGTGACAGTCGATAAAATTGTTTCTGTGTGCTGCTGTCTATATAATTTTCTACGAGAAACACCATATAAGCATTGTGTACAACAGAAGAATTCATCGACCATGAAGACGAGGAGTTTATTATAGAGGGATAATGATGGAATGAAGAAGCGTTAAATAAGATGAACTTCCTATGTAAAGAAAATGGTAACAATAATGTTTGCTGAAGCAAGGCTTATAGGAGAGAGAATCTGCAATTAAGTAAATAATGAAGGTCAAGTCACATGGCAAAAGAAACATCTAAAATATTATTAATCCTTCATATGCTCTGAAAACATGTAATAATATTAAAATATGTAATAATAAAAATATACACTACTCATTTATAATTGTTTTTATTTTCTGTTACAGATCAATATGACAAACAGTAAATATTTAATTTTTCTTATTTATTTTGTGCCTTTCGTGGAATTTAATATATTTTATTCTGTTTGTGTGCCTCTGAGAATTTGGCACATTTTATATTTTGTGTCTTTAAGGAGTTGAGGGTTACGAATTTGGCTTAGTTCAGAATCAATAAAGGAACCAAACTGTGTAAACAGATCTGCAATGATGTGTTTGTATTTTAAAAATATTGTAGAAATTTTTTCAAGTGTTGTTGTGGCTGCTGTGTGAATGTGATCATATTTCCGATTTATTTGATGGTGGTGGTGGAGTTGGGTTTCTTGGCGCAAAACCGTAGCGATTATACGCGCCGAAAACACACATTAGGTAGTTTAAAATGGACATAATAATAACAAACAGAACGATAAAATCACAAAAATAGTACAAAATAACAATGATGATGAAGACAATGATAAAATGATGACATGTTTAACATAAACAACGACACTTGCAAACACATAATTATCTCGCAGATAAAAATGATTAAAATCATCACATATACGATATATTAAAATATTTGTTATTAAAACAATAAAATGGACATAAAAAATAAATCAAATTAAATAAATACCTGTTTCCTTCAGGTAGTGGAACAAATTTGGGTTGACCGCTTTCCCAATTATTTGGTCTAGAGGCAAGTCATAACTGTTAAAATGTTTCAGACGAAGTTTACGTTTTTTGCAGAAATGTATGCATAGAGTCTTCTGTTTTGAAAAACTAAATCCTTCTTTCTTTGACCAATGCTCGATTCTATTAAGAGCAATTTGCAGCTCCCTCTCTACATATCTCATGTCTGCACCTTGACAGCTTATCTGGAGGTCATCAACATATAAGGAACCCGAAACCGTAGGAGGAAGTTTTTTCAGAACAGAGTTAATTTTCAAGCTAAACAAAGTAACACTTAGAACCCAGCCTTGAGGCACACCCTCTTTTTGAGAGAATATATCTGAGACTACAGAGCCAATTTTCACTTGAAATGTCCTATCCTTCAAGAAATTTTGCAAAAATATTGGCAGGTTGGCGCGTAATCCAAAGGTGTGAAGATCAAGTAAAATCAAATGTCTCCATGCCTGGTCGTACGCATTCTCTATGTCAAAAAACACAGAAACTAGATGGTTTCTTTTAACAAAGGCTTTACGAATGGAGTTTTCCAAAAGGACCATATAATCAACAGTCGTTCGGCCCTTCCGGAAACCACTTAGATATGGGGAAATTACATTTTCATTTTCGAAATAATACACTAAGCGACAGTTCACCATTTTCTCAAAAAGCTTGCAAACGCAGCTTGTAAGGGCGATGGGTCTGTAGTTATTGGGATTCTTCGGATCTTTCCCTGGCTTACATATAGGAATGACAACCGCTTTTTTCCATGCATTGGGAAAGTTATGTTCCTTCCACACGCGATTATACAAAGTGAGAAGGGCTTTCAATGACTTAGAGAAAAGATGCTTTAGCATTTCGTAACTAACGCCATCTGGACCCGGGCATGACCGATGTGTCTGCAGTAAAGCTCTCCTTATTTCCAGGAGGGAAAAATTCACAGTTATAACCCTCCGAGTTGTCAGAGTTCAAGCTGATGTGGATATTTTCAGCACGTTGTTTAGCGGACAGAAATGATTGCGAATAATTGCAGCCGTTAGAGATTGCTGCAAATGTTTCACCAAGAGTATTTGCAATGTCTTCCGCAGTGCTGATAGCTCGGCCATCTTTTTCCAGGATGGAAACTGAGTGGTCTTAGTATATTCCACTACATACTCGTTTACTGGGTGTTGAGGGTGTTATCCCAGACACATATGATATCCAAGAATCCCTTTTACTCTGCCTTCTTACTTTTCGTGCGCTTGCTTTGGCTTTTTTGAAAGCAATAAGATTCGATAGAGTAGGACATTTTCGAAAACGTCTCCAGGATTTTCTCTGCTCTCTCAGAGTTTCCTGGCATTTATGGTTCCACCATGGTTTGGGGTATTTTGGAGGCTTTGGAGAGGTCAAAGGTATAGAGGCTGTAGCCGCTTGGATGATAATGTCAGTAACGGCTTTCACTGCATTCTCGACCGGCATATCATTCACATCTTCTTGTGTAAGTTGGGCAAGAGAGGAGAAAAGTTCCCAGTCCGCCCTTTCAAATATAAAGCGTGAGGGTCTTATGACGGGATTCATTCCTTCTCTTGTAAATGTTACAAATATAGGGAAATGATCACTGTTGTGAGGATCATCTCCAACACTAATTGTACAGAAGGGCAGCAGAGATGGGGAACAGATGGCAAGGTCAAGAGCGTGAAATGTCCTCGTGGGCTCATGGAAGTATGTATCCTGACCATTATTGAGGAGACAAAGGCAATGATCTTCAATCAACTGCTCAATTTGTCTGCCTCGAGAATTTGTACCGTTACTTCCCAAAGCTGACTGTGTCCATTAAAGTCTCCAATTATAATGAATGGCTCTGGCAGCTGCTCTATTAACTCATCCAGTTCTCTCTGATCGATAGCTTCATTCGGAGGCAGATATATGGAAACGACAGAAACCAATCCTTTGATATTAGCCTGTATAGCAACGGCTTGAAGGGGTGTTGCTAACGGAAGGACAGTTGACGGATAGTCATGTGAGTTGAGGAGGCCTACACCCCCACAGAAGCGTTCACTAGCAGCATTGTCCTTTCTCGTAAAAGAATACCTCCTAAGCCTGACTTGGTTATCAGCTTTTAGAAACGTTTCCTGCAAAGCGAAGCCTACTGGTTGATAAACATCGATCATGTTCTTGATGTTGAAGAGACCCTGGTGAAAACCACGACAGTTCCATGAAATAAGGGTGGCGATTATGAGTGTTTGTTTTGTCGGTGCTGCTTCTTTGTCCGTCGCGGAAGGAGATTTTGTGGAAGTTCCAATCCCGCTTCAATTTCCATATCATCATAATCCGAGCTCATACTTTCGAGGGAGCTTTGACTTAGGCCTCCAGGTTTAATGAATTTACTATCATTCTGTTTTTGGTTTTCATGAGAATGGTTTGCCTTATATGTATTTCTTTTATTTAAAATGCTTCTAATTGACATATTTCCTGATGTAATTTTAGTTGCGTTAGTTTGTATTGGTTTGTTTTTGTTCGGATTTTCTGATTCATTATTTTCTTTTCTACATCCTAGCATCAGATTGGTTTGTATCCCGATAAATTTTACAAATTTGGCAGCAGCATCAGGAAAGGAGACATTTAAACGTGGCTGTGTGCTAGCAATAATTTTTCTAGCTTCTGCATAAGTAATGTTTCTACTAACTTTCAATGATTGTACCTCCTTTTCGGCTTTCCATTTAGGACACGAACGTGAAAATGCCGTGTGCTCCCCCTTACAGTTGATACACAGTGGCACAGCGTTACAGTTATCACTGTCGTGGCCCTCCACAGAGCAGCGTGCGCATGTGGGCTTACCTCGACAGGACATTTTGGAATGGCCAAAGCGCTGGCACTGGAAACATCGCATGGGGTTGGGGATATACGGTCTTACTGGGCAACGAAGATACCCAGCCTTGACACTTTTGGGCAGATCAGGCGAACTGAAGCTCAGGATGACATGTTTGATATCTATAAACTGACCCTCTTTACGCATCTTAATCCGCTTAGCAGCACAGACATTCTGACTGGAAAGTTCGGCGACAAATTCTTCCTCCGAAACAGAGAGAAGATCCGCTTCCGAGATTACTCCGCGACAGTAATTTAGAGTTTTGTGCGCTGAAGCACTAGCATCCACGTTTCCAAGTTTGGTTATGCCGAGAAATGTTACAGCCTGGATAGGAGAGATGGTTTCCACTAAAAGGTCACCAGATCGCAGCCGCTTCACGAACTTCGGTTCTTCAGCAATTGCTTCAATATATTTGTTTATTAAGAAAGGTGACATTTTTTTCAGTTCGCCTGTAGAATCATTAATTACAACAAAACGAGGTTGAATTTTAGATTGAATAGCATTGGCATTTTCACTTGTTTTTACTTTTTTTGCAGCATAATTGTGTTCTGTTGACGAATGTATGTTTGAATGAGCCATAATTGAAAGGAAAGTGATTCGGATCCAGCCGCCCCGCCCACCACGGAGCCCAACAAGGGAACACAGAAATTTGTGTTAGGGCTAGCCAGACCTATACGCAAACTGAAGCCCCACAGTCGGCTTTCCCGAAAGCAGGAACTCCCGAGAGCTTATCCCCAAGCCACTGACAGAAGGACTAGTGACCAGCCGATTGACACCTGTGAGGACAAGGTGCCTCCCGTTTAGCTGAAGCGGAGGCCAAAGCACTGTGTTGGGGACAGTACCTCGCCCCTCAACTACCAGGACCCTCTTTTCCAACGACACGGGTCTCCACGCACGGCAAACACGTGGGCAGTTTTCTCGTCACTCAAGAACCAGAGACTAGGGCTGTTCCGGTCTCTCATAGCGAGCCCGAACCTCCGAAGAGGAGAGCCACAAGAGAGAAAGGAAGGGAGAAAGCTTCAGTTCAGAGGAGAGGAGACGGAAAAGAGGATAGATCACTGGGGCTCCAGGATCGTGACACCCGTCTCATCAAGAAGATGATCCCCTGAAGGGCTAGGGTACCTCGGGATTGCCACACCCGTACTCACGAAAGTGAGCCCCTGAGGGGCCGATTTTATTTGAATTTCTAGTGTTTGGTGTGTGTCTTTTTAACTGTGATAGTGTTGGTGTGTTACATAATTTTTTCTGTGATTCTTCAGTGTCTGGTAATTCAAAAATTCTTAGTGTCAAGCATTTCATTGGAACCTATGACAGCTTCTATACTTATTTCCTCTACAGTTGTATCATTCAAATCCAGAAAATTAAAATAGATTAATTTTTACTATTTCAACAATCATTCATTCATGTATAACAAATCAGAATTAACACGCTATGGAAAAACATATAGAAATAAACATTGATAAGGAAAAATGGATATATTCTCAAAGTTTGATTTTTGAAGAGAAATCATAGTGCAGTTGAGTAGTCGAATATGATGAATAAGGATATAAAGAAACGTATTTTGCATAAAACGTTCATCTTGAATGAATAAATCACAATGTTGATGGTGAGAAAAGTAAGAAGCGGTGATAATGATTTGAGCAATGATTCAATAATGATTACTAAATTAAACTAAACTAAACAGTAACAAACTTTTAACTAACTTATATATGATTTAGATAATATAGTTAACTTATATATGATTTGATACAGAAAAACTGACTGAAAAAAGCTAATTACTACAGTAAAAAGAAATAATCTGATAGTGCTCTTAAAAGAACAGTCTCTGAGCATGCACACTCCATACTTTAATTGCTTTTCAATATGAAGCAGGGTTGGATTGCAGCTATGCTATTTCCCTTAGTAGAATCAGCGCTTTTAGAAATAATATTTAAAACTTGTGATCGCTACCTTATTTCTAAGAATATTTCTACCTTAAATCGTTCGGACTGAATGACAGAATTACTTAACGTTTTAAGACTTGAAGTAGAAAGTGAGGAAAGATTAAAACTTAGAAAATGTAACTTTGTAAAGACCTCATTTTTCTAATTAATTGTTTTTAGTTTCAGAAACTTTTCTTTCCCTTCTGATTTCAGTTTCCAGACAGAACTTAAATTTTAATAACGTGTATGCAAATCTAAGTGAGTTCGGAATCAGTATTTAAGCAACGGCTTTAAGAGTTTCTAGGAGGAGGACAGTTAGTTCGGAGCTTATGGCGCGTGTTTGAAGTAGCTCTGTACATGAATAGTTGGTGCTTAGCACACTCTCTTCAGAATGTAAAGAAATTCTCTGCTCGGCTTTGCTGTGTGCAGCCGATTTAGCGGTTTAGACAAAAAAGGAGCCAGTCTTACTTTATGTCATTGTACATCTTATTTTTCGTTATTAAGTTACTTTGCCACAAGTGGTGGTTGATTGTGAGCACCAAGTGAGTACATTTCCTTTAAGTTTAGTTCAAATAAAAAGATTATTTTAACCTTCTTCTGCAGTCATCCGTTCTTCCTAGACCTAGCAAGAATTTGCTAGTTAGTCTTTTCAGTAGGGTCTACAGTGTATGATTCCAAAACGTACTAAAAAGACTCTACAACTTTAATGACGAAACAAAAGGTAATTTGAGACTCAACAAAAGAAATAAAGGTACTTCCATGGCTGCTGCCTTAGTTTCAACAGGGAATTCTCGAATTAAAAAAAGAGTTTGGATTTTTTGTGATAGCAAAACTCATAATTCCCAAGACTTGCCGTTGTTGATTCCTCAATTGATGAACAATATACTAAAGAAGAAATATGCCTGTTTTAGATTTTTAAGAGCAGGACATATGAGCTCAAAATGTCGAGTGTTTGTAAGACGCGTCTGTCGAGTTTTTGCAAGACGTTTGTAAAGGTCAGCGTTACTCCATGTGGCGTTCCAAAATTTAGAACTGTGAAAACGATAAAACGTAACGAAATTAAAATGAATCGGAAATAGTTAAAACTTTATCTATTTCATCCAAGTGTTGGGTTTCGTATTTACAAACTCTGATTGCACATCATGTTGTTGATAACAAAACACATCCGATAAGAATATCATGTGATTCAGGCTCTCAGAGAAGTTATAGTATAACTTCCTATTCAAAAGAATGTAATTTGATGCCACAGGACCCAAGGTAACGTTATCGCAAATTTTGTTCGGTGGTAAGAGGATTTCGTTTTCGACATATGATGCGTGAAAAACTAAGTTAACAAGTATTGATTCTCCGATTTCTTTTGAATTTGATGTCAATGGATCCGATCAAATTTGCACTAGCGTAACATAATTTAGAAATGAGAAGGTTTAACTTAAATGTAAAGGTATTGCAATAAGTGAATATTTAAGAGATACTCAGTATTTGCAAGCCATCCAAATATTATTAAGTCCTGATGCTTCGGCGAAAATTGTAATACCTGATGTGGTTTCTCTTGAGATGAACTTTGTGGCACTCAAGGTTACTTTAGGATGAACTCTTTTACGTAGTAGTTACGACTCAACTTCTGTTTTTTACAGTTTGCTTTTATTTGAATGCTCTGCCGAAACTTTGAAATTTCGGAAGTTAGAAACACTGGGCATTTCAGATACTGTTGAAAAAATTGCACAGGATGAAAAAGATAAAAAAAGTCGTCAAATTTTTTAGAAGACTACTAAACGAAAAGGAGGTACAGATCGTTATGTAGTAGGTCTTCTATAGATTGATCGCTGTCCTTAATTACCGTCTAATTAATAGTAATGTTGCTGAAAAAGAACTTCACAGTACGTCGAAGAGATTGGGGAAACTTGACAAGTTTCAAGACTACGATGATGTAATTAAAGTCTTGTGGAAAAGGGAAATAGTTCCAACTACATCTGAAATAAATGTTAATGAAAGGGCTCATTACTTACTACACCGAGTTGTTTATAAAGAATATAGCAGTACAAAAATTAAGCTGGTATTTGATGCATCAAACAAAGATGAAAATGGATCTTCTCTGAACAGCTGTCTGGAAGTTGAGTCAAATTTAATAGATTTAATTCCGATAGATTTAAACTAATTTTAGAACTCACGCAGTCGCTTTATATTCAGATATAGAAAAGGCCTGCAAATTGAAATGAATCCAACAGATAGAGATTTTCTACGTTTCCTGTGATGGGAAAAGGGAAATGGTGAATTTAAACACTGCACAGTAGTTTTTGGAGTTTGCTGCTCCCCATTTCTTCTTTCAGCATACATAAATGACTTTTTAGAAAACCCACCTGAACATTTAGGCAAGATCGCAAAAAAGTTATGAGGCACGTTCTACATTGATAATTGTCTAAATGTTGTCTTTGAAAAGAAAGGAATGTAATCACACAATAATGAAGCTAAAGAACAGATGTCTTCAGCTAGGTTCAATCTTAGAGGTTGGAAAAGTAGTTTAGATTTAGACGAAGGTCCAGAAAATGTGTTAGGTCTTCAGTGGTACTGCCCATCGGATGCATTGGGATGCCGAGTAGCTTTTTGGACTGAAGGCACCACAAGACGAATCTTACTTTCACGCATTCAGAAAGATTTTGGATCCTATAGGTGTTTCCTCACCAGCCCATCTTATTCCAAAGATTATTTTGCAGAAGACTAAAAAATTAAAGTCTGACTGCGACGAAGAACTACTGGTAGACATTAAAAAAGAACCCAGTAAATAGGCTACGGAAATACATTTTTGGAATGGTTGCCGAATCCCAACAAGAATCTTAATTAATTTTACAAGCTCCTTACGCCTCTTCTGTGATGCAAGCAACATTGTGTATTTCTAAGAATAGCAAAACGTTTTTTTGAGGCTTGGTCCTAGCAAAATTCAGACTTGCACCCTTGAATTAGATTACTTTACCGCGGTTCGAATTGATGGCTGCACTTCTAGGTGTAAGGTTATATCAGTTGGCTGTTAAAAGTTTGTAAAGTATAAATATGAAAACTTATTTCGGGTCAGATTCTTCAGTGGATTTGGCGTGGCGAAAGAAACGAAATAATTGGTCTGTTTTTGTAGAAAACAGATTTTAAAGAAATTCAAGATTACAGCAATGGAAGATGTTGCAAACATACACCAAGCATCTGAAACCCTGCTGATTTATTGCCAAGAGAATCCAATGCATCTCCTTAAATCTCAGTGGAGGACAGGACCCGAATTTCGGAAGAAACCTCCAGAACCTGGCCTTCAAATGATCCTGATATGGAAGAAATCAACAGAGAACGACGTCGATCTGTTATTTCGGCGAAGAATTCAACGGTTGAAACTATTCGAGTTAAACTTGCATCCATAATTTCGAAATATTCTATGATCGTGCGAACTATTGCTTGGCTGTAAACATTTCAGCCAACTTACTTGAAGATCGTCGGAATAATATATTTATTGAACAATTCGAGAAAGCACAAAAAACTTTATTTCCATTTATACAAAAGATGCTTTTGATGAAAAACGAAGAAAGACTGACCTGAAATATCTTCCGGTTTTCGTTTATGAAAAGGGAATTTTGAGAATGAAATCTCAAATCCTAGGTTCTCCAGATTTACAGGAATACACATTCCCTATAGTGTGACCTTGGAAAAATAAAATTGTGGAAAGAATGATTGATCAGTTATACATAGAGCATAAACATGCTGCAAAACAAACATTTCTAATGATCCTGAGAGAAAGAATTTGTATTATCAAAGGTAGGAAAACTGTACGGATCTGTAGTAAAATGATGTGTCACATACCAGACACGCAGTTGAGGCCTTAGAAGTATCTCTTCCTCCTTTACCTGAAGACAGACGTGAGATACAGTTTTTTTAGTTATGATGCAAGGAAAAGATGTTAGTAAGGCGGACGATTTCGCGCACAAGCGTGAAAAAACGGCACACAGGGAAAGCGTTTAAACTCCCATTTTATTTGATTAAACTCTTTAACAAATATGCACGCGCTTCCTGCTCACAATACACCAACTATCTGCGGTGGAAACTTCAGAATAAATTAACAATAACTTAAATGGAAAAGAATAATAGTGGACTACTTAAAACTAACAGGCTGACTAGCCAACCTACACCGGCGATAGACTTCAAATAAATAGCCAGACGTCGTATCAAAAACTCAAGAGTAACAGCAGGCAGGACAGAACGCGCGCTATGGTAGCGAAATCACGCTATGACTAACTTTCTAGTTCCTCTTTTATGCCGCGAATATCGTACAACATGAACGAGGTTTTCCGACTTTCTGAAGCTGAGTCGCTGAGTACGCATCACAATGTAGCTCTCTCACGTGAGCTTTGGATGGGCTCGGATTGGAGGCGGTGAGTGAAGGGTGTGACTCTGTTTAACTTTCTTTTTTACCCGTTTAAATACTCTTCTCACTTAATTGCATTCTGGCTAGCAAATCCGAGGGAAAATTGAGGAGTTGAGAAAAGATAACAAAAATTAGAATAATTGGTTATTCAAACTAAGGGAACCCTAGATAGAACGAAAATTGTCACAAAGTTCCAAGTGACAGGAGTCGAAATCGGCGGCCCAGTTTTCTTGAAAGGGAATTTAAAGGCTTGGATAGTAATTTTCACGTACGCAGGTTTTAAGGCTTTACACCTTGAATTTATCACTCCCTTTAGCACCAACCAACCTTTAGACGTTTCATTTCACGAAAAGGTCCAGTTGAAATCGTGTACTTGGGAAACGGTTCGAATTTCACAGGTTTAAATAAGGCTCATAGGTTTCATAGATTAAATCGAACAGAAATGTACAATAAAATGGAAATTTAGTCCTTCCACAGCGCCATTTTCGGGAGAGGTTAGTAAAAACTTTAAACGACCTTATCCGAAAAAATTTCAAACACGCTTCTTTAGGATATGAAGAGTTAGTAACCCTTCTATACGACTGTGAAAATGAACAACAGACCTTTGACTTACCTGTCGGAGGAAAGTGGTGATTTAACACATTTAAAACCCTGTACGTTCTTACAAAGCTTAACTGGTTGCAATGTGTATGAAACAGAGTAGATAAAATCCACTCTGTGAGTATAATAAAAAGATAGAAATCTTTACAATAAGAAGGACTTAGAAATAGTTTTCAGAAAGAATAATTAGGCTTTATTTGAAACATTGTAAAAGGTAAGAAAGGAATACTTAAAGTGAATGACATTGTTTTCATCGGAAATGAAAATAAGAAACGAAGGGATTGGATGTTGGTTCGAGTACTTGAACTGTTCCCAGGTAAAGATAATGTTGCGTTCTAGGGATTCGTGGATTTGGAGTAATTGACGATAACACTTGATGAAAAATCAAAACACAATTTATTCGCCAATAAGCACTGTTACAAAGGACAGTTCCAAAAACATGTTTTCAATCAATGAAAAACTACGACAAAGACGCTGAAACAATCAGCAGCACATATTTCAGGCTATCAGGCTACAACGGTGCAGACTCGGACGATCGCTTTCGAGCTAATCTCTGAACTCAACACACTATTACTGCACTCAGCATACACTTCTACTGCGCGCATAAGCAGGGTATATATAGCTTTTAACCTACCTTCGAGAACATTTTCTAGGAAACGGCTAAGAATGCGTTCAAGAATGTTCTCACTCCTTCTATGGTCGCCTATTTTGTCATCAAATGGCCGATTTTGGGCCAAATCCGGCAACCCTAATCAGCTGGGCATTTCGTAATAATAATTCGTTCAGCGTCTCTTTCTTTTTGAACTAGACACTAACTCAGAGGTACTTCCTATCACAATGAGTAATGCATATTTATTATTTCTTAAAAAAAATTCAAACTTTTCACATATTTTTTCTTTAAAGATGGGGAATGAACCTAAACAAGATACGTGTTGCCTCCTACGCGACAATAAAAGTTATGTACAGCGCATTGTTCCTGCGCGGCAATAAAAGTTATGTAAAGCGCACTGTTTCTGCGTAACTTCAGTCAGTTTCAATTCGGACTCATAACGAAGCATACATGTTTTGATCCCGTATGGTCGAGAATTCTTTTCGATTTCGATTTTTAGTTTTGTTACAGTCCAAAAAATAAAATTGGTTGTTGTTGTTGTTGTTGTTAAGTTGTCGTTTGTATACTGTCGAACCAGCGCACCTCAAAAACATTTTGGTGCGTCAAGACGGAGTTAATTAGAACTAAAAAAAAGGCTAATGAACACATTACTACGTTAAACAGAAAACGTGGCGGTATTAAAGCGTCAATAACCAAATTAAAGTCATCTATTAGTGGAAAACGTAATGATTTTGGTTTCCAACAAATAGAAGTATTTGAAGAAAAACTGCAGAAGTTAAATAAACAAATTGATGAACTTCGCTTGGATTCTTACAAAGTGTGCAAAGATGAAGAAATATCAGACATCGAAGCTCCTTTTGAAGAAATCGAGACGGATATTACCAATGTTGATATAAGCCTAAAATGACTTTATAATTCATTATATAGTAAGAATAATAGTGAATATGCAAATAACAGTTTCCCAGAAACAAGAACTCATTCATTGAATTATAAACTGCCTGAAATAGCATTGTCTAGATTTTCTGGTAAATTCGCAGACTGGAATTTATTTAACAACTAATTTGCAGCTTTAATTCCATCTAATAAACAATTAAGATTCTCAGAATGTGTTTTATTTAAAATCTTGTTCAGTTGGTAATGCAAAGCAGATGCAGACGGTAGATGATACATTTCCCCCCATTATTTAAGGCACTTGAAGAAAGATATGATAATAAAAGACTTGTTGTAAATTATCAAATCAATGAATTTCTTTCTATCGAAAAAAAAAAATAGTTTATGAAAATCCTAAAGATTTACGCTCATTAATTGATAAAGTTCAGGAACGTTTAAGAGCATTAAAAGTTACGAAATTAAATATGGATAAATTAAGCGAAACTTAGCTGATTAATATTATTCTTAATAAAATAGGTGGTGGCGGTGAGTGAAATTTTTTGGCGCAAAACCAGGGATGGTTATAAATCGCCAAACACAAGGTAATGGGATATAAAGTGACACAAAAGACAGTGAAATTAAAACAGCTATGGATTAAACAAGTAGATAAAGGAATGTACAAAATCCAGGGGATGAGGTCATATAAAATCAGTTAAAATCACAAATGTTGAAACTAATGTACAAAGTTAAAATCAGTTCAGATGAGGTGATAAACACCAATATCTTTTAAATAGTAAAACAAATTACGATTGACCTCTCTTCCAATTAAATGGTCGAAAGGCAAGTCACAGTTGTTAAAATATTTCTGACGAACATTATTAAAAGATGGACATTCAATTAAAATGTGACGGACCGTCAAACATACACCACATTTTGAGCACAGGGGCTCATTGTCAGCTTTTAGCAGATAGCTATGTGTCAGTCTAGTGTGACCAAGTCTGAGCCGTGTCAAAAGAACTTCCTCCTTACGATTTCTAATAGAATTCCAAATCTCTATTTTTGGCTTCACGCTTCTTAATTTGTTATACGGTTGAGAGTCCCAAACTTGCTGCCATTTTATTAACAACTTATGTTTGATGACATGACCAATATCTTTCAAAGGGATGAGGCGATCGGACACCCCAGCAGCAGATTTTGCTGTGATGTCCGCCAGCTCATTACCCTTTATTCCTGTATGTCCGGGAACCCAGCAGTACAGAATTTCGTATCCACGACTTGTTAATTTTATATTCAGCTTGAGTACATCCACTACCACAGGATTTTCGGTGCTGGAAAAAGATTCTAAGGCTTTCAATGCACTGTAGGAGTCCGTATATATAATGAATTTTTTATGGCCTACCGTAGAGATGTACAAAAGCGCATAATATATGGCAGTCAGTTCAGAGGTTAGGACTGAGGAAGCGTCGTTGAACGTCTGCCCTCCATGTAGTCACCAATTATAACTGACATTCCAACATGACAAGTTGACTTGGATCCATCTGTATATACGGAAAGGTAATTTCTATATTTATACCTGTGCTCAGCAAAAATTTGTCTGTAGATGGTGTCATTAGTGGTTGTTTTGTTGTAATTATTGAAAATATCAAGAAGCTGGATTTGAGCATTTTCCCAAGGTGGAATTTCAAAATGCTGTACTGCTTGCGGGACCATGTCAGAAAGGGAGAGTTCCTCGATCAGAGGGCAAACTCTTAAAGAGAAGGTAGGCACACAGGATGGACGTGCTTCAAATAAGGTTTCATAACTGCTATCTAGTAAAGCTAGCCTATTAGGATTGTCAGGTTGAGATAAAATGTTAAAATATTGCAAAAGAGACAACTGCTCACGCCTCAAATGGAGAGATGGTTCGTAAGAATCAACATAAAGACTCTGGATAGGAGATGTCCTGAATGCTCCAGAACAAATCCGCAGAGCTTGATGATGAACAGGATCTAACTTAATCAACACTGATGACCGGGCGGATCCATATATAACTGAGCCATAGTCCAGTCTAGAACGAACGAGTGCTCTGTATATACGAAGCATAGAACATCGGTCAGCGCCCCAGGACGTGTTCGCCAAGACTTTCAAGATGTTTAGTATTTTCATACATTTCTTCCTCAAATTTAAAACGTGAGGAAGGAAAGTCAGTTTACGGTCGAATGTCAGCCCTAGAAATTTTGCTTCAGGCGCAACCGGGATCGCTGATCCATTCAGATATAGTTCAGGTTCAGGATGGAGACCTCTTTTCCTACAAAAGTGCACGCACACGGTCTTGTGTTCGGAAAAAGTAAACCCTTGTTTGTTTGACCACTCTTGGATCCTGTTCAAAGCGATCTGCAATTGTCTCTCTATATGTCTCATATCTGCTCCTCGACAGCTAATCTGAAGGTCGTCAACATATAAAGATCCTAAAATAGTTGGAGGAAGTTCTTTCAATATAGAGTTTATTTTTAAGCTGAATAGAGTTACACTTAGGACACAGCCTTGAGGCACACCCTCTTCCTGTTCGAAAATCTCAGACATCACAGAGCCAATCCTTGCCTGAAACGTTCTGCCCGTTAAAAAGTTCTGAATTAGAAACGGTAAGTTGCCGCGTAAGCCACTGTCATGAAGATCACGAAGGATCCCATATCGCCATGCCTTATCGTAAGCTTTCTCAATATCGAAAAAAATAGAGACAAGATGGTTTCTTCTAAGGAAGGCTTTTCGAATTGATGTCTCCAAAAGGAGCATGTTATCTAGAGTTGTCCTTCCCTTCCGGAAACCGCTTTGATAAGGCGATATTATGTTATTCTTTTCCAAGTAATACACTAGG
>KK121371.1:16077-51331 GCA_000611955.2 Stegodyphus mimosarum | reverse complement strand
TCTGTATAGATTCGGATGTACTTTCAGAAAATATCTTTTCGAAAGCAGATTTAATGGGAAAAAATAGCTATACAGGTTAGTACACACCCATTATTAAAAATGGTGATGGTGGATTTCCTGGCACAAAACCTTAAAGGTCATTAGCGCCGAAAAATTTCTATAAAAAATCCAAAACATACTATGCCATACGCACGAACACAATAAAATCAAATTAAATAATAATAACATGTTTCTTTCAGGTTCTGAAGCAAATTATTATTTATCTCTTTCCCGATAATATGGTTACGAGGCACGTCGAGATCATTAAAATACTTGATACGAAGTTTGTTAAAAAGCAGACATTGAATTAGTAAATGATGCACGGTCAGTACACAATTACAATTTGAACAAAGAGGTTCACTCTCGGCCTTCAAAAGACAACTATGTGTGACTCGAGAGTGACCAAACCTTAGGCGTGTCAACAAGACTTCCTCCTACAGGTTTTTAGTCGTCTCCGACTAGGAACGAGTTTTTATTTTACTTCCGATTTTTTATTTTACTTTTTATATTCCTCAATTTATTTAACAACAAACCATCCCAAAATAATTGCCATTTGTTTAACACTTCCTGTTTGATGACAGTTTTAATATCACTGTAAGGGACAAACTGGTTCGATAAAAGATTTGCAGGCTTTGCTGTTTCGTCTGCCATTTCGTTCCCTTTTATGCCTACATGGCCAGGTACCTAACAGTAAAGGATCTCCTATCCACACCTTTTTAATTTTTGCTCTAAACTTAAAATGTCAGTCAGCAAAGGATTTCGGTTGTCAGTAGAATTAACTAATGATTTTAGGGTAGTTAATGAGTCGGAATAAATTATGAATTTTTCCTGGGATTGTTTAGAGATAAAAGTAAGTGCAGAGTACAGAGCAGTCAATTCAGCTCTAAATATTGAGCAGGCACAATGTAATCGTTTCCCGTCAATTTGGTTTCTTACTGCGAACGATGCTCCTCATGATTAGCTGAATTAGGCCCGTCTCTATATATGGGAACAAAAACTGTGTACACGTTCCTGTGTTCTATAAAAAGTTGCCTCTATATTTTCTCATTAGTGCCTCTCTTTTCAAAGTGTTGAAATACGTCCAGCAGCTCAATTTCTGTGATCCCAGGGTGGGATTTATAAATGCTTTACTGGCTGAACCTTCACATCTGATAGACAATAACTTTCTAACAGTAATTCACATCTTTCGAAAAATGGAAGAACGTTATGAGGACGCGCAGAAAATAGAAGTTTATAATTCTCATCAAGCTTACAGATCTGGAGAGGATGTTTAGTTTGTGAATTAATAAAGAAATGTTGCTGAAGAGATAACTGTTCACGCCTTAACTCAAGAGCTGGTTCGTAACAATGAACATAAAGGCTTTGGACAGATGTCCTCAAAGCTCCAAAACAAATTCTCAGAGCCTGATAATGAATATGATTTAGTTTTCTCAGAGTTGAAGGCCGTGCGGAAAAATAAACAGCTGGTCCATAGTCTAGTCTAGATCGAAGAAGCGCGCTATAAATTCGAAATAATGAGCAACTACTCTGCACCACAGGAGGTATTCGCCAAGACTTTTAACAGAATTAGAGATTTTAAACACTTCTTCCGGAAATTCTGGACATGAGGAAGGAAGGGAAGCTTTCGATCAAATAACACCCCTAGAAAATTTACTTCTGATGCAACTGGAATCTCAGATCCATAAAGATACAGCTCAGGCTCAGGATGAAGACCCCGCTTTTTACAAAAGTGCGTACAAACAGTCTTCTTTTGAAAACACAAATCCTTGTTTTTCAGACCATTTCTGGATTCTGTTAATCGCAATCTGCAACTGTCTTTACACATACCTCATATCTGCACCACAGCAATTTATATGGAGGTCATCAACGTACAATGATCCTGAAACCGTAGGAGAAAGTTCTTTTAAAACAGACTTTATTTTTAAACTAAACAAAATCACACTTAAAACGAAGCCTTGAGAGACACCCTCTTCTTGTTCAAAGTCCTTTGACAAAACAGAGCCAATTCTCACTTGGAACGTTCTTGCCTTCAAGAACTTCTGGATGAAAATTGGTACGTTGCCACGCAAGCCACCAGCATGAAGATCCCGCAAAATACCATATCTCCATGCCTTATAGTAAGCCTTTTCGATGTCAAAGAAGACGGCAACAAGATTGTTCCGTTTAATGAAAGCTTTACGAATAGATGTCTTCAACAGGAGCATATTATCTATCGTCGTTCTTCCTTTTCTGAAATCACTCTGATAAGGGGAGATTATGTTGCATTTTTCCAGATAATAGACTACGCGGCAGTTTACCATTTTTCAAATAGTTTGCAAATGCAGCTCGTAAGCGCAATGGCCCGATAGTTCGAGGAATTCTTCGGGTTTTTCCCGGTCTTGGCTATGAGAATAACAACAGCTCTCTTCCATGCATTGGGGAAATTATGCTCCTTCCAATTTCTCTTATTTAGGGCAAGAAGGGTAATCAATGACTTACAGGAAAGATGCTTCAGCATTTCATATCTCACACCATCTAAACCCGGTGACATACTATGTGTCTGCATCAAAGCTGTTCTCAGCTCAGAAAGTGTAAATTCTTTATTATATGTCTCGGAATCGGTAGATTTAAATGCTATGGGATCTTTCTCAGAACGTAGCTTGACAGTAAGAAATGCTGGCGGATAGTTACTGCTGCTAGAAATGGCAGCAAAATTCTCGCCAAAAAGATTTGCGATTTCTTCAGTTGTGCTAATTACTCGGGTATCTCTTTCCAGAAATGAAAGAGCATGGTCTTTGTACAGTCCGCATGATTTTCTAACCCTTTCCCATGCGCGTTTACTTGTTGTAGAGGATGTTATTCCAGACACGTAGGACATCCATGAGTCCCTCTGACTTTTTCGTCTCACTCATCTTGTATTTGATTTAGCTTTTTTGAAACCAATAAGGTTTGAGAAAGTCGAGTATTTATTAAAAATTCTCAAAGCTTTTCTCAGTTACTTCAGTGTATCTCGGCACTCACTGATCCACCATGGTTTTGTGTACTTCGGAAGCTTCGTTTATGCTGTCGGAATAGATGTAATAGCTGCCTGAATAATAATGTCCCTGACTGCTTTCACTGCATTATCGATTGGCTTTTTTTAACCTCTCTTCTGTGATCTTTGTACATGATGAGAAGAGTTCCCAAGCAGCCCTACTAAGTACAAAACGAGAAGGTCTTTTCATGGGATTTAATCTTTCTCGTGCGATAGATACAAAACTAGAAAAATGGTCATTATCATAAGGATAACTGCCAACATGAAAGATGGAAAAAACGGAAAAGAGATGGAGAACAGATGGCAAGATCAAGAGCGTAGTTGGCGTTGGCGTTGGGATTCTTGGCGCAAAACCCAGGGTTCATACACATTTCTGCGCATGGAAATTAAGTACTTTTAAGGACGTTTAAGGACCATTAATGAAAAAAATTAAGGACCTATGAACAAATGGGAACTGAATAAATTCAATTAAAATATTATCCATGCCTGAACTTCATTTTTGTAATACCCTCCTAAAAAGAAAATAGATCTGCAAGTGGGATGAATAATTATTAAACATGAATTAATTAACAAAATTATTAATAAATTTGAGAATAAAATCAACTTTATAAAATGTATCAAGCAGCATTAAATATTTTACATTTATAATAGATGGACATATTTGAAAGAAAATAAGTGACATTTTATTTATGTTTTGCTAACAGTTAGTTTTATGATTTTTTTTAATGCTTCATTTTTGTCACATACTTACTTAGTCTAGAGGCTTAGTAAATAGCAAGTAGATTTTATGTCAAGCGGCATAGATTAAAACTAGAAGTAGATCATACTCAGTATGATTCATAAAAGATCGCCCTGTCACCGCTGCTGCTTGCCTAGAGAGTGATCTGCTGATTAGAACTAATCTAAAAGGCCTGATGTAGGCACGGTTGGCAAGATCTGAAAGTTATCTGGGTTCTGTCTGTCACAGTTAGTGTCATAGCTTCGTGTAGGTCCAATAAACCACTAAAGCACCACAAGTGGTAAGTTGTTTTGTATTGTTTAAAGTGTCACTAGATGCAAAGAATAAGTTTTACGTGAGTTTTTAAATTTTTGTGTTTTATCTTGTGGCCATGGTAAGGATTAATGAACGCCAATAATTCGCTTTAATATGCAGAGGTAATTTTTAAGGGTAAGCAGTTAGTTATAAATAATTAAATTAGGTAGTTAGATAACCTTAGTCATTATGGATTTACATAGCCAATATGAAATTTTATTTATTTTTTAATAATATTTGTTAAAAAAGCCCTATTAAGATCACAATCTAATAAAATTTCTAAAAATAATTAATACAATTAAGTTTAAATCTAAATAAAATCTAATAAAATTAAGTTTAAAATACATGCAATTTATGACATTGATTCTTAAACGATATTAGAATAACTACACATTAAAAGCTATAAAACATTCATGTTTTGTAACAACAAAACTCAAAAAAATATTTATGCCTCTTTTTAATTTGAAGCCTTCCCAGACATTTTGGCTAATTTAAATCAATTTCCTTCTCTTTAAGCATGTTTTCTAACAATCAGAAAATTGTCTCAATATGCAAATCAGTGTTCTCACTAGTTTCTGCGTGCTTTATCTCCTAACTTGTCAACCTCTCTACAATATAGTTATGAGGCTTTACTTGATCTGGTAAAAGTTAAATAGTCCAAAACCTCCCGACAGACGTGAAGCAAATTATCGCTATGTCTGAAAGTAACTACAGTGTCAGACACAGGTTTAAATAAGCCTCTTATTTAAAAAGAACTTAGAACATAAAGGCATGTTCTGATGCTAACAAAATTAGTTACAGCTCGTGGTGATGTAATTAAACAAGAACAGTCAAATTCAAACTAAAAATGTGGACTAGTGGTCAAAGACTATACAATTTAGTTTTAATTTAAGCTGGCTCAGTAACTCTATCATATGAGGAAATAGAAATGGGAAACTATACTAAAGGCTGAAATCATAAACAACTGGGTAATTTATATAATAATAATTGTACATATCTTTGAAGAATAATTTTCTTTATGTATTATTCAGTCTCTTTCTTCAACACATTTCCTTTATATTTTAGAATTTTTGGATTTAATTAAGGATTTCTGTTATTCTAAAAAACTAAATGCATATAGAAAAAGCTGCTAATTTTATTTCTTTAGCAATATCAAAATTGAGAAGAAATATGAAATATATATGGTAAGGGCTGGTTATAGAGCTGATGTGGCAGAAATTTTAGAATTTAGTGACAAACTAAGCAACAAAATCTCGAAATGTCATAACTTTTAGAATTTAGAGCAAGCATTGGAAGCAGAATTTAGAAAGGCACTAGACAGCAGAATTTAGATTCACAGAGATTGCATCAGGTGGAAATATGCCTAGCGCCAGTTCTGTATGATGTATTAAAGCATATTATATGAATCTTTTAAATTATCAGTTTTCAATTTCTTTATTAATAAAAAAATACATTTCTATAACGCCTGTCCATGTGATAAGATTAAAACCATGTGATAAGATTCCTGTTAGTCCTGTCCATGTTAGTCCATGTGATAAGATTCCTGATATTTTCCATGCTTGTGCCCAATGAAAAGCAGAGAAAATAAAGGGAAGATAAACATGTTAAGAAAAAGATTCTAGTATCAAAAGTAAAACATTCAAATATTATGTTTTCATTGTTCTTCAAGGCGTTCTCGAAAAAGTAAGAAATTCATCACAAACTTTCTGTAAAATGCATAAATTATGTGTTAATACCATGGAGACATTTTTAATTTTGTCACATATTACTGGAATCTTCTAGAATCGTGGGTCTATAAATCTTGCCTTCAAATCAAATATTATCCTTACCAATTCTGTAATAGCCAAAAGCCAGAAATATTTTGAAAAAAAGGAAAAGTGTAAAATAAATTTAATAGAGAAAATTGATGCATATTCTCAGATTTCTGAATATTCTCAGACAATTACATGGGATAAACTCTTACTATGAAAAAATTAAAAAGAAAACATTTTTAATTAATTACATAGCTAACTTCGAGTTTAGTAAGAACTGTTTCGTAAATTGTGTTTTATAGCATTATACCTTGTTTATTTCTCAGATTCAAAATATTGTATAATAAGTTAAAATGGAACTTTATAATATGACAGCGAAAAATACAAATATTTTATTATAATGTCTTTTTTTAAATATAATTTCAATCTATTACCATTATTTTAATGGAATTTATTACTGTTACAATGTACTAAAAAAATCGTCGAAAAATCCTCAGATCTCGGAATTAAAAATTTTCTATAAAAACTGATTTTATACGTCGCCAAATTTAGAACCGTTAAATAAAAAAATTCACAGCACCAAAAGCGAAAAGTTGTTTAAGAGATCTTCATTAGAAAAAAAATGAATTTCGAAATGCTTGTGTTTAATTTCTTGCTTAGAAATTCGAATATCCCACTATTTATATTAGAAATAAGAACAAATTATAACACATGAACCCATTCACTCATTCAAAACATAATCATATATGTCCGTGAATCGCCAAAAATATTCCTCAAAAATGCTAATTCACACTCAAACTGGCAGTCGAAAAAAGAGACAGAAATTTCAGATGATTAAAATTAAGGACCTTCTGCCGATTTTGGCCGAAATTAAGGACTTTTAAGGACCAAAAATCGATTCCAAAAAACCCAAGGACTTTTAAGGACTCTTAAGGACCGTACGAACCCTGAAAACCGTAGCGATTATACGTGCCGAAAACACACATTTGGTAGTTTTAAATGAAAATGGACATGTAGACAAACAGAAAAGATAAAAACCACAAGAATTGTCCAAAATAACAATGATGATGAAGACAGTGATAAAATGATGACATGCTTAACATAAACAAACGACGCATACAAACACATAATTATCTCGCAGAAGAAAAATGATTAAAATCATCATATATGCGACATATTAAAATATTTCTTATTAAAATAATCAAATATGACATCAACAATAAATCAAATTAAATAATAAATACTTGTTTCCTTCAGGTAGTGGAACAAATTTGGGTTGACCGCTTTCCCAATTATGTGGTCTAGAAGCAAGTCATATCTGTTAAATTGTTTCAAACGAAGTTCTTTAAAATATAAACAGTCTACTAAAAATGACGAACTGACATTATGGTGTTACAATGCGAGCACATAGTTCTGACCTGGAACCCAACAGTAAAGTATGTCATACCCACGGCTTCTTAATTTAAGGTTAAGGCTCAAAATGTCAGTAACAATGGGATTTTTAACATTATAGCATGAGCCTAAGGATTTCAAAGCACTAAATGAGTCTGTATATATAATAAACTGTCGTCTATGTACCTTAGAAATAAACAGGAGTGCATAATATAGAGCACTTAATTCTGAGGTGAAGACGGAGCAGACATCATGCAGTCTTTTACCCTCCATGTGGTCTTCAACGATAAAGGCTGCACCAACATGTCCAGCTGCTTTTGACCCATCCGTGTATACGGGAATGTAACTTTGCGCCTGTGGTCAGAAAAAGCTGTCTGTATATCTTTCTTACTAAAATGCTGGAAAATGTCTAGAAGCCGAATCTCAGCATTTTCCCAATGTGAGATTTCAAAAAGCTTTAATGGCTGGGTAGTGAGATCTGTCATGTGGTATTTCTCAATCACTGAGTTAACCCTAAGTGAGAAGTAAGGTACATGGGATGGTCTGGCCTCAAACAAGAACTTGTAACTGTCATCAATGAACTTTACATGGTTAGGATGATCAGAAAGTGATAAAGCATGAAAATAGTAGCCGAGAGACAACTGCTTAAGCCTCAGTTAGAGCGACGTTCGTAGCAGTCAACATACAGACTCTGGACTGGAGATAAACGCACCAGAGCATATACGCAGGACATGGTGATGAACGAGATCTAGTTTTAGTAACATGGCCGTTGTAATGCTTGTTTCGTAATTAAAGCAAACTCCACTGGAACACAGCAAACTTTATTTATTAGATCAATTTCATAACTGCAACATATAAGTCAAAGAAAAGGTGACATCAAAAATTAAAAGCCAAAACGTATTCTATCTCTTTTTAAATTAAAAATCATTATCTTACTTCATGCGAGAACCGCACGCAGCTCTCGTGTTGGCGTTTCAAACATTGCCATTTATTAACAGATATATTTCAAATTCAACTATTTTAAAAGTTTAAGATTATTATTGCAACAATATCTAAAGCTGTTACAATCTCTCCCCCAACGGAGAAACTTTTCCGAAGAGAAAAGTTCTTGAACGCGACTTTCTCATTAATATTAAGAGAAGGCAAATAAGATTAGAGTTAAAAACCTCACTTTCTGGACAATGCAAATGCATTTCAGAACACTTATTAATCCCAGTTTCAACAGACACAGCACTAGAAAATGATACAGATGAATCAGCATTTTCTTGAGATTTTGTTGAAGTACATTTATCTGATTCACCAGAAGATTTTTTTAATGTCAGAATCGTTTCTAACAATATCATGATCCGAATTAACCACACACATTTTTGTTTCATCTTTTGGAACTGAAATGTTCTTGTTCTCAAGTCAAATGATGTCAGCTGCTTATCAGTTATTTTCCGGTCAGACTGCTCTCCGCCAATGTCAGAAGATTTTAAAGGCTCTTCTGCCTCTTCATCAGTTAGTTTAATTTTTCTAGATGTCTTTTCACTACTGTCAGCAGGTTTTACCTCTTGCTCTTTCTCTCTATCAGTCACTACACGCTTTTTTTCTTGTTGCTTATTATTACCACCAACAGAATTTCCAGTATTTTCAGATGATTCTGCCTTTACAGTACAACATTCAGAAATTTCTGATGCAGATGCCTCAACTTGAGCAGCATTTTTATCAAAAGATCCCATCACTTCCTTTTCTTTACCATCAGACATTACGTCAGCATTACTGCAAGATTTATTGTTTTGCACAACAGAATGAGTACTATCATCAGCATCTAACACTGTGGAATGGATTTTCTTCGTTTTAATTGATTCTTCAGATGACTTCATCACACATTCTGTTGAATCAACAGCTTTTACTGGTACTTTAGAAACATTTTCAATACACTGAGAATTGCTTTTAATGTCTCTTTTCACAGAATTCTGTTCTTTTTGCTTAAGGATATCTATTTTGTTTTTAGTATCTGTTTCACAATTCTGATTCGTTATCTCAGATTTTGTATAGATGCCTTCCCAGTTTAGTTCAGGAGCACTGACTTCATGCTTATCATTTTGAGTACATACAGGACTACAGTTTATGTTAGATTTTAATAATGTATCTGTTACTTCACATTCAGCAGCACTTTTGATGTCAGTGGACACTTGTGCACCACTAAAATTATACTTACTCAAATTATCAAAACATGTACCACTAAATGAAAGCTTTTCGTTGGCATTTATATTTTTACAAGAATTAGAATCCAGTTTTGATTTTTTATCATGAGTTACAGATTGAATAACACTGTTCTGAAGACCAGCCATGGGGTTATTATCACACATGTTCTGTAAGGCTTGCAAATGGGAGAAGCCTGAAACTTGTGATGGTCTGTCATCATGCTTGTAAGCTATATCTCCATATTGGTTTAATAATTTACTGTTTTTAACTTCAAATTTCACTGACTTCCGAGCATGTTCATAACTTCCTTTAACAGAATCATCTTTCACCATAGATAAATGTTTCTTTTTAAATGGCCGTGGTACTTGAGGATTAATGTTCATACTAGGGTTTTCTACATTAGAACATTTGTCATAGAGAGGATTTTCTACAACACTTTCTGGATGAATACTTCTCAGAGAATCACTTCTTTTGGAATCAGGAAGTAATGAATTTTTACTATCAACAGAAAGAGGCCCAGTACTAGAATGATTATTAGTCACTGATGCACTTTGTTTGATTCCATCAGAAGTCCGACAAGATATGCTCAAGTCCATTGGTACTTCATCATTGCAACTATTTTGGTGAATATTTGAATGAAATCCATCGCTGCATTTTAAAAGATTAGACTTTTCTGAAACATTGCACAAAACATCAACTTCATGATTCACAGCAACAGAACGGTTTGGATCTACGTGCTCTTTATTACTTGGTAATGAATCACTGGAAATTAAACTACATTCAGATTGAGCAGCAGCTAGTTTCTTTTTTTCATTGCTCCATTTCTCATACAATTTTATTTTCCCAACTTTGAATTTGCTTTCTTTTTCTCTTTTCGTTTGAGCTCTAGTAGTCACAACATTAACCTGATGAGAGTGATTTTGAGGTTCTTTTTCTTCATTCAGTAGTGCAGCAGTTCGGTTGCCTAATAAATACCTTCCTTTGTCGAGTTCGTTTCCAATAATGGCAGCCTTGGTTATTACATGTCCGAGATCGCAGTTTAGTTCGACTTCAGCCAAGGGTAAACAGGTTGGATTTAAATCTAATGGTTGTTGCACCCACACTTTTTCACCTGTCAGCATTTCTGGCGTGATGTATTTACGACAAACTATATCAATACTAGCACCTGAATCTCTTAATATAGGAATTTTGTAGCCATTTACGTATCCAATACTAGTATAAGGTAACAGAAATTCATCGTCCGGTCTTGAACTAATTCTGTTTAGATTAGCAGAAGATTCAGTACTATTCTTAAGTTTTGGACACTGAGGTCTTAGATGCTGATAGGACCCACAGTGGTAACATTGCAGTGACTTTCGTTTTTCATATTTATCATCTGGACGTGGACTACTAGGTTGATAGATCTTGCTTCCCGAATTAAACTTTGAAGGCCATTTATTTTCAGCATTATTTTTATCATCGGAATTTGTTTTACTTTGAGTTTTTGGATTGTATTTCCCTTTCCGCCGATCGGCTGCAAGATTTTTTTGGAAGTTTCCACGGACGTTTTCGTAGGCATCAAGTTTTTCGGCTAATTTCTTGGACGAAATCATTTCTACCCATTCGTCAAGAAAATGATCTCGAATTTCAGGAGGGACTCGACGCTTAAGCTGATCAATCACCATCAAGTCCAACAACTGTTCAAAACTCTCAACTCCCAAACCAGTTACCCATTCCTTGCAATAATTTTCTAATTCATAGCTGAAATCCACCCATGTTGATTCGGTACTTTTTTGATGCTTCATGAATTTCTGCCTAAACCTTTCAGGACTTAATTTAAAACGCTTTAGCAATAAAGTCTTCACATGTTCATAATCTTTAGCTTTATCAGAGGGTTCTCTAGCTATTATTTGTGTTACTTCGTAAGGAAGTAGTCCTAGCAAATGAGATACAAATTCTTCTTTATCAATTTGAGCCCATTCTGCTTGCCTTTCAAACAGTGATAAATATAGACTGATATCTCCTTCTTTGTCGTCAAATTTCTGCATCAGATGTCGCAATTCCGTTTTCGCCCGGACCTGTCCGGTGGTTTGAGACTTTATCTCAGCTTCAAGTTTTAATCTCTCTAAATCATATTGTTCTTTCCTTCTTCGTTCCTCTACTTCTTCCTGTCTCCTACGTTCCTCTACTTCTTCCTGTCTCCTACGTTCCTGTACTTCTTCCTGTCTCCTACGTTCCTCTACTTCTTCCTGTCTTCTACGTTCCTCTACTTCCTGTCTCCTACGTTCCTCTTCCTGTCTCCTACGTTCCTCTTCCTGTCTCCTACGTTCCTCTTCCTGTCTCCTACGTTCCTCTCTTTCTTCCCTCTCTTTTCGGTCCTCTATTATCGTGTTTAAGACTTCTTTGACGAATACTTCGTCATAATCTCTGCTCTCAATAATTTTCTGTTTCAGATCAACTATTTTCAAATCAGCAGTCACCTGAACACCTAGTTCAGTTGCGAGATTCTGCAAATCCTCCTTACGAGCTCTTCCTAAGAAAGACATTTTTTTCTACTTCTTAAGTTTACGAACACCCTGTTCTTTACGCTTCCTCAAAATAGCTCAACTTAATTGCAATAAATAAATAAAGTGCTCTGGCAACAAGGAATTAAATGCACTTGTTTAAATGCTCAGAATAAGCAATACCACATTTATTCCGAACAACCTATGACTGTTACCATCAGTTGATATGCAGTGATGCACCATAAAATAACATACAATAATTTACGACTCAAATATATATGTAAAAATGCAAGATAAACTTGAGTATTAAAGTTCAATGATGAACACTTCAAACTATCGAAGTCCAATGATGGACACTTCAAACTAAGTCCAATGATGGACACTTCAGACTAAGTCCGATGATGGACACTTCAAACTAAGTCCAATGATGGACACTTCAAACTAAGTCCAATGATGGACACTTCAAACTAAGTCCAATGATGGACACTTCAAACTAAGTCCAATGATGGACACTTCAAACTAAGTCCAATGATGGACACTTCAAACTAAGTCCAATGATGGACACTTCAAACTAAGTCCAATGATGGACACTTCAAACTAAGTCCAATGATGGACACTTCAAACTAAGTCCAATGATGGACACTTCAAACTAAGTCCAATGATGGACACTTCAAACTAAGTCCAATGATGGACACTTCAAACTAAGTCCAATGATGGACACTTCAAACTAAGTCCAATGATGGACACTTCAAACTAAGTCCAATGATGGACACTTCAAACTAAGTCCAATGATGGACACTTCAAACTAAGTCCAATGATGGACACTTCAAACTAAGTCCAATGATGGACACTTCAAACTAAGTCCAATGATGGACACTTCAAACTAAGTCCAATGATGGACACTTCAAACTAAGTAAGGAATAGTAAACTGAGTTTAGAACACAGAAAACTTTTGCACAGTTATACTAAAATTTGCAACGATGCAAAACACATTTTCGTATGCTTTTCTGCAGTGTTTAAAATCAAAATTCGTTCAAATAACTTTATAATATCGTTTGAAATTGGGAATAAAGAAATGCTATACCTTGCTTTCCAGGAGATGTGCTTTCATTTCAAAAGCACGCACGATTATTCTATCTCGTCGGTGCCTCCAAAAATAATTAAGACTGTAATGCTTGTTTCGTAATTAAAGCAAACTCCACTGGAACACAGCAAACTTTATTTATTAGATCAATTTCATAACTGCAACATATAAGTCAAAGAAAAGGTGACATCAAAAATTAAAAGCCAAAACGTATTCTATCTCTTTTTAAATTAAAAATCATTATCTTACTTCATGCGAGAACCGCACGCAGCTCTCGTGTTGGCGTTTCAAACATTGCCATTTATTAACAGATATATTTGAAATTCAACTATTTTAAAAGTTTAAGATTATTATTGCAACAATATCTAAAGCTGTTACACCGTGCTGAACCATAAACAACTGAGCCGTAATCTAGTTTGGATCGTATGAGTGCTTTATAAATCCGGAGCAAAGAGACACGCTCTGCGCCCCAGGAGGTGTTCGCCAGAACTTTCAAAAGATTTAGCCGCTTGAAGCCCTTCTTCCTTAGGTGGATGTGTGGAAGGAAGGTCAATTTTCGGTCGAACATCACTCCTAAAAACTTTACTTCAGATTCCACTGGAATCATCGATTCTCTGAGATGTAGTTCATGTTCAGGATGAAGGTTACGTTTTCTGGAGAAATGTATGCATGGAGTCTTCTGTTTTGAAAAACTAAATCCTTCTTTCTTTGACCAATGCTCGATTCTATTAAGAGAATTTGCAGCTGCCTCTCTACATATCTCATGTCTGCACCTTGACAGCTTATCTGGAGGTCATCAACGTATAAGGAACCCGAAACCGTAGGAGGAAGTTTTTCCAGAACAGAATTTTCAAGCTAAACAAAGTAACAGCACACAGCCTTGAGGCACACCCTGCTCTTGAGAGAATATATCTGAGACTACAGAGCCAATTTTCACTTGAAATATCCTATTCTTCAAGAAATTTCGCAAAAATATCGGCAAGTTACCGCGTAATCCAAAGGTGTGAAGATCAAGTAAACTCCCATGTCTCCATGTCTTGTCGTACGCTTTTTCTATGTCAAAAAACACAGACACTAGATCGTTTCTTTTAACAAAGGCTTTACGAATGGAGGTTTCCAAAAGGATCATATTATCAACAGTCGTTCGGCCCTTCCGGAAACCTCTTTGATATGGGAAAATTACATTTTCCTTTTCGAAATAATAGACTAAGCGGCAGTTCACCATTTTTTCAAAAAGCTTGCAAATGCAGCTTGTAAGGGCGATGGGTCTGTAGTTATTGGGATTCTTCGGATCTTTCCCTGGCTTACCTATAGGAATCACAACAGCTTTTTCCATGCATTGGGAAAGTTATGTTCCTTCCAAACCCGATTATACAAAGTGAGGAGTGCTTTCAATGACTTAGAGGAAAGATGCTTTAGCATTTCGTAACTAACGCCATCTGGACCCGGGATGACCGATGTGTCTGCAGTAAAGCTCTCCTTATTTCCAGGAGCGAAAAATCACAGTTATAACCCTCCGAGTTGTCAGAGTTAAAGTTAATGTGGATATTTTCAGGACGTTGTTTAGCAGACAGAAATGATTGGGAATAATTGCAGCCGTTAGAGATTGCTGCAAATGTTTTAGCAAGGGTATTTGCAATGTCTTCCGCAGTGCTGATAGCTCAGCCATCTTTTTCCAGGAAAAAAACTGAGTGGTCTTGGTATATTCCACATGCTTTTCTATCTCTTTCCCATACTCGTTTACTGAGTGTTGAGGGCGTTATCCGAGACACATATGATATCCAAGAATCCTTTTTACTCTGCCTTCTTACTTTTCGTGCGCTTGCTTTGGCTTTTTAGAAAGCAATGAAATTCGGTAGAGTAGGACATTTTCGAAAACGTCTGCAGGATTTTCTCTGCTCTCTCAGAGTTTCCTGACATTTATGGTTCCACCATGGTTTGGGGTATTTTGGAGGCTTTGGAGGGGACAATGGTATAGAGGCTGTAGCCGCTTGGATGATAATGTCAGTAACGGCTTTCACTGCATTCTCGACCGGCATATCATTCACATCTTCTTCTGTAAGTTGGGCAAGAGAGGAGAAAAGTTCCCAGTCCGCCCTTTCAAATATAAAGCGTGAGGGTCTTATGACGGGATTCATTCCTTCTCTTGTAAATGTTACAAATATAGGGAAATGATCACTGCTGTGGGGATCATCTCCGACACTAAATGTACAGAAGAGCAACAGAGATAGGGAACAGAGGCAAGGTCAAGAGCGTGAAATGTCCATGGAAGTATGTATCCTGACCAGATGGCCCATGGAAGTATGTATACTGACCATTATTGAGGAGACAAAGAGAATGATCTTCAATCATTCTCTCTACTTGTCTACCTGACAATTAGTATCCTTATTCCCCCAAAGCGAACTATGACCGTTAAAGTCGCCCATTATGACAAAAGGTTCAGGCAGTTCCTCTATTAGATTATCCAAATCCCTTTGATCAATGTAAACATTTGGAGGCAAATAGACAGAACAAACTGAAACCAAGGTCTTTAGATTTATTTGGATGGCAACAGCTTGGAGGCTAAAGGAAGTGAACTGCTTGGGTGGTCTAGTGAGGCGAGGAGACCTACACCTCCACTGGCATGTTCCCATGCAAGAATGTTTTTCCTAAAAATTGTGAAACTTCGAAGTTTAGTTTGTTTTTCTGGTTTCAGTAGGGTTTCCTGTAATGCCAAATCACAGGATGATGCAAGTTGATCAAATCTTTGATGTTATCGAGATTTTGGTGGAAACCGCGACAATTCCAAGAAATGAGCGTGGCCATTATGTCTGATTTTTTCTTTTCTGTGCTGCGTTTTGGTTTTACGTGGAAGCAGGTTCTTCGGGATGTTCAGACCCTCTTCCACCTCCATCTCTGAGTCAAGGTGCTCAGAGCTGCAGCTCGAAAAAGAGATGACACTTATGTTTTTATGAAGTTTTAATATTTTCTTTTTCCCTTGCCTTTCAATAAGGTTTTCTTTATCGTTTTTATGTGCTCATGCTATTATTGGAGATTTAGGTTTCTGTGCAGTGTTGGGTTCTAGATTTTGAACTGGCTGTGTTTTATGTATGTTCACTGTCTGGGTGCCTATGGATTTGACTGATTTTACTGCGTTTGCATATGATACAGTTTTTCTGAACTGCGATTCTACTAGTTTTCTGGCCTCTGCGTACGAAATATTTTTGGTTATTTTAATATTCTGTATTTCCTTCTCAGATTTCCACTTTGGACAATCTCGAGAGAATGCTGTGTGCTCACCTTTGCAATTTGCACATAGCGGGCTGGCACTGCAATTTTGACTATCGCGGCCTTCAACAGAGCAACGTGCACATGTGAGTTTGCCACGACAGGACATTTTTGAGCGGCCGAAAGGCTGGCATTGAAAACCTCGCAGAGGGTTTGGTATATAAGGTCTTACGGGACAGTGCAAATATCCGTCCTTAATACCCTTCTGCAAATCAGGCGAACTGAAGGTCAAGTTTACGAGTTTCGTATTTATCAACTTACCTTCTTTCCGCATCTTGATCCGCCTAGCAGCACACACATTCTCGTCAGACAACTCAGAGACTATTTCCTCTTCTGAAACAAAAAGGAGGTCGATCTCTGAGATAACACCACGAGAAACATTGAGAGTTTTTAGTGCTGACACTTTAATATCGATTTACCCAAGCTTCTTTAATCCAAGGAATGTAGCAGATTGGGTAGACGAAATAGTTTGAACTAGCAGATCTCCAGAACGCAGCCGTTTAATATTCTTTGGTTCTCCGATGCAAGATAGTATGTACTTTTGAATTAAAAACAGGGATAGCTTTTGAAGGTCGTCAGTAGAGTTGTTGATAACCAGAAAACGTGGTGGAATTCTTGAGTTTATATCAGGATTAGCATTTTCACTTGTTTTTGCTTTCTTTTACGTATAATTAAGATCTGTTGATGTTTGTGAATTTGATAGAGCCGTAGTTGAAAGAAAAATGATTCGGGTCCAACCACCCCGCCCACCACGGAGCCCAACAAGGGAACACCGAATCCTGTGTTAGGGCTAGCCAGACCTATACGTAAACTGAAGCCCCACAGTCGGCTTTCCTGAAACAGGTACTCCCGAGAGCTTATCCCAAGCCACTGACACGAGGACTAGTGACCAGCCGATTGACACCCGTGCCTCCCGTTTAGCTGAAGCGGAGGCCAAAGCAGTGTGTTCGCGACTGTACCTCGATCCTCAACTACCAGGATCCTCCTTTCCAACGGCGCGGGTTGCTGCGCACGGCATACGAGAACCAGAGAAAGGGCCGTTCCAGTCTCTCATGGCGAGCCCCAACCTCCGAAGAGGAGAACCGCAAGGGAGAAAGGAAGGAAGAAAGCTTCAGCTCAGAGCAGAAAAGACGGAAAAGAGGTTAGATCACTGGGGCTCCAGGATCGTAACACCCGTCTCATCAAGAAGATGATCCCCTGAAGGGCTAGGGTACCTCGGGATTGCCACACCCGTACTCACAAAAGTGAGCACCTGAGGGGGATCAAGTGCGTAAAAGGTCCTTGTAGGCTCATGGAAGTTAAGTATTCTGCCCGTTATTGAGGAAGCAAAGGCAATGATCTTTGATCATTTGCTCTATTTGTCTGCCCCGAGGGTTTCTATCCCTACTTTCCCAGAGTGGACTATGTCCGTTTTGGTCCCCAGTTTACATGCTCACCTACTAAATTGTCTTTGCTTGTGAGGCAGTACCTCCGAAGCTATGATTGTTGAACAGGCTTTAGCGAAGTGGTTTGAACTGCTAAGCACACAGGGTGGTGTAAATCTGTCGAGTCTTTAATATTATCGAGATTTTGGTGGAAGCCGCGATAATTTCATGATATGAGGATGTCCATTATGTTGTATTTTTGTTCTCTCGGTGCTTTTTTTATTTTCGTGGAAGCAGATGTTTCGCGACATACAGTGTCTCTTCTACATCCATCTCAGAATCTATACTGTCTGAACTTAGGTTCCTAGAGGAGCTCAAAATGGGAATTTCTGAGAAATTGCTGACTGGCTGTCGGTGTGTATATGTGCGGGTGGAGTAGCTAAATTGACCCGCTGCTAGGGTTGCTTGGCGTATGGCTTTAGCTTCCGCCTGTAAGACAGAGTTGCCTGCACCCAGGAAGCCTTTCCAAGACCTTAAAGTGCTTCCACTTCGTTTCATGGCGTAGCTACAGCCCGTCATTCCATTCACCTGGGAGCCGTCAGTATAAATCCTAGGGGTATTAGTGTTGTCATTGTGGTATTCAGTCATCGTTGTTTATGTTCGCACTTTACGTAAACTTTGAATTTGTTCTCTGCAAGAGGGCGCCTTCGAGCGCCGAACTATATTTTTGTACCAACTTGTTCTTCTTACGGCCAATAAACGCAGTAACGAACGTCTGTGTCTACTTTTCATCCACCTTTACATAGTCCGTCGATCCAGCAGCAAACTTTGGATGATGTGTCAAGACATTTGGACTTTCTAAAATAACAGGATATTTCGTGCAGAGGAAGCGGATTATATTTTGTGTCTGGGTTTGAGAACAGCAGCAGAAATATGGAGTGTGTTCTAAAGCAAAAACGAATCATCAAGGGTAAGCTAACTCGTTTAATCTCACAAGTAAATAGTTTGCAAAATCAAGAAAATTCTGTTTCTGTTATTGAAGTGTATGAAAGTGATGTTAGGGCTTTGGATGCTGAAGTGAATAGTTTAAACAATAACATTCTTGGTACTTGTTCCGACGTGGAGTTTAATAAGTATGAAATAGAAATGCATGAATTATTTTCTAAATTAGATATATTAAAAATTACTTTAAAGGAAGTATCTAGAAAACTTACTAATGCATGTCAAAGTATAATGAATGCTAATGCAAATGGTTTAAAACTTCCTCGCGTGGAACTGCCAGTGTTTACTTCTAATTACGTTGATTGGATATCATTTCGGGATTTATTTCTTGCCAGCATTGAAAATAATAATACATTAAGTGACAGTCAAAAATTGCAATATCTTAAGCTCTCTGTGAAAGGTGAAGCTGCTGCTTTACTACAATCAATTCAAATTTCAAATGCGAATTACGCAAAGGCGTGAAAAGCGCTTACTGAACGTTATAAAAACGAAATAGAAAAAAAAATGCAGCGTTAAATAGATTAATTTCACAACCTGTTCTAAAACATGAATCGGCTTCAGATTTGCGGAGATTAATTGATATAACACAACAGTGTATTGATAAATTAAAAATCCTTAAACTGCCAGTGGAGCATTGGGATACTATGATTATTTTTCTGTTAAAATAAAATTTGATCATGAAACACTGAGAGAATGGACGATGGAGCAGGCAAACAAAAAAAAAATTTCTGCTTTCGCTGAATTCAAACTCTTTATTTTAAACAGAGCGAATGCTATTCCTTCGTTGGCAAAGTGCCAGAGGGAGAAGGCGAGTTTGGTTTCTGAAACTAAAACTAACGCTTCGGGTGGTACATACGTTTTTTGGTCCCAACTTCTGGCTAATTTTTTCGTTCATTGTAAGACTAATTCTCATTCACAATTATTTAAATGTGATAGCGTTTTCGAACTTTCTATCAAAGAAAAATGGGATATTATTAAAAGGAATAAATTATGTGCTAATTGTTTGAAAGATAGTAAAACGCATCCCATTTTCAAATGTTGTGCAGGCATGTGTAAATCTTGTTCAAAGCCACATAGTACAGTGTTATGCTCAAAAAATTCAAATGATGAAAAATCTCATATACCCACGGAACACGGAGCTTCTACTATTAGTAGCAATAACGCCACGATGCCTGTCGCGCAGGCAGTTCTGTTACCTTCTGCAACAGTTTATGTTAAAGATATTGTTGGCGCATTTTACGGCAACGAATCTCGCCAATAGATCGCCTCCTACGATTGAGGCAGATGGAGAAAAGAAATCAAGCCTATCTGACGTGAGCAATTACTGTAAAACGAAGTTCACAGTTAAATTGTATTCCGCTTCACTGTAAATATTTGTATATGATGTTTTCTTAACAAAATAATTAAAAAACGAAGCAGTGAAGCTGGTCCGTCGGTAAAATAATCATTAAGAGAATATAATTTGAACAGATATTATTGGCAATTTTCAAAAATGCAGGACGCTAATTGATTCAGGCAGCCAAGGCTCATTTATTCGGGAGCGCTGTGTAAATTTATTGCAGCTAAAGCGCACTACTGCAAACATAAGTGTAAATGGCTTGAGCTGGCAAGAGATTGGTAAGGTTTCAGGTTCACTTCAATTACAAGTAACATCTCCATTTCATAAAAACGCAAGCATTTCAGTTATACCCAAGATCAGCATTTGATTATACCCAAGATCACATGCGACCTTCCTCAATATCAAGTTGATAGGTCTGTTTTGATAGCTTTTAAAAACTTGCATTTGGCAGACACGAATTGCTTCCAGCCTGGCCGAATAGATATCCTTTTGGTCGCAGATGTATTTGGCGAGATAATACTTCATGAACGTTTAACTGTTCCGAGACATCCTTAGAATAATAGCCGGCTGGGTCATTATCGGCAAGACGAAATGTGTACCACAAATAATTATATCTAATTATGTTAGTTGTACCAATGTTCAATTTCAGCTTGAAAATTTTTGGAAATTAGAAGAAATTTCAGAAACAACGCTCTTACACAGACGAAGAAATTGAGTGCGAAAATCATTTCAAGCAGAATTTTTCTCGTAACTCAACAGGTAGATTTGATGTTAAGTTTCCGTTTCGTAAGTCTAGCAGTGAACTTGGGTCATCTAGGGATGTTGTTGTACATCTTTTACAACACACTGAACGTCAATTTATTAGGAATGAATCTCTTTCCAGTCATATACCACAAATTTATGGAAGACTATCAACAACTTGGTCACATGGAACTGATTCCAGAAAAGGAAATTGATATTCCAGCTAATTCTAGTTTTTACCTTCTGCACCATTCAATTCCGGATAAAAAGGCAATAAATTTCGAGTAGTATTTGATGGTACTGCTAAATCTTCTAGTGGTATTTCTCTCAATGAGAAATTGATGGTTGGTCCACAGTTACAGCCTGATCTGACAACATTAATTATTCGTTTTAGAATTCACAGAATAACTGTAACTGCGGACATAGAAAAAATGTACAGACTAATCATACTACAAAATGCAGCCTTTCAAAGAATTAAGTCTGGCGCGATTCACCTTTTAAACCAATTCAGGATTTTCGATTAACTAGGATTACTTACGGCACTGCATCAGCACCGTACCTTGCAGTGAAATGTTTACAACACTTAGGAATAGAAGCAAATAATTTTCCTTTGGCTTCTAAGACATGCCTTAGGGACTTCTACGTTGATGGTTTGATGTGCGGAACGAGTTCAATTACTGAAGCTATGGAATTACAAAGGCAATTGAATCAGATGTTGTCACGTGCAGGATTTGTTCTAAGAAAATGGGCTTCTAACAACAAGGAAGTCTTGAATTCAATTAATCCAGATTTGTGCTTATCAAATGCTTTTTTGAACATGAACAATGATGATACTGTAAAAACGTTAGGTATCCTGTGGCATCCAGCTTCAGATATGTATTTCTTCACAGTCAACTCATCATATTCTGAAGTCTTAACCAAACGAACATTACTTTCAATAATCGCAAAGACCTTTGAACCTCTTGACTGGTTCGCACCGATCACAGTTCGGTATAAATTCATCATGCAAAAACTGTGGAAACATCAGTTGCAGTGGGATGAAAAAGTTCCTCCAGATATCGCATGTGAATGGAAACAACTTACAGAGGATATGCTACCAAGATTCTGGTTGAATCAGATAACCAGTTTCAATTGCACGGGTTTTGTGACACCTCAAAGAAAGCGTACGTTGCTGCAATTTATTATCGTTCTGTGTTAGATACTGGGCAAATCAATGTTCAGTTGTTGATAGCCAAGACAAGAGTTGCACCATTAAAAACCGTATCACTTCCTCAATTGGAACTTTGTGGAGCATTCCTGTTGACTAAATTGATGGACTTCACCTGTAAAGCTTTGGATACACCTATATCACAAGTTTGTTTTCATACCGATTCCACTATTGTACTGGCCTGGATAGGAACTCACCCTAACCGATGGAAAACCTTTGTCGCCAACAGAGTAGCAAAAATCCAGACGTTGTCTTCTCCTGTCCAGTGGCATCATGTGAGTGGAAATGCTAACCCTGTTGATCTTGCAACTCGTGGTGGGTCATCATCAGCATTGGCTACTTCATTGTGACTACATGGTCCAGATTTGTTGTATGATTTATTTTCTTTTCAGCCAGCATCATCTGCACCACCACTGAATGAGTCTGTGCCCGAGCAAAGATGTACCTCACAGTCAACAACCGCTGCCAGTCACTTGATAGACTCTTATGATTTATTTTATAAATAATCTTCTCTAACTAAAACGTGTTATAGCATTATGTCTGAGGTTTGTAAATAACTGTAGAAATTCAGGAGATAAAGTAAGTGGATTTTTAAAAACTAGTGAATTAACTAAAGCTATACACGTGTTAATTAAACTAATGCAATATGTTGAATTTAAGAATGAAATCAACACTTTGAGCAAAAATCAATCATTATCCTGTACAAGCAAAATTTTATCTTTAAATCCATTTTTAGGTAATTCAGGTATTCTCAGGGTGGACGGTCGCTTGCGACATGCAAACCTTGCATATGGTATTAGGCATCCTATTTTGTTGCCAAAGAAACACATTTTAACTCATCTCATTGTTAGACATTACCATGAAATACTTTAGCATGCAAGTACACAACTCAAGCAATCTTGTATTCAAGGACAGTATTGGATTATAGGTGCGAGAGCTGTTATCAGATATTTAGTTAGAAAATGTATAAAGTGTTGCAGAATTAGAGCAACTGTCACTAGTCAAATGATGAGCGATTTGCCCTCTAGTCGTGTTTCCCCTGCTCCTGCGTTTTTGCGCTGTGGAGTGGATTAGCAGGTCCTTTTCAAATTAAAGCAAATAAGAGTCGAGGCTCTAGATCATTCAAGGCATATATAACTATTTGTTTGTTTTACGACAAGAGTTATTCATTTAGAATTAGTAATTGATCTTTCAGTAGATGCTTTTATTGCAGCCCTTAAGAGGTTCATTTCCCGTAGGGTTAAAGTAGTGATATATATAGCGATTGCGGTTCCAATTTTGTCCGAGCAAAACGCAACTCATGGAATTTGCAAGGCTTGCTAGATCTACAGCTTATAACCAAAACGTTAGCAGATATTTGGTTGATTAAATGGCATCTAAACGTTACAGGTGCGCCACATATAGGTGGACTCTGAGAAGCTAGTATAAAATCAACAAAATATCATTTGAAACGAGTAGTTCGTAAAGGGAGATTGACATATGAAAAATTTGAAACATTTCTCATACAAATAGAAGCTTGTCTTAACTCGCGACCTTTAACAAATTTGTCTAATGATACAAATGACTTATCAGCATTGACGCCTGATCATTTTCTTATTGGTAGATCATTAACAAGTATTCCTGAATCAAGTTACATTGAAGCTAATGTTTCCCATCTCACTAAATGGCAACATATTCAAAAAATGGTTCAACAATTTTGGAAGCGTTGGCACAAAGAATATCTGTGTCGATTACAACAAAGACCAAAATGGCTTTTCTCAACTAAAAACTTTCAAGTTAATGATCTGTGTCTCATAAATGATGATAACTTACCCCCGACTAAATGTAAAGTGGGTAGAATTACTCAGTTACATCCTGGTCCTGATAATATTGTTAGGGTTGTGACTATTAGAACTTTAGATGGCATGGTCAAAAGAAATATTACAAAAATGTGTCTATTAACAATTTGAGTTTTAATTCATATGTATTATAAATTAAGCATTATATCGTGATTTATTCTATTGTTTTTAAATTTTATGAATTGTAGCTACTGAATGTTGAATTAGTATTTCAAGGTGGGCGGCATGTTCGTGCCTTATGTAAATTTTGAATTTGTCCTCTGCAAGAGGACAAATTCAAAATTAAGGAGAGTGGCCTTTGCGATGATCGCTGCCATTTGGGTCCGTATGTGCAGTGAAATAAGTCCAGCTAGCACCGTGGCTGCTGCCGTCGCTGTAGTCCCTTGTAATGGCAAAAAAACTGGCGTTGAATGCTGTTCAAAATCTGTTGTTTTCTCGTAGTCATTGGATGTGCCCATATGGCAGCCCCATAAATAAGTATTTTTCGACCACTGTGCTGCATATGATCTTCAGAATGTGCGGCCGGAGCCCCTAGTCTGAGCCTTGCATGTTTTTTATTCGAGAGGCTTTTCTATGAGCTTTAATGCGTTGCGCTCGGAGATGAGGGAGCCAGGAGAGTTTTTCATCAATTATTAAACCTAGAAGCTTTAGCTCTTTGACTCTCTTTATTCTCTTTTGTCTAAGGTTTATACGTGGATTGCGGAGGAGGGTCTGCCCAGGTTTATGGAATATTATGTATTTAGACTTCCGAGATTCGTAGCTTCTTTTGGTTGCAGAGCATATCGCATGATCCCTGTGGACAGCCCCTGGTCTGCTGTCTTGTAATGATTCCCCCGTCGTACACAACTATGAAGTGTCTCTTGCTCAGATAACTTTTAAATAGCTGTAAAAGATTGCTTGGGATGTCAACTGTACACAGAGCTTCGAGCACAGCAGGCCACCACAGGGAATCAAATGCTTTTTGGAGGTCTAATACTGCTACGTGTTGATTGTTACTGCAATCTTCCATAATTTCTTCCTGCAGGAGATCGAGGGCATGGACCGTTGACCTGCTTTCCCTGAAGCCAAATTGTAGGTGTGACATGAAATTTTCCGGATGAGGTGGTGCTTTAGAGAAGGCACTCAATCCTGGAACGGCTGCTTTTGTTTGCTGGAAGAGTCCAAGATTTGTAGGGATGTGGTCAAAGGAGAGGAAAACACGACGTTACATCATTTTCGGCTCGTGCTTTGTGAGTGCAGCTAGCGTTTCGTTAGTACGAATAATTCATTATTCTTATTTTTATGGATCGTCTGCTCTTTCTTTAAATTTTGATTACCTAATTTTGAAAATTCTGCGTTAAATTTAAATAAGATCTAGAAAGAAATAATACTTATTGTTTATACAAAATGGAATTAAAACTTACATGTGCTTCTATATCTTCCCAGATATCTTGCCCTCATTGTGAAGCAACATTCACTATTAAACGCAATATGTACCAACATATCAGAAAGTATCATCCAGAAAAAGAAGTTCACAAGGTTTGTAATCAAATTTGCGGTCTTTGCACCTTAAATTCCTAACAATGAAGGAATTATTAGATCATATAAAATCAGATCATTCTGATATAAATTTGGAGAATGAAAATAAAGCATTTAATTCTAGAAGTGCATTTGAACACTGGAAGGAAATGGTGGAACAAAATACACAATCTTCTTTCATTACTTCATCCAGTAAATGATAGAACTGCATCATATTACTAGTGCCAAGTGGGCGAAGTAAAATTAGAGTCAAGAAAACGTAATGTTAAAGTAGCTGGTTGTATTAAATGAGGTATTACGCGTCTAGCATACATAAAAGTTTTAGAAAAAGTAGATGAGATAGAAGTGGAGCGTAAGTCTGCGCATGTTGGTCACGAAACAGAAATGGGGAAATTGCCGCTCTCGAAGACAGAAAAAACGCATCTAGCTAATTTAATGAAACATGGAGTTACACCAACAAAAGTACTGTCAGAAATTCAAAAGGGCTACACACCTTCAAAACGATTGTGTATAACAAATTCCCAAGATTTACGAAATATTCGTCGTGACTTTGGGGTTGACAAAAACATTATGCTGGATAAAAATGATTTTGTGTCTGTAGATATAACAATTCGAAAATTGCAGCCAGAACCTCGCAATCCAGGTTTAATATATAAACAGATTAATGAAGAACTGCTTCAGTGCCCAGGTATATGCAAATCAGATTTTTTATTAGGTATCATGAATAGCGCAGAATTAAAAATGCTTGAACATCATAGTAATTGCATTATGATAGATTTCACGCATGGCTCAAATCAGTATGGTTTAAAAATTTGACATCTGTTTTAGTTAATGATAACAATTTCGAAGGATTCCCAGTGGCAATCCTGTAGTCTTCAAAATTAACGACTGAAACGTTCGTCTGTCTTATGATCCTCGGCATATTACAATGCATGGTGCTGTGTTTTTGGAGAGGCAGGTCATCACTTACTTTGCAAGTGACATGTGCAACGTACATGGATCAAAAATTTGAAAGTCAGAATGAAAATTAAGTCAGAGTTGCTGAAAATTCTGAAAGAAATTGATATTTTAAATTTAAAAAACTTTCAGATGCTTGCATCAGTGATTATCTGTTACATAATGAAACTCGAGCTTTTGAAGAGTATTTAACTACATACATGCAGCGTAAAAAACAGTGGCCATATTGTTACCGAACTTATTTAGGTGGTGGTGGTAGTGGTGGGTGAAATTTTTTGGCACAAAACCAGAAAGGGTTATACCGCGCCAAACACAAGGTGATGAAATATAAAGTTATACAAAACACAGTGAAATTAAAATAGCTATGAATTAAACAAGTAGATAAAGGAATGTACAAAATCCAGGGAATGGGTTGTATAAAATCAGCTAAAATCACAAGTGTTGAAACTAATATACGAAATTAAAATCAGTTCAGATGAGGTGAAAAACACCAATAACTTTTAAATAGTGAAATAAATTACGATTGACCTCTCTTCCAATTAAATGGTCGAGAGGTAAGTCACAGCTGTTAAAATATTTCTGACGAATACTATTAAAAGATGGACATTCAATTAAGACGTGATGGACCGTTAAACATACACCACATTTTGAGCACAGGGGCTCATTGTCAGCATTTTAAAGATAGTTATGTGTCATTCTGGTGTGACCGATTCTAAGTCTAGTCAAAAGAACTTCCTCCTTACGTCTTCCAGTAAAATGCCAAAGTGAGATTCTAGGTTTCACGCTCTTTAATTTATTAAAAGACTGAATATCCCAAAAATGCTGCCATTTTTCAATATCTTTTGCTGGATAAAACTACTAATGTCTGTGATAGGGATGAGGCGACTGCATATTTCAACAGCTGATTTTGCGACGACATCTGCTCGCTCATTACCTTTTATACCGGTATGCCCGGGAACCCAGCAATAGAGAATTTCAGATCTCAGCCTTGTTGAGTTTAAGTTCAGTTTCAGGATATCAAAAATTACTGGATTATGGGTGTTCGAAAAAGCTTCTAAAACCTTTAGCGCGCTGTAGGAATCTGAATAAACTATAAACTTTTTCTGCCATCGCTTTGATACGTACAAAAGTGAATGATATATTGCGGTAAGTTCAGCTGTTAAGACTGAGGAAGCGTGCTGCAAACTTCTGCCTTCTACATGGTCACCAATTACAAATGCCGTCCCAACATGTCAAGTTGATTCGAACCATTTGCGTATATTGGGACATATTCTTGATATCTATACCTATGATCAGCAAAAATTTGGGTATAGGTGACATTGTTAGTGTCTTTTTTTCAACTGATGGGAAAAAATTTCAAGAATCTGGATTCCTGCCTGTTCCCAAGGAGGAATTTTAAAGTATTGCATGGCTTGGGGGGATATATCACACAGGGAGAGTTCCTCGATCAGAGGGCGAACTCTCAAAGAAAAGGGAGGCATACAGGATGGCCGTGCATCAAATAAAATAATGCAATAGCAGATGCCCAAGAAAACAATGAAGAATTGCAACAATTAAGAACAAGTAGTACATCTTTGAAATTTAAATCATATACAGGGCGATCTTTTTTAAAGTGACAGTGTTTGGAGCGCCCTGTAGCGCGATCTAATAGCCGAAATGGCACCAAACTTGGTATTTAGACTAATCAAGACATAGGAAAAAGGATACCGTGAAAAAAATTTTAATTCCAAAAATCGCCGCTACGGCATTTTGTGGCGCTGCTGTAGCTTACAATAACAAGAATTAGCATAAAACACGGGTATCAAAGAAAATGCAAATGTTGTGCAATGACAGCGCCAGTAATTGGGGTTATAAGCAACTAGTAGACAGCTCCCATAAATAATCTCAGCTGAAGTAAACGAGCTCCAGTGGACATGCCTCTCGCGCTACCGGAACGCGTTACTGGTGAAGCTGTATTACATGAATCAATGTAATGCATCCGCAGCTCTTCAGGAATTTCGAACCAGAGAAAAATTACGAAAAGGGCCTGTCATGCACATGCTCGGTAAGAGGAAGCTACCAACCAAGCCCTGATGAAAGAACAGTTAAGCCAACGGCCTGCTCGTGTGAAAAAAAAACTGTTTATCTGAAAAGCGGAGAGAAAGCAAAATCTGGCTACGAGAAGAAGAAAACGTGCTTGATGCGAGAAAGACGGAGGCTCGTGTGAAACATTTTTCAATTGATTATTTTTGTATTCCAAAGTTTGAAGTTTGATGTGTTACTATTAAAAACTGAAAGGTGAAATGTAATAGTTGTGCGGTTTTAATGTAATTGTGAAAAAAATACTTTGTGAAAGAATATTTATATATTTCAATAAAATATAGTTCATGTTATCGTTAAATCTGCATAAGTGTGCCAATTTTATTTCTGCGAATAGAGTCGACAAATAACATTCATAAGTGGATGAAAACGAACCCGAAGAGATGAATTGGTCAAGAATCATGACAGGGCCTTTATCGCTGAATGGTCTTAAGAAAATGATTAAGAAGTTCGAGGAAACGGGGTCGCTGACCATTCGCGCTGGGAGAGGACGTAAACCAGTATCAGAAGATGTAATAACTGATGTGGCAACTGCAAATGTCGAAGGATCGCAGGGAACCATTGCTGGTACTAGCAGCGCCCGGGGTATAGCTTGACAATGGGACATGAATTATCCCACGGTATGGAGAGTTTCGCGGCGCGTTATTGGATTTTACCCCTACAAAATCCAAGTGATCATAATAAGCGAGTGACATTCGCTCTATCGTTTCTTACCAGGGTAGAAATTGATGATGCTTTCCCATGGCACATTCTGTGGGGAGAGGAGTGCCATTTTTATCTCAATGGGTCGGTAAGCACACAAAATAGCCGAATTTGGGCTTCTGAGCAGCCCCACACCTTGCACGAAATCCCATTAAATTCCCCAAAATCACTGTTTGGTGGGTTTCACAGTCGAATTTGTAATTGGGCAATTCTTTTTTGAGACCATCACTCCGACAGCACCCCAAACGTGCACCATAAATGCAGAAAGGTACCACAAAATGCTGCAAACGTTTGTTATTCCACAACTTCAGCAAAGAAACCGTCTCCAACAGACAATCTTTATGCAAGATGGTGCTCCGCCACACATTAGTAATAAGGTAAAGCAGCTGTTGCGCCAAACCTTCACTGATATAGTCATAAGTCGCAGTTTTCCAGTTGCATGGCCGCCTCGTTCCCCTGACCTCACGCCATGCGATTTTTGGCTCTGGGGTTATTTGAAATCTTAAGTTTATGTTGGTGGAGTATCAAATTTGTCTATTTAAAGGACAACATAACAAAGACAGTGCGGAATATTCCTCGTGATATGTTACATACGGCGATTTTTCGAACTAAAATGTTTTTCACGGAATCCTTTTTTCCCATGCCTTGATTAGTCTAAATACCAAGTTTGGTGCCATTTCGGCTATTAGATCGCGCTACAGGGCGCTCCAAACACTGTCACTTTAAAAAAGATCACCCTGTACATTGCCATCTGGGAAAACATAATGTGACAGCTGAACAACCAACATCAGACCTTTTATCCCAAAACAATTCAGGCAGCAAATGTTTCATCAAATTCATAATTTCGCTCACCCAGCTATCCGAACAACTGTAAAACAGATGACTGACAAGTTTATCTGGCCCAATATGAAGAAAGAAATTTGTGAGTGGAACAAGATTTGTATTAATTGTCAAAGGAGCAAAGTCAACAGACATACAAAATCAAAATTCACTGAGTTTCAAGTACCTGATGCTAGATTCAATGTTATGCACGTTGACCTGATTGGTCCATTACCACCATCCGAAGGGATAACATATTGTCTGACTTGCTTAGACCGTTTTTCCTGTTGGACAGAAGTAGCTATCAGACATCACAGCAGAAACGGTAGCCAAAGCATTTTACAAACATTGGATTAGTAGATTTGGCATGCCTGGTTCCATAATCTCAGATCAAGGAAGACAATTTGAATCTCAGCTCTTCAAAAACCTTGCAAAAATATGTGGTGCTAAAGTTTTGCATACGACTCCATACCATCCATAGTGCAATGGGAAAGTAGATCGATTTCACAGAACTTTAAAAACTGCAATAAAGGCTCATAGCAACGTTAGATGGACAGATATCTTACCCACTATCCTTCTGGGATTAAGAGCTGCAATACCGTATTTACGCGAATTTAATGCGCATCGTTTTTGGCCAAATGTAGTATTCAAAATTGGGGTGCGCATTAGATTAGAGTGCAAAGTTCGCCGATGACGTCAACCAAATTTAAATCGTAACAATGGATTACTGTATTTCAATGGATCAATTAACAATGGATTACTGTTCGCTTGTGGCGGGAACAGAAATTGGCACTGTTTGCAACTAAAGCTAGTAGAAAGAAATTCATTGGCCCTCGCAAAGGAAGACACCCTAAAATTGAAGAAAATGTTTTGGAAATTGTACGTAAAAGGAGGAAGAATGGACAACCTGTGACTAGTGACACCATAAGAAATAAAGCAAAAGAGGAGGCTGAAGTTCTTGGAATACTGAAACAAGAGTTTAAGGCTAGCCGTGGATGGGTGGATCGGTTTATGAAGCGGATGGGCTTATCTATGACGCCAAAAGACGCCGTACAACAATATGCCAAAAGATTCCTGCAGATTTTGAGGGAAAACTACTAACATTTCAGCGGTATGTCATCACACTTCGGAAGGAAAAGAATTTTTTAATGGAACAAATTGGCAACGCTGACGAGACGCCAATTTGATTTGATATGCCTCGGAACTACACCATTACGGAGAAGGGGACTAAGGAAGTTATCATCAAAACTTCGGGATGTGAAAAACAACGCGTAACAGTGATGCTGGCAATAACAGCAGACGGGTGGAAACTTCCCCCTTTTTTAATCTTCAAACGGAAAATATGCCCTAAAACCCTTAAGAATGAAAAGCTGTTCCCAGATGATGTCCTGATTCGAAACCAAGAGAAGGGGTGGATGACGGAATCATTAATGCTTGATTGGCTCCGAAATGTATGGGAACGTCGTCCCGGTGGGCTCTCCAATCCACCATCAATGCTTTGTCTGGATGCATTTCGTGGTCATCTCACCGACGACGTAAAAATAAAAATGCACAGCCTAGGCAGTGATCTTGTTATCATTCCTGGAGGGATGACGTCTGTGTTACAACCCCTGGACGTTAGTATAAATAAACCTTTTAAGGGGTACGTTCAGGCGGAGTACGAAAAATGGTTTTGTGAGCCAAACCGTGAATTGACCCCGACAGCAAAAATTAAGCGTGCTGCACCGCACATTGTTGCACACTGGGTTTCTGCTGCCCGGAAAAGCATCGAAGCACCAATGATTGTGAAATCTTTCAAGAAATGCTGCATTTCAAATTCATTAAATGGCAGTGAAGATGACGTGCTCTGGAACGCCGAGGATGATGATGAGGAAAGAAGAAATGAATCTGTTTCTGACGAAGAGAGCTGCGAGGATTTCAGTGATGAAAACATTAGTGAATAAAGACGTTTACTATTAATCACTGATTGTAGAAACTGTTAGCTAGATAGAAATGTTACGATTTATTTCATGTTCATGTTTTACGATAGGTACCGTATATACGTAGTGGTAATTAACAGTGATTGTTTCACATAACAATAGCCCACTAATAGGTTAATTCTATGTTCTGCTACTTTATGTATAAATCCATTGTTGTATAAAATATGGTATCTAAATTTAAATAAAATTATCATACCATTGATTGATAGTTTATATACAAATCCATTGTTGTATAAAATAAGATTCAATAAATTCCTCATACCACTGATGCGCATTACATTCGCCGACAAACAATTTTTTTATTATTTAAAGTTTTAAAATGGGGATGCGCATTAGATTCGCATAAATACGGTACATCATGATACGAATCACTCACTAGCCCAAATGTTATATGGTATGCACATAAGTTACCAGGTGAGTTTTTCAATCAGCCCACCACAAGAATTAAAACAGAATCATTTGTAACAAAGTTACAAAATTTTATGGTGGTGGTGGTGGTGGTGAGTGAAATTTTTTGGCGCAAAACCAGGAACGATTATACCGCGCCAAACACAAGGTAATGGGACATAAGGTGATATAAAAGACAGTGAAATTAAAATAGCTTATGAATTAAACAAGTAGATAAAGGAATGTACAAAATCCAGGGGATGAGGTCATATAAAATCAGCTAAAATCACAAGTGTTAAAATTAATATACAAAATTAAAATCAGTTCAAATTAGGTGATAAACACCAATATCTCTTAAATAGTAAAATAAATTACGATTGACCTCTCTTCCAATTAAATGGTCGAGAGGTAAGTCACAGCTGTTAAAATATTTCTGACGAGTACTACTAAAAGATGGACATTCAATTAAAAGGTGAAGGACCGTTAAACATACACCACATTTTGAGCACAGGGGTTCATTTTCAGCATTCAAAAGATAGTTATGGGTCATTCTGGTGTGACCGATTCTGAGTCTAGTCAGAACAACTTCCTCCTTACGTCTTCCAGTAAAATGCCAAAGTTCGATTTTAGGTTTCACGCTCTTTAATTTGTTAAAAGACTGAACATCCCAAAACTGCTGCCATTTTCCCAATATCTTTTGTTTGATAAAACTGCTAATGTCTGTGATAGGGATGAGGCGACTGGATATTTCAACAGCTGATTTTGCGACGACGTCTGCCCGCTCATTACCTTTTATACCGGTATGCCCGGGAACCCAGCAATAAAGAATTTCAAATCCGCGCCTTGTTAGGTTTAAGTTCAGTTTTAGGATATCAAAAACTACCGGATTAAGGGTGTTAGAAAAAGCTTCTAAAACTTTTAGCGCGCTGTAAGAATCTGAATAAACTATAAACTTCTTTTGCAGTCGCTTTGATACGTACAAAAGTGAATGATATATTGCGGTAAGTTCAGCTGTTAAGACTGAGGAAGCGTGGTGCAAGCTTCTGCCTTCTACATGGTCACCAATTACAAATGCCGTCCCGACATGACAAGTTGACTTCGAACCATCTGTGTATATTGGAACATATTCTTGATATTTATACCTGTGATCAGCAAAAAGTTGGGTGTAGATAATATCATTAGTGTTTCTTTTCGTGTGATGGGGGAAAATTTCAAGAATCTGGATTCCTGCCTGTTCCCAAGGAGGAATTTCAAAGTATTGCATGGCTTGGGGGGATATATCAGATAAGGAGAGTTCCTCAATCAGGGGGCGAACTCTTAAAGAAAAGGTAGGCACACAGGATGGACGTGCATCGAATAAAGTGTCACAGCTGTTATCAGTTAAAGCTAGCCTATTAGGATTGTCAGGTTGTGATAAGATGTTAAAATAATGCAAGAGAGACAACTGCTCACGCCTCAAACGAAGTGATGGTTCATGACAATCAACATAAAGACTCTGGACAGGAGATGTCCTGAAAGCTCCAGAACAAATCCTCAGAGCTTGATGATGCACAGGATCTAGTTTTAGCAACACAGAAGACCGAGCTGATCCGTAGATAACTGAGCCATAGTCCAGTCTAGAGCGGACAAGCGCTCTATAGATGCGAAGCATGGAGCATCGATCAGCACCCCAGGAGGTATTCGCCAGGACTTTTAGTATATTAAGTACTTTCATACACTTCTTTCTCAGCTGTGAAACATGGGAAAGGAAAGTTAGTTTCTGATCGAATATCACTCCTAAAAATTTCGCTTCAGGTGCAACTGGAATGATAGAATCATTAAGGTGTAATTCAGGCTCAGGATGGAGACCTCTTTTTCTACAAAAATGCACGCAGACGGTCTTCTGTTCAGAAAACGTAAATCCTTGGTTGACTGACCATTCGTGGATTTTATTCAATGCGATCTGCAGTTGCCTCTCTATATGTCTCATATCTGCCCCTCGACAACTAATCTGGAGGTCGTCAACATATAAAGATCCTAAAACAGTTGGTGGAAGTTCTTTCAATACAGAGTTAATTTTCAGACTAAATAAAGTGACACTAAGAACAGAGCCTTGAGGCACACCCTCTTCTTGTTCAAAGATTTCGGACAAAACAGAGCCGATCCTAACTTGGAAGGTCCTAGAACTCAAAAAATTCTGAATGAAAAATGGTAGGTTGCCACGCAAGCCACTATCATGGAGATCACGAAGAATCCCATACCTCCATGCCTTATCGTAAGCTATCTCAATATCGAAAAAAATAGAGACTAGATTGTTTCTTCTAAGGAAAGCTTTACGAATAGATGTTTCCAAAAGGAGCATATTATCTAGAGTGGTCCTTCCTTTTCGGAAACCGCTTTGATAAGGTGACAATACATTATTCTTTTCTAAGAAATACACTAGGCGGCTGTTTACCATCTTTTCAAACAGCTTGCATACGCAACTCGTAAGGGCTATTGGCCGATAATTCGAGGGATTCCGCGGGTCTTTTCCTGGCTTCGCGATCGGAATGACAACAGCTTTCTTCCATGCACTGGGGAATGTATGCTCATTCCACATCCTATTGTAAAGGGTTAGTAGGGCAGACAGTGACTTATAGGACAGATGCTTCAGCATTTCGTAGCTGACGCCATCAAGACCCGGACAAGATTTGTGTGTCTGAAACAAGGCTCTCTTAAACTCAAACATGGTAAGATCTCTATTGTAAGGCTCAGAGTTGGAGGAGTTGAATGCAATGGGATTTTTTTCAGAGCGCTGCTTTATAGAAAGAAATGCGGGTGAGTAGTTTCTGCAGGAAGAAACGGCAGCAAATGCCTCACCTATAGTATTCGCGATTTCTTCTATGCTGCTAATCACTCGATCATCTTTTTCCAAAAAGGAAAGTGAGTGGTCTTTGTAAATTCCACATGCTTTTCGAACTCTCTCCCAAACTCGGTTACTTGGCGTAGAGCATGTTATTGATGACACATATGAAATCCAGGAATCCCTCTGGCTCTGCCGTCGTACTTTTCGCGCGTTTGCTTTGGCTCTTTTAAATGTTATAAGGTTTCG
>KK121371.1:2572-15562 GCA_000611955.2 Stegodyphus mimosarum | reverse complement strand
ACTAAAAACTAAAAGTACAAAATGGCAACAGAGATGGTGAACAAATGGCTAGATCAAGGGCGTGAAAAGTTCTTGTAGGCTCGTGGAAGTATGTGTCCTGCCCATTATTGAGAAGACAAAGGTTGTGATCTTCAATTAGCTGCTCGATTTATCTTCCTCTTGAATTGGTGTCTTTATTTCCCCAGAGCGGACTGTGCCCATTAAAATCTCCTATAAGGGTTCAGGCAGCTGCTCTACAAGCTCATTTAAATGTTGTTGGTCATTGTGCTCGTTTGGAGGCAAATACAAAGAGACAACTGAAAGCACAATATTCAAATTTATTTGTACAGCGACAACTTGGAGAGACGTCGTCAGAGAAAGTGCCTTTGATGGATAGTCCAGAGAGGTGAAGAGACCTACACCTCCACTGGCGCGCTCTCCTGCAGTATTATCTTTCCTGACGAAAGAAAACCTCCGAAGTTTTGCTGGTTTTTCGGGTTTCAGGTTTGTCTCCTGTATTGCGAAGCACACAGGATGATAAGCATTGATAACATTTTTTATATCCATCAAATTCCGGTGAAAGCCGCGACAGTTCCAGGAGATGAGGGTGGCCATTATGATTGATGTTTGTTTCTTCGGTGTTGCTGTTTTGTTTTATGTGGAAGCAGATGTTTGGGGATTTCCAGGCCCTCTTCTACTTCCATACTATCTGAATCACCTGATTCAGATATCATTCCTTCGTGTGAGCTATTGCTGTGGCTTCTATTTTTATAATTTTTATGTCGGGTTTTGTTTTTAGGTCTGCTTTCAACTACTGTTTCCTTGTTTTGAATTGTATGTGTTAGTTTTTCTTTTTTGTTTTTACTGTTTGTCTCCTGTGTTTTTATAGGAAGTGTTTGCGCCCCGACTCATATTTGCACTGCAATTGACTTTGTTGATTTAACGGCTGCGGCAAAAGAGGTGTTTCGTGGAATCTGATTTGTTTGTACTAGCCTTCTAGCTTCTGCATAAGAGATGTTGTTATTTACTTTGGCAGCCTGTACCTCCTTTTCTAATTTCCATTTTGGGTATGATCGGGAAAATGCTGTGTGCTCACCTTTGCAGTTTATGCACAGTGGCGCAGCGGAGCAGTTTTCGCTCTCGTGGCCTACCAGTGAACATCGCGCGCATGTCAATTTGCCACGACACGAGTTCTTGGTATGACCAAAACGCTGGCACTGGAAGCAACGCATGGGATTTGGAATATAAGGTCTTACGGGAATATTTAGATATCCGGCCTTAATATTCTTAGGCAGATCAGGCGAGTTGAAGGTCAGGATCACGTGTTTCGTGTTAATCAACTGACCTTCCTTACGCATCTTGATCCGTCTAGCACCACAGACATTTTGATCCGCAAGCTCGGATTCGATCTCTTCTTCGGAAACATATAGAAGGTCGATTTCCGAGATTACACCACGTCGATAGTTCAAAGTTTTATGCGGTGTTACTTTGACGGTAACTGGCTCAAGTTTGGTTACTTGAAGTAAAGATGCAGACTGTGTGGCCGATGTCGTATCTATAAGCAAGTCTCCTGAACGGAGACGCTTTATGTTCCTAGGCTCACCAATACAAGATTGAATGTATTTGCTAATTAGAAAAGGTGATAACTTTTGCAGTTCGCCAGAAGTACTAGAAATGACAAGGAAACGTGGACAGTTTTTGGGGTTATTGGCATTTGCATCTGTTCGCAGTTTTTTTACAGTAGATGTTTCGCACGATTCAGTAGTTGGAAGGACTTTGGTAGTTTCAGTTACTTTAGGAATGATGTAAATATTGTGATTAGCCATATTGAGGAGAAAAAAGATTCGGGTCCAACCGCCCCGCCCACCACGGAGCCCAACAAGGGAACACAGAATCCTGTGTTAGGGCTAGCCGGACCTATACGCAAACTGAAGCCCCACAGTCGGCTTTCCCGAAAGCAGGAACTCCCGAGAACTTATCCCCAAGCCGCCGACACAAGGTCGGGAGACCAGCCGATTGACACCCGTGAGGACGACAAGGTGCCTCCCGTTTAGCTGAAGCAGAGGCCAAAGCAGTGTGTTGGGGACAGTACCTCACCCCTCAACTACCAGGACCCTCCTTTCCAGCGCCACGGGTCTCCACGCACGGCAAACACGTGGGCAGTTTTCTCGTCATTCGAAAACTAGAGACAAGAGCTGTTCTAGTCTCTCATAACGAGCCCCAACCTCCGAAGAAGAAAACCACGAGGGAGAAAGGAAAGATAGAAGTCACAGTTCAGAGGAGTGGAGACGGAAAAGAGGACAGATCACTGGGGCTCCAGGATCGTGACACCCGTCTCATCAAGAAGATGATCCCCTGAAGGGCTAGGGTACCTCGGGATTGCCACACCCGTACTCACAAAAGTGAGCCCCTGAGGGGCAAAATTTTATGGACCAGCTTAAACCAGTTACTAACAAACAAAAAATATTTATGCATAAAGATTTAGAATCATATTCTCATGTGTTTGTGAGAATTGATCGTGTGAAAAAGGCACTTGAGACACCATATGAAGGACCCTTTCTTGTGGTGCAGAAATGTGATAAGTATTTCTCAGTTTTAATTAAAGGTAGACAAGTTCACATCTCAGTTGAGAGATTGAAACCCGCGTATCTGTTAGTTTTGGACAAAAATCAGAAACAGTGACTGGGCATAAACAACGAACTGAGATTCGTAGTGACAAATCTTCTGATACTACACCTAATACCAAACCTACTACATCACATGGTAGAGAAATCAAAAACATAATTTTGATTAGTTGAATCCATTGTTTTAAATTTCTGGAATAACTATATGATCTGATAAATATCGGCTTTATATTAATATCAAAATTAACTTCAGTGTCCATTCATGCTTCCATAAGCATTGATTGTATTAAGAAAGTCATGCTTCATTGTATCGTAACTAATGTTAGTGGTAAGGGAGTAATGTTGGAACAACAAATAGTTTAAAATGCCCCAATAGATGGCGACACCAGCCAACAACATTTTATTCTCTAAATTAGGCTTGACAATAGCAAATGCTAAGTTTAAAAACAAGACATAAATCTATATATATATAAAAATGAATGTCTGTCTGTCTGTCTGCACTCCATAGATTCAAAAACCGTACATCCAATCGCAGTGAAAATTTGGGAAATTATTAGGTATATTTCTAGGAAGGTTTTTGAAAATTTTTTTAAAAATCATAGTTGGAGTTCTAGATGCTCTCTAACAAATATCCCCAAAATATCAAAATAACATTTAATTAGTTATATTTGTTAAAAGTATAACCATGAATAAATTAAAAAATTAAATTTTTACCCATGAAATTTACTCATAGAATTTAGTTTTATAAAACAAATTAAACTGTAAAAAATAACATACCCAAATAACAGTTGTAATAAAAATAAAAATATAAATCACAAGGTAAGTAAAATATTGAACCGTTCTATTTATTTTTTTTCAATTATTGTTTGAATATTACAAATTATATTAAAATTTAAAATATTTTAAATACATAAATTGTTTCCTTTAAGATTTCAACAAATTAATTTAAATTACAAAAAACAACATTAACACGTTTGACGTTCGAATTTTCGCCAGCAAATTCTAATAAATACAAAATGCAGTCAAAAAACTGCATAATAACGCGAATAATAAATAAACGTGAATAATAAAACGTGAATAAATAAAAATATTACTGATTTCCAGCTGAAGAAAATAATTTGGAAATACATTTTATTTAACCCCACAATTATGCCACCAAAGCGAAGTGCCCATTGGTCGATCTACAAATCAAGCAAAAAGGAGAAGAGAAGAACAAGCTTTAGAAACAAGTGAGTAGAGAAAACAAGGCAAGAAAGATATCGAGATCACACTGCTTTTGCTCGATCATTAGAAATAAGTGAGCAGAGACAAGCTAGGCAAGAAAGAGATCGAGAACACACTGCTTTTGCTCGATCATTAGAAATAAGTGAGCAGAGACAAGCTAGGCAAGAACGAGATCGAGTTCACACTGCTCTTGCTTGATCATTAGAAACGAGTGAACAGAGGCAAGCAAAGCAAGAAAGAAATCGAGTTCACACTGCTCTTGCTCGATCATTAGAAACGAGTGAACAGAGGCAAGCAAGGCAGCAAAGGAATCGAATTCGCAGGACACAGACAAGACGAAAGATGCATTCTGATTTGAATTTATGTGGTTTCAAATACAATCCCCTTTACAATTACAGTCTTCATCCAAGTGTAATTTTTGAAAAAAATGGATAAAAAGTGTACGTATTGTGGTGCTCAAAAATGTAAATATGAAACACCAGGTATGTGCTGTGCAGGTGAAAAAATAAAGTTACCAGACTTGCGTTCAGCACCTGAACCATTATTAACTTTAGTATCAGGTGAAACAAGTGAATCAAAAAATTTTTTGAAAAATATACGCAAGTACAATTCATGCTTCCAAATGACATCGTTCGGAGCAACGAAAATCGTTAGTGCAAATTATATGCCAACATTTAAAGTACAAGGGCAAATTTATCACCATGCTGGATCACTACTACCCTTGCGAAATGCTGATCACAAATATCTTCACATATATTTTATAGGAAATACTGACGAACAAATCAACAGACGGTGTCAACTGAATATCAGTACTAAACAACAGATTGTCGCTGAATTACAAAATTTGTTTGAACAACATAATTAATTAAATTATTTAAAGTCGCCGCGAGAATGCTGATAATCATATATTGAAATGTAGACAATTATTTCATCAATACATTGTTGACATGTATGCAAAAATAGAAAGTGAAAGACTCCTCTGTGTACGACTAAATCAAGTCAAATTGCGTTCTGAAGAGTACATCCATTTACATGATGCAGTTGTAAATGATGCCAATCTCAGTGAATTGCGAAAAATGGTCATTTTACCATCCACATTTACAGGCAGCCCAAGACAAATACATGAATATGCACAAGATGCAATGACGCATGTTCATGCATATGGTCGTCCAGATTTTTTCAACACATTTACATGCAACCCAGCATGGGATGAAATAACGAGCTTTTATTAACTGGACAATCACCATCAGATCGTCATGATATTTCTTCACGTGTATTTAAACAAAAATTAAAATCTTTAATAGATTTTATTGTCAAACACCATGTATTTGGAGAGACACGCTGTTAGACGTATTCCACTGAATGGCAAAAAAGGAGGTTTACCACATGCGCATATTTTAATATGGATGATGGAAACGATAGCACCAAACAAAATTGATGAAATCATCTCTGCAGAAATACCAGACATTGAAATTGATAAAGACGCGCACGATATTGTCTAAAAAAATATGATTCTTGGTCCATGTGGCTCACTAAATAATATCTCACCATGCATGTCAGATGGAAAGCACACAAAGCGGTATCCTAGAGACTTACTTCCTGAAACTATTACAGGCAATGATGGATATCCACTCTATCGACGACGATCTACCGAAGATGGTGGAAAATCCATTAAACTAAAAGTACTCAAGAATACTTTTGATGTTGATAATCGTTGGGTAGTACCATATTCTCCATTACTACTAAAAACGTATAACACACACATAAATGTTGAGTACTGCAATTCAGTGAAAGCTACAAAATATATTTGCAAATATGTGAACAAAGGAAGCGATATGGCAGTGTTTGGAGTGGAAAATACAACTGCATCTAACGATGAAGTCACCCAATATCAACTGGGACGCTACATAAGTAGCAATGAGGCTGTATGGCGTATTTTATCATTTTCCATTCATAAGCGATATCCAACGGTTGTTTATTTAGCAGTACATCTTGAAAATGGACAGCGTGTGTACTTTACATCAGAAAATGTACGTGCAAGAGCAATGTCACCACCGCCAACAACATTAACTGAATTTTTCACATTACGTAGAAATGATACCTTTGCAAGGATACTAGTGTCTTTTACCTAAGATTATTATTAATCAATGTTCGTGGACCAACATCTTTCCAAGAATTAAAAACAGTTAATGGCCATGTGTGTGCTACATTTCCTGAGGCTTGCCAGAAATTAAGTTTCTTAGAAAACGATGCTCATTGGGATATTTCACTCGCTGATGCCTCTAATACACCTCAACCACAGCACATACGTACACTATTTTCCATCATACTAACTACATGTTTTCCGGCTAATCCAAAAGATCTTTGGGGAAAATATAAGGACTATATGAATGAAGACATTTCACATCGCATGCGTAGAATAAATGCTACTCCCAACATTCAATTTACATCAAATATATACAAAGAAGCATTGTTTTAATTGAAGATGTGTGTTTTACAATAGCCAACAAATCACTGACAGAATTGGGAATGATTGCTCCAAATAGATCTGGTAATGACATTTTCGATCGTGATATAGAACGAGAAACGCACTTCGATGTTAATGAATTATAAACATTTGTTCGAATTAATCTGCCAAAATTGGTATTAGAACAACGAACAGCATATGACACAATTATAAATGCAATATCTAACAAGAGTTGTGGTTTATATATTTTAGATGCACCTGGAGGCACTGGCAAAACTTTTCTTATTTCAATTATTCTGGCAACTATAAGATCACAAAATAATATTACACTTGCTATTGCATCATCTGGTACTGCAGCAACTCTTTTGGACGGTGGTCGAAAAGCACATTCAGCACTGAAATTGCCATTACATATACAGGTAACTGAAACTCCAACATGTAATATTAGCAAATATTCTGGGATAGGAAAAATACTAAGATTATGTCAGCTTATAATATGGGATGAATGCACCATGGCACACAAGAAATCATTGGAAGCACTCAATCGCACATTAGAAGATTTGAGAGGAAATGAGCAGCTCTTTGGTGGTGCACTCATTTTGCTAGTTGGTGATTTTCGACAAACTCTAGCATGTTCAACACCTGCAGATTAATTGAATGCATGTCTCAAATCATCAGTGTTGTGGCGGTATGTGGAGAAAATATCTTTAAAGACCAATATGCGTGTTCAATTACAACAAAATGAATCTTCTGAACGATTTGAAAACAATTTTTAGATATTGGGAATGGTAAAATGGAAATTGACGAATCCACACACTGTATTACATTACCAGAAAACTTTTGTCACATTGTAAAATCCACTGATGAATTGATTGCCAAAGTTTTTCCAAATTTATCGCAGAATTATAAAAATAGATCGCGACACCCGTCTCATCAAGAAGATGATCCCCTAAAGGGCTAGGGTACCTCGGGATTGCCACACCCGTACTCACAGAAGTGAGCCCCTGAGGGGAAATCAAATTTCGGAAGACATTTATGGAGTATTCATTTTATAAGAGACTCATCATGTAAGTTATGTTGTTTAAATTCTAAAAACATGATATGTTTATTTGTTTTACAAATATAAATTATCTGTTTAACCCTTTAACTACGGCGGTCATCAATAAGCAATTTACCTAGTCTGTTGCATATTCCAGCAATCGTTAATAAATGTTTTACAGTTTTAAAGTGGTTGTCAAGTGGCATTTCATTGTCAGTGAGTGATTATAAAACGACAATCATTTATTATTCATATTTATAAATACCAAATTGACTCAAGCTAATTATAACATAATAAATAACTAATTATATAATACCGTAAATACCCCAAAAAATCAAATTTTGTTTTGCTTTCCAATTTCTTTTTTTTTTCATAAACAATACAATGTAAGCATTTTATTTCTTTGTATTTTTACATCATAAGCCATACAAAAAATGGAATTCTCTTGGGGCGTCTGATGATTTGTGTCCATCAACACCTCACATAAGAGTGGCTAAGCTATGTCAACCCCCAATAATACATTTTGGAGATTTTGTAATAGTTCTATTGTGGAAACTCCGATGACTGATGGGAAATCTCCGATGGCGCCATTAGAGGTGGCGCTGTGACAGACAGCTACGACACCATCGCTGTTCCAGACAGTTGGCAGAGAGATGAAAGGATTCTACCGAAATGGTATTGTATTGAGACTTTGAGACTTTCATCGTTGAGCAGCTAATGTTTTATTGTAAAGATAGCTGTTATTAATAATTTTATAATGATGCAGTTATTGGCATAAATCTTCAAGTGTTTTGTAAATATCGTCAATAAAGTGTTCGTGTCTAAAGGATTGAAGCTGATGATTCAAGACAACGCCGGCGATTCAGAACCAGACCTATCAGGTAAACATTCACTTATTTATTAAATAGCGAGTTACTAATTTCCTGATGGGACAAAGCCATTTGCTATATTATAATTAGTTTAAGATATAAAGATTTATTTTATCTATAGTTCTACCGTCTCAAACGCAACCTTGCCTGGCATTCTGCCAAAACACACATAGTGTGAGTTTGTATGTTTATAGGATTATAAGTTTAAGCAAATATCTATAAATTGTTCTCATATTGTTTAGGGATATAATGTTACTTTTTTTTATGATGCTTCCAACCTCTCTGAAACTAAATAAAATATGAATAAAGAAATTTTGCAAAATCTTAATTTTTGCATTTGGTGGTATAGTCACGTATAATTTTACTCATAGTTAAAGGGTTAAAATTAATATTTACCCCTCCTTCAACCAATTTTTTTCTTTTTTTTCCTTCAAAACCAAGCTTCATTTGCTTTGAACAGAATTGTGAACAGTCTTTTCGGTTTCCAAAAGCTTTACGTCAGCATTTAACAATTTGCCATGGTATTTTATTTTCAAAACAAGTTTTGAAATTTCAAACAGTAGAGGAATTTAAGGATTGGAAAAACAGTTATAAAGCTCTAGAAGATATAAATTTTGTTAAAAAAATGGTGAAAAAGAGTGCATTGATATTGAACACAAATCCCCACAGTATTTTTATTGCCACCGTAGTGGTTTTCACACTGTAAAAAGTGACAATATTATAATTAATGCAAAGTCAAGGAAAATTGGGTTCTTTTGTACTTGTACAATGACACTAACTTTAAGAAATGATGGAATCTTATCTGTTGAGCTTTTCCCACAACATTATGGTCACGAGCAAAATATAGGTTTGATATACTTAACAAAAAATGAGAAAGAAACGATAGCCTCAAAACTGGAACAAAAAGTTAGTATTGATGAAATTCTTAAGGGTATTCAAGATAACTTACTGATATCTCTTAAGCCTAGTAGATTTCATCTAGTTAACAGACAGGATATATATAATATTCAAAGTGCAATGAAACTTTGTGATTTTAAAAGGCATCAAAATGATGCAACTAGTGTTGCCCTTCTTCTGAATGAGTTGTGAAATGATGAAGTGAGTAACCCTGTTCTACTGTTCTAGGTTACAAGTTTCAAGGTACTGAAGGAACAGGGAAATTCAAAGATTTAAATTCAGATGATGTTTTTTTTGCTTTGCAACATCCAATTCAGCTAGCAATGTTAAAAACATTTGGGAAACGTATTGTGTGTGTTGATTCAACACATGGTACTAATAAATATAATTTAATAACTTTATTAGTTGTAGATGAATATGACGAGGGTTTCCCAGTAGCCTTTTGTATTTGCAATCGAGAAGACAAATCAGTGCTAAAGATTTTTCTTTCACTTATCAAAAGAAAGATTTTGGAAAATTTTACCCCCAAAATTTTTATAACAGATGATGCTACTGCATTTTACAATGCATGGGTAGACATTTTCGGTGCAAGACCAAAGAAACTCCTTTGTGCATGGCATGTGGAAAAATCAATCCGAGTAAAAATACAAGCACTAATCAAAGATAAGGAACTTGCATGTCAAGTTTATAAATCTGTTATAGTTTTACTTCATGAACAAGATGAAAGAAAATTTCAGATGCTTTTTAAGCATTTATCATGTATGTTTGATTCAGATGACAATGTATCATTATTTGGTAGATATTTTTTAAGTACATACAGTAACCGTTTGACAGAAATTGCTGCCTGTTACAGACTGAATGCAGGCATTAATACGAATATGCATATTGAAGCATTTCATAGAGATTTTAAATACAACTTCCTCAAAGCTAAAGTAAATCACCGCCTAGATAGTTGTCTTTACCAAATTTTTGAATATGTGAAAACTAAAGCAATTGCTAGATTGACAAAACTAGAAAGAGGAAAAATTTCAAATAAAATTAAATGTCTTTCTAATCGCCATAAGAATAGTCTTGATACGGATTTAAATTTTGTGAAAGAAATAGAAGATAAATCATTGTATTCTGCTAAGAGTTCAAAATCAAAAAAAAAAAAAAACAATTATATAGTTAGCATTAGTGACTTTACCTGCGAGTGTCACATAAAATGTATATTGTGCAATGTGTGCATTCATACTGTAAATTGCTCTTGCTTGGACCTTTTGATACGAAATGTTATATGCAAACATATTCATCTGGTTGTGCGGAAAATAGATTCAAAAAGGGATTTGCTGCCTTCAGATGATAATATAGCAGAATTGCCACCTTCAAATGAAAATACACTTAAACTGCCATTTTCAAATAAAAATGCAGATGAATTAAATACAGTCGGAATATTTAATTCATTAAAAACTCATAATCCTGAAACAGATATAAGTGAGACAGAGTTCATGTTGGAAAAAATTAAACAACAAATATGTAATTTAAATTCTCACAGAAAAAGTGAAGTCATTGGGGAGGTAATATTAATGTTAAGAAATGTAAGTGAATTTCTGACATTACAATCTGAAAGTTCCCATTTATCTACAGATCACGAGAAGAAAAGGAAAATTTTATCTCAGAGGTCATTTTTTCGCACAAAGAAAATGAAGAATAAAAAAATTAATAAATTGTCTAAACCAACTGATGAAAAAAAGCAAGTTATCGAATCAAATATCATTGGTGATAGTGTTGCTATCATTCATGAAGAACAACCTTATGCTGCTAAAGAGCCTACTCCATCTACATCTAAAAGCATTATTCCCTCAAAATTAAAGCCTAAATTCATAATGATAACAGAGAATCAATCAAAAATATTAAAGAAATTCCTAAATGTAGATATTGAACAAATTGTCCAAAATGGTCATGTTATAGCGGCAAAAAATATTAAAGAAATAAATGCCATTGAGATTCAATCATTGATTGTGCTGTCGACAGTATTAAGCATTTATTTTCTGAAAGTGCATGAGAACTACTCTCATCAGTAATCGAAAAAAAGAAATCTAATTGGTTATGTCATTTTTGTTTAACTAGTACAACATATAAAAATATGGTGCAGTGTGATATGTGTCAAGTGTGGCTGCATTATGAATGTGCTGGTTATTGTATGGAAAGTAACAATGTAGATTGGTTTTGTAAGTCATGTGTTGTCACAAAAAAAAAGTATGTAAAATGTGTTTGAAATATGCAAGCATGGAACCTGCCTGTATGTAAAAAAAAGCAGGGTACAATCAGCTTTTGGTTAGGTTAGGTTAGGTTATTTAGTTATGGCAAAGCACACGAGGGCTATCTGCCTAAAGGGAGGGATGCCTTCGTGGAGGACATTCTAAGGGAAACTGGCTCGTATACACGTCACACATGGGGAAAACCACGAAAACGCCCATGCAGCCAGCCCGTTCGCGGGATTCGAACCTCGGACCGAACTACCAGTGTTCAGCGGCTTTACCACTCGGCCGCTGGTGGGTCTCAATCAGCTGTTGGTGGCAGTGACATCCTCACATTTTAGGGAATAATAGAGAATTAATTCTCGGGCACCTACAAACCATTTTACATAAGGTTTTGACTTATAAATTTGTTGCACGATATATATGAAAAAAGATTTTTTTTCCTTAACTTTAAAATATACAAACTCTTTTATTAAATAGAAGGTAAATTTAAATCATTAAATGAAAATTAAAAGCTTTAATTCATTGGCAAATATTTTATTACTTAATATTTCAGTTTAACGGTTTTTTATGCATTACATCTGTAGCTATCTATAATTATTGCTTCTCTGTTCCTCTCAGTTGTTTACATACTTACTTTTTCAGTCTTTATATTTTAGGTCTGAACAACTATATTTGCAAGTTTTATGTAAACACTCATCAAGAATCAGATCTAGAAAAGTATTTAAGAAGTTCTCATTTTATAAAACAGTTCACATATCCTTGACCACAGCTGGAAGAACTGAAGTTTAAGTATAACATTCAAGAGATGCAATATGTGCTTCTGATCTCGATACCTCTACTTCATCCAGAGGACCAACAAGCAACTGCTCTGTTCCACATATATACAAGAATGTTCTTCAAAATGGGCTTCCCGTTTTCATTCGTCATGATTATTAGTACCTAGTTATATTATTGCATATATTACATCATCTGTAATATTTCATTAATAAATTACTCCAAAAGAGAATCTTTGAACTGCTTAATTCCATATATACACCTGGTTAAGTATACTGTAAAATTTTCTCTGGGTTCACAGTACTTTCGGAAATTTAGACAAATAATATAATTTTAATTTTATGAGTACCTTATACATATTGAAAAAACTGAACATATGATATGCACATGAAATTCTAGTCTTGATTTCTTCATTTACTACCATAATATATATATATAACTGTTAACTTATATATATATATATATATATATATATATATATAACTATTAACACAAAAGCTTAATATGTGGCATCAATAACAAATCTATACAGTATTTTTATCACTTAAGACTATGGTGCTTAGCTTGAATTAGTAATTTATTTTGATGGCTTCTTACAACCGTTTGAGATGAAAATTTTATTTTCCTTTTTATAACAACTGCGGCTATTTCCTCAAATAAAAGCTAATTCAAAATTCCTATTCGAGTAAGATAAGGCTGTAGCTTATTAACACAGGTTGAAGCAAGACTGGCACATTTGCATTCAAGTAGGCATATTATTTATTGTGAGGCCTTGCTAATTGCTATACTCTAAATGAAATTCCAATGGTCTCCTGTCCCCCATCCCCTACCACCAACTTCTTGAAAGGATTTTGGCTTGCTGTGTGTGTTGAGT
>KK121370.1:91116-144454 GCA_000611955.2 Stegodyphus mimosarum | reverse complement strand
TTGCCTTTTTTTTTTTTTTTTTTCCTAGGGAATATTTGTAGCAACATAAATTCGAATTGAAATGAATTGAAGAATGAGTAAGCGTAAAATTAAACAAATTCTTTTTAACCGTGAATAGGATATTGTTTCGGCTTTCCTGTTTTTCGTGATGGATCCCGTAAAATATGTAGTGCAATTCTATCAAGTTTTACTTCAAGAATGGTCAAAAAAGCCTCCAAATTTGGAAAAATGTGGTCAGATTTTAGAAAAATTAAAAGTGAGTGCTATTGCAGGTAGTATGTGGTTTAGAAATCTTTGTTCACTGACTTCAGACGATACCTCTGAAACTAAATCTGTATGAAATTTCTAACTGGTTGAATTAACGTCTATTTTTTGGTATGCATGCCAAAAAACGGAAAATTCAAGTCTTGATTTAATTGTGAGATTTCGCCTTTATATGATATTGGTATATGCATATATCGCTCTACTGTTTATCTTTGGTTTTATTATAAATTTTCAAAATTTTATACATTAAAATATTCATTTAATGAAATATTTCTGACCTGAGAATTCTTTTCTACTGCATATAATTAATCGTAAACTTATTTTTCATAACTTTTTTACAAAACCTTCAAGTTTCAGTTAATGAAAGTTTTTTTGGAAAGTTAAAATTAACATACTCTTTATACTGAAGATTTTGTAATAAAGATTATTATCATATGCTGGCTTAGAACTGCATTTAGCCTGAAAATTGGTATTTAGGGAAATTTTTTGTTATTTCTGTTAAGTTTTTCTAGCATTCTGACTAGATCTATCTGATCAGTATTACAGAGTGAAGCGAATGATTGATCTGAAGAATGTCAGCATAAAAAGTTTTGATTTATTTTTCTAATCATTAAATTATCTGTTCTGAAATGAAAAATTTATGAAACGTGTAAGTTAACTTTCAGTTAGGAGTATAAGTTTGGCAACTTTATGAAAGACACTTTTTTAGCAGTGTTTACAAAGGCAATAGCCATTACAATTTCATCCCTTCCTTTGAATCGCTTATGTCCTTTATATTATCCCCGATTAAGATTAATCCAAATCTGTAGTCATACCTTCACTGAGATTATACACTTTGAAAATTTAAAACATAAATGCATCATAACATAATTTACAAATGATAAAAATACATAACCACTGAACTTGTGGAGCAGATCTAGAGTGCATATTTGTATTGGCTGGGACACAGCTTGTGGTTTTTTTCATGTTAACAAATAAAAATATAATGAAAATGTCTAGCAAAGGCTATTAAAATAAAATTTGACATCATTTGCATCATCCACCTAAGGAATGAAACATACTATCAAATTGCTCAACACAAGTATTAGAGGTATGACACAATCATATTGTTGCTAGTAGCTGAAATTGGGCATCAATATTTATAATTATAATAGCAGTAAGGCCTAGTAAGCTCACTGATAATATATATGTCTGATCTTCTGTATGCATATATTAATACATATTATGTGATTCCTTAAATTATATTTTTACTACTTTTCCTTCCATTGATTTCAGTGATCATTCCGAAGATCAGTTTTTGTAATAAATTTCTATAGATCAGTTTTTGTAATAAATTTCAATAGATCAGTTTTTGTAATAAATTTCAATAGATACATCACATCATAAAAGAATCTATATTCATATGGTTCTGGGCTTACCACTGGCCGAGTGATAAAATCATTGAATAAAGTCCTCCAGAAAAGCATTCCTTCTTTTAAGCAGATAGCTCTTGTGCTTTGTCATATATATGTAAACCAAGTCTTATGATCTTGCATTATTCGTAAAAAAACTGTTATGTGTATAATGCATATACACAGTCCAGTCACATTAATGTGACCACCACGTACTTTCCATGTCAGAGTTAAATAACCAATCACAGAAGGCAGGTGGCAGCACAGTGCAGTTGAGCGTATATAAAGGGTGTGTGAGGGCTTCGGAAAACATTTCAATCGTTGGCGTAATGCAGAAACGAAGCGATTTATCCGACTTCCAAAAGGGCATGATCATTGGCTTTCGGGCCAAGGGTGGAAGCATTTCCGAAACGGCTGAGTTTGTGAACTGTTCGCGTGCCGCCGTGGTAAAAGTGTACCGTGCATGGCAAAATGGGACTGTCCAAAATCAGCGACGTGGCAAATGTGGTGCACCACGGGCCATAGATGACAGAGGCGAACGACGGTTGCGGAGATGCGTTCGGGCAGATAGACGGGCTACCGTTGAGCAACTGACCACCAAAATGAACCAAGGGGCTACCAAAAGTGTCTCCCAAAGTACTATTCAGCGAACATTGCTGCGTCTGGGCCTCCGAAGCAGACGCCTGGTTCGTGCACCTATGCTGACTGCTGTTCATCGACGGCGAAGGCTAGAATTTGCACGCCAGTACAGCAGCTGGACGTCCACTGAGTGGCGACAGGTTGCGTTTTCGGATGAATCGCGTTTTATGCTCCATCGGACAGATGGACGTTGGCGTATAAGGCGTGAAACCTCTGAAAGGAACCACCCTGCAACCATTGCCGGAACGGTCCAAGCTGGAGGCGGGAGCATTATGGTCTGGGGAATGTTTTCCTGGCATTCTCTAGGTTCACTGATCATTGTGGAAGGCACAATGGATCAATACAAGTACGCATCTGTCCTTGCGGACCATGTTCACCCCTACATGCGCATTGTTTTTCCTCAGGATGATGGCATCTTCCAGCAGGACAATGCGAGGTGCCATACAGCTGCCAGTGTACGTGCGTGGTTCGAAGAGCACCAGGATGAGTTTACCGTCCTCCCCTGGCCAGCAAACTCACCTGACTTAAACCCAATCGAGCATCTGTGGGACCATCTCGATCGAGTTGTTCGCGCCATGGATCCTCAACCGCGTAATCTAGCGCAGCTGGCCACGGCACTAGAGTCGGCATGGCTCAACATCCCAGAGAACACCTTCAGGGACCTATGTGACTCTCTTCCTGCACGTCTCGCAGCAGTCCGCTCTGCGAAAGGTGGTTATTCTGGCTTTTGACAGATGGTCACATTAATGTGACTGGACTGTGTAATTGGTAGCAAATGCTTTTTAACATATTTTATGGATTGTGAATTAGCACAGCTAAACGTTAAATATTTTGCTTACTAAATGCATATTAATAAACAATATGCAAATATAATAACTAATAATTCTTTCTGTATTAATGTTAACTTGCCTCAGTGTAAATTCTATAATTTTTTTTATTTGAAGTCGTCTGTGAAATGTGTTTTAATCCACATTTATGGGATTTAATGCTTTTTTAAAAGGGCCCAAATGCGGTTTAGGGCACTGCTTGGCGGCGATTGTTTTTGAATGAGCAATAAACGCGCCAACATGGATAACTCCGTATATCCGCGAAGATGGCTGACTGGGTATTTTGAAGCTACGGAAACATGTAGTTTTCGCGCATGCGTGTTTCCTATTTTATAGAGAACGGTTTTATTGGTAATGTGAGATGACGTAGCGGTTTATTCGAAATTCTTACGTGTTAATTTAAGTAGTTATTTCAGTTGTCGTTGTATTCTTTGAATGCGGTGTTTTTGTGTTGAGTGTTTGCTATTTTCGTACCTTATATTTCGCTAAATACCGAGTCGGTATGGATTTAGCTGTGATGCTGAGAGAGGTGAGTGAATGTACATGTACATTTATTACTTTATTGGAAGTGCAAGTTGCTTAATTTTTATATTTTGTTGCCTTTTATTGAAATAATTTGGCTCAGCTGAAGAACAGAACGCTGGTATCGTTTGCAATTTATTTTATTTTGTTGATTTGTGCACATTGCCTACATTGTGCAATTCGCTGATGTTTTTTTTAAGTTAAAACGGAACGCTGTGCACATGGCATTTTCTTGTAATTTATTTTCGTTATTTTAGCTTATTTTGTTGATTTGTGTACGTTGCCTACATTGTGCAATTCGCTGAAGTTTTTTTTAAGTTTAAAAGGAACGCTGTGCACATGGCATTTTCTTGTAATTTATTTTCGTTATTTTAGCTTATTTTGTTCATTTGTGTACGTTGCCTACATTGTGCAATTCTCAGATTTTTTTTTAAGTTAAAACGGAACGGTGTGTACATGGTATCGTTTGTAATTTTAATGCCCTTTTAAAAAAAATTCCTTCTTTCTTGGATGCCATTTTGGTTACGTTTTCGCGGAGCGTGTCGGGAAGGTTATGTAACGGCATAAAATGTGTAAGTATTACAACATAAAATGTAAATAATTAATTTAAAGGTAACTGACGAATATTTTAATGATCGTAATGTTCGTTTTGCATATTATTTTATTATATTTTTGTGGCAATAGTTTCCATACTAATTTATGGTTTAGAATTGTATGTTTTGTTTACAATAGGTTTTCGCGGAGCGTGTCGGGAAGGTTGCAATGAATTGCAAAGACGTTTCGCAGAAACGCGCCGAATTGGCGATTTTCAAAAAATCGCCAAGCAGTGCCCTAAACCGCATTTTCACCTTTAAAAGATATTGCAAATGGTTGTGGTGTTTAATAAGTAATTATTAAAAAAATGATATATAAATTAAAATTTTGTTATTAAATTAAAAGTTTAATTTTATTATAATTATTTGTATTATAGGTGGCCCTAACTCAGATGACGTTTCTTCCCACCAGTGATAAATCTGCAACAAAAAAAGAGCTTCTCGTCGCACGTATGTTTTTTAATACTGTTTGTATTCAATATAATTAGTGTATTATGTAAATCCTTATATTTCATTACATGTTAGTCAAAATTTTCGGAAAAATGTTTGATACTTTTCTAGTAACTTATGACAAAACATTACTGGACACAAAAAATTGCCATTGGCAAAAATAAAAATTTATTTTACAAACATAGGAAAATAAACCATTTTATTATATATGTGTAATTATTTTTTTAATATATATTTTTCAAACTGATATGCAAAATTTGAATTTTGAATCTTTTTTTTTTTAAAAAAAAAGGTTTGTTAAATTGTTAAGTCTTGAAAATTTGGGGCTTACTTGAACCAGAAAAAGAATTACACTGTTTTTCCTAAAAATGCCATTTTGCCATTAAATGTGACATGGAAATGACCATTGCTTGAAATTATATTTCAAAGATTGTGTTAGATATTGATGTAGTATATCTATATGTTGTAGGAAAAGATATATATTTATTTATGTGCAAAATTAAGAGAATTTGCAAGTTATGTCTTATTTTTATGAAAATTATTGAACCAAATGTATTAATTATGCTACTGAAGAGTTGTGAAATATTCAGAGTCAAATGCGTGTTTCTTACAAGATTTGGTAAACTTTAGAAGGTATCAGGTATAATGAGGAGCCGTGAAAGTATGGATGATGGAATGAAATGGAGAATCGTTAGTATAAAGCAGGCAGGCCAGTCTCAAGCATAGGTTGCTACAGAGCTTAATATAGTATCCAAGTATCATCTGAATTTTGTGGAAACTTTGAAGACCCTCAGTCCATATCAAGAAGACGTGGACAAGGTTGACCAAGATCCGCAAAGTTGAATGAGGATTGTTATTTTTTGTACTTTCAGTATGCACTGACACAGGATGTGAGCTGTAATCTGCAATTGGAACCCGAGCTTCATGGTCTACAGTTGCCCAAAAGCTTCATGAGGTAGGCTGTATGCCAGAAGACCTGCTGTTTGCACCCTGCTCACTGCAGCATACAAGAGAGTGCATTTCGCATGGTACAGACAACTTGCATCTTGTATCAGATTTCACTGGAGCATCATGCTTTTTACAGATAGTCGAGATTCAGCCTGGTCACTGATTCCTTGCATACCTGTGTCTGCACAGAACCTGGAACACAATTTCATCCCTCCCTCATCAGAGAAAAGAATTATTACGGTGTCGAGGTATATTGGTTTGGGCAGGTACTGCAGTTAAAGGTTCCACATCCTTGCATGTATTTGACAAAGACTACCTGACTGCTATAAGGTACGGAGAGATCTTGGAGACCTATGTTCAACTTTTCAGGGGTGTAGTTGGTCCTAGGTTCCAGTTAACCCTTTCCGGCACACTACCTTCTAAAGTTGGGATTTTGACAAAAAAAAAAAAAAGGCAGTCTAATTAAGCGTAGAGGAGTACATAGGTAAAATTTTCTAAAGATTGCACTTACCGTTTTAATTTTGTAGGTGTGCCCGAGGTAGGCTCACTGAATGAATAGAGCTTCGAAAAGAGTGGTGAAGTGAGCATTGCTGGGAAGCAGCACGCAATAGAGTAAAAGATTTTGCCTATGATTAAAAAACTCTAGATTTTGAATACTGTAGCAGATTTAGCATTATCCAGGGTGTGGCATGGGAAGGCATACTACTCAACACTCCCCACAAAAAAGCTCTTCTTCGTTATATGATGATTACACGCTTGTAAGTGGAAAAAAAAGGTAACTTGAGTATATGATATTTACATTTCATATTTACGCTTTCATGTATTTCTTTTTCATCTTAGTACGTTTTGAAGAAAGTGACACCACCTTTGAAAAAGTACAACCTATTGCATGTTTTGCACATGTCCTGGGATCTGTATCAAATTCACTATCTGAAGGCAATTCATGTAGCATTTTCAGTGCTTCAGAAATAGTCAGCCCTCTCCGATCCATTTGCAAAATAATTAAAAATCAGAAAAAAATTAACTAATATCATATCTAAATTAGAAAATATAAACTATAAAATTAAATAACCATCTGCAATCAAAATTATCAAAATAGGATGCTAACAAGACTTCTTTGAATGAAAGCAGAAGAGAACTGCTGTAGTAGTAGTAGTAGTAGTAGTAGTAACAGAGGACATGGGCTCCATCTGCCCACGTCTGCCTTTGTCTAGTATTTATTATTAATCCTTAAATTTTTACGTGGCCATATTGTGGCTTGTTTACAGATAAATTCTATACAATAATTGCATTCACATTAACATAACTTATTACATAAAAATTTTGGTTCGAAAATTTTCTCTACTGAATTTCGTTCTTTTGTAATTTCTCTGTATTTTTAAGCAGTCTACATATTTTTTCTTGATCATGAATTTCTCATTTGTTATTTGCAGCATTTCAACTAGAATGTTGTCCAAGTCCTCTTACAAAAATCCTTTCATTTTGCTTTTGTGAGTTTCTCAGTTTTAAGCTTTCTGTTTTATTCCTCATCTCATACCTTATATATTGTGCTAATGCCTTCCAGAATAGTACTTTTTTTTCATAGTTTTTCGTCTTTTCCTTTTGTATGCTGCTGAATCCTATCTCTCTTTGAACACACGGAATCAAAAGGGATATATATGCTTTCTTGTCAATTTGATTTTCAAGTCTGTAATATCTTTATGACAATTTAACTACAAATGTGTCATGTCTTCATAAATACGAAAAGTCAGTATATATTTTTCGTTATGCGAATGCATGTACATTTTAAATGTAATATGTATTATATTTTTGCTAGAAATTAATCACTTTTTCGAATTATGAACACTAATGTTATTTGCTTTACTCTGTCATAGATTTCATTAGAATTGCTCTAGTGGAAAACCAAACAGCTGACTGATAAAATTATCCTTGACATTCAGAAAATCACCCCAACAATTTCTTAGTTGAAAACCTAACCTCCCCTCCCAAAAAAATCTGATGTGTACACCACATGTCTTCCTTGCACGGAATATTAAATTATACCCAGTTTGCATTTCATTTAAACTTACTGGAATGAATTAAATCTACATCAAAAGCGCATAAACCACAATTGAATAAATGCACTGCTTAAAATTCACAATATTTGTTTACCACAGTGACACTCTGGCACTAGCTTCACTTGACAGCGTTGCATCTTGTTCATTTTATAACTCATCAGAATGCACAAAAATTATGTATATCAGCTGGAGAATTACTTAATCATTGCCACATGTTCTATTCAAATACTTTAATAAATCTAAAACAAATGTTTAAAAGGAATTTTTAAAAAAAAAGAAACAGTTTTTCACAGGTAATTCAGTAGTTCTCATTCAATTAATTCAGTTCTCACTTCATGACAAACCAAAAATACATAAAACTCAAAATATCTATATTAAAAATTACGAAGAAAATCTTAAACACTTATTTCCTCCAATAAATTCTAGAATGGATTAAGCATGTCATCTTTGCTGTTGCGACGCTTAGTTTCTATAGATTGGCAACAAATCCACTATTCTCCAAAGTTTCAAATGTAAACAAATATGTCCGCCATAAATCCACTATTCTCCAAAGTTTCAAATGTAAACAAATATGTCCACCATGAGAAAAATGATTAAGCTTAGCTGCACTTAAACAACTTTTAAATTGTTGAAAATTCCACAATTGTTGCATGCAGATTAACTAAAGGCATAAAATTGTAACCAAAAGATAAGAACAACATAATTCAATCATTTTTAAAGCAAAAGATGCAGAATTTACAAACATATAAGAATAAAGAAACTGAGCCAAGTAACAGAGTGGATATATATATATATATACATATACATATATTTATATATAAAATTAGTATATATATATATATATATACTGGCCAATTGCAATAAAAATGCAAGGTGCTCATATTACGAAAAAAATCTTTTCAGAATTCATTTTAAATCAGTTTTATAATTTTATTGGGGAAAAAGAGTCCTTTATTCTGTCCTTACATTTAGATATTATGCAAAAACATCGTTAAATTGCATTTGATAGAGGCCAAAATAGATACTTTCATTTGAAGTGAACATCAAAGACTTTAGTAAATTGCATTTCCTTTAACTTAAATACAGTTGATCTAAGCTTCCACTTAATAGTAAATATGGTTCCTGCCAAAATGAAACAAACATAGTGCTGGTTTCAAATGTGAATTCATTCATTTTGCAAAAGAAAATGGAAATCATGCTGCAGCAGTGGGGTTTGGTATTGGTGAGAGCTCCGTATGTGAGTGCAAGAAAAATTATATCACAATAATTAATTTGCTAAACAATGAATGTGATATGTGAAAAGGAACAACGAAATGCCCTATCCTTTCTTTCTTATTATGATTATCACATGTAACAATATGTAGGGCTATTCCAAGCAATGAGTTTCTCTAGCCATTGAAGGGTTTCTATCCAAGATAGTTTCTCTAGAACTGATGTCCAGACTAGCTGCACAGGACATTTTGCACTACATATAAAAATACTTTGCTTGAAGCTTTGTCTCTGATAAGTTTTCCCCAAAGCATTAGTTTAAGTCATAAGTGCTCAGTTATTACATATATTGAAATCTAAAATTTCGGGAAATGCTTCTTCAACATGGATTTAAAAGCAAGTGGTAGATGTCATACTGGTTTTAAATAAGCAAAACTACATGACAGACTTATCTTCATCACACTGAATATACTTTTGTGACATCAAAATTCTATTTTAAATAGGCCTGAAATAATGCATTTACTATTATTACAATCATAAATATATTATATACTGATAGCAATTATGATCTACATTGGTAGCAGTCATGTGACATTTTATTTATGTGGGCATTTATCCATTTGGTGTTTCTTATGTGGGTAATAACTGTGCAGTTTCTTCTGTGGGTTTTAGTCAGAGAATCACCAAAAAGGTATTATAAAGTTGTAAAATTGATTGTGACTATTGATTATTAATACTATAATGAAAATTAACATATAAGGTGTAATTTTGCTGTTTATCTAATTTAGCATTTATACATAAATATATTAGACAGATAATTTCGGAATACTTTGGTACTGAGAATTATAAAGGAATAGTTTTTATTGCATTAAAATGAAACTTTAATGTAACCAGTATCTGAGTTAATGATTATTAAATAACTAGCATTATATTTTACTTTAAATGTTAAGAAAAAACTTGTAATTTTTAATTGCTTATGTATTTAATAAAAATTTCATGCGAAAATATTTTTTCCTTAGGTGATATTTTAGAACTAGGTGCTCAGTGGAGCATAAAAAATAAAAACATCCCTGCCTTTGAAAGATATATGGCTCAACTGAAATGCTACTATCTGGATTACCAGTAAGCTAATTTTATTCTCTTCCCCCCCTTTCTTTTTTGATTAGTTTTATGGGTTTGAAATTCAAGCTATGTAAACATTATTGAAAATGATAGCATGGGAAAACTATTTTTTAGCAGTACCTAGTTAAGAGAAAAATAAAATCACTTTTAAATTATAATAATTTTGCTTTGAAAATAAGTATCTATTTTTATTTGGATTTATTTCTATGGGAACTTGTTGCAGTCTTAAAATTAATATAAACTTTTGAAACTTCGAAATAATTACTAACTGTAGAAGCAATACGAGATTATACATTCTCATTTTAAGGCCAGAGGTTTTCAGTATTGTAACAAACTGACACAAACAAATAGGTAGTGTATTTAATTTATTGAACATTCTAAGCTATGTGCAAATAATTTACAAGATAAGGTTCTCACTGGAAAGGAGGGGAGATTAAATAAACAAACAAATAATGCACAAAATTAGTCAGACATTAAAGTTCTCAGGAAGTCTTTCTTTTAATGCAAGGTATAGTTGCATAAAGGCAGACAGCCTTATTGCCTGTCTTGGCCGCAGCTGGCTGTTCCAAGCAGATTGCTCTCAAGTTAGGTAGTGGGAAATCTAGATACCAGTTATTTGATCTTTCTGCAGAGATAAGAATACTCTTGACAGAATGAACAGATTCTCCTCTGGGACTGCATTCATGTTTTAAAGATTTCAAGGGCATGTCAAGACAACTTCTGCATTCTCATTTGCCCAAAAATTTTTCAGAGTATTTTGTTTGTGGGTATTTTTGAGCATTCTGACTGTTTGTAAGTATCATGTTGACAGGTCTGGGAAAATTTCTGTAGGAATTCTCTAGCTCCAACTTGGTACTTATAACCAGGGTAGTCAGGCAGTTGATGTATTACAATACACCTGTACACAGATGCATCGGAAATTTGAATTAATATCTCCAGAGTTCTAGTTTTTCTCAGGAATAAAACAATAGATGACATGAAAGAAAATAAGGACTTGAAAAAAGTACCTGCTTAAGGTCACATTTTCAGCTTTGACAAGAATAACTAAGTGGTCATAAAAAATAGCTTTTTCTGAGAATTTTGAAGTGGTTGTTAGAAAGTAGCTGATGATGATATAGTTATATTCCTTCCTCGAGTTGAGATAAGAAACAAATTCATCTCGCAACTGCACTGGATCAAAAAAAAAAAAAACTGAGTAGATAAGACCTCTGTCCTTTAAGCAATTTCCTCAAAGAATACTTGTACTGAGTTGTACTTGCATTAAATAATAATAATATATTGTCTTTAATAAACAGTTTACGTATAAGTCTTAACCATTAGAAGCAAGAACTTAGCAGATTTTAGTAATGTATATATATATATATATATATATATGTGTGTGTGTTTTAAGATAAATAATATGTAAATCAAAATTATAATTTAAACTAACCCCTAATTCCCTTTAATTTTCCTTCTCTGTTCTAAAAAATGTAATAACTTCTATGGATTGCGTCATTTCTAGATCATTCCATTTTGCATGGCCTGCACCGCCGCTGATGACGAAATAATTGAAAACTGAAACATTTAACTCAAACCAAAACTTTTCTCTTCGTGTGCTTCCATATTGGATAACTACGCACTTCAGCTTCTCTCTGTTCACAGCTTGGATGTAATTTCGCTATGCTAACTTCCCATCGCAACAATATCAAAAATGTAAATGTTCTTGAATAGGCACAAGTAGAGTGCCAAGTGATTGTGGCCACAAATGTCAACTGGAAAATGAAAGTGGGATTAAAACCACCTTGACTGCCAAGTTTCTTAGATATTATTAACTCAGCATATTAACATACTATGCAATCAGAATTCTTCAATATGGATCTACGATCTGTCGTATGTAGCTATTACGCATTAACGCTGCTCCGTCTTTTCCTTGCATTTATTATTACACATACATCACAATGTGTTTAACAGAGGAACAAAAAATTAACTTATATACTGATTCTGATATTATTATACAGCATTGAAATATACACTTATGTCCAAAATTATGTTTACATGCATAAATTCACGGATTTCTCAGAGACTAATAATTTAATGAATTTTCGTGGAATCATACATAACATGATGACACATAAATGCAAAAGAAAAAATTGAAGATCACCTCATATGATATAAAATTGTAGCATGAAACAATAAAAATGGTAATAAAGTGTGACAAAGAGAGTTAAGAAAAAAAGGAATGATTCAGAAAAAGAATTAAGTCTTACGAATTTAATATGGAATATGATCTCCCCTGACTTGTACACACATATCACAACGTGTTTTAAGGCTGGAAATAACGTTGTTAACCACAGTTTGGGGAATTAATCTCCACTCTTCCAGCAATGCCGTCTTCAGAGCATTTACATCTCTAGGAGGAGGATGTATACGTGCAATTGCTCTTCCAAGGTAGTCCCATAAGTTCTCTATCGGGTTAAGGCCAGGAGAGTTTGGTGGCCAAGGTATTCGCTTAATGTCTTCACTTTCAAGGAATTCATCAACGAGGTTTGCTCGATGTGGACAGGCATTATCATCCATAAATAAAAAATCAGGTCCATGTGCACCCCTGAAAAGTCTTACATAAGGATCTAAGACCTCATCCCGATATATCTGGCCTGTCACAGATCCGTTGCTGAACACGTGTAGGGGCGTACGCCCATCGATCGTTATTCCACCCCATACCATCACACCTCCACTACCGAAACGATCACGTTCCACAATGTTCGAGGGATCATTTCGTGTTCCTGACTCCCTCCAGATGTAAACACGTTTAGAATCACCAGTTAAACTAAACCGCGACTCATCAGTAAAGAGAACATGGGACCATTGATGTTCAGTCCAGTTTTGATGTTCTTTACACCAATTAAAGCGATCCCTCTTTTTCTGTGAAGACAGTAAAACACATACCCTTGGCTTTCTGGCATAAAGGCCTTTTTCATTAAGCCTTCTGTATATTGTTTGCCGTGATGCAACAGTTCCAGTGGCGGCTGCAAGCTCTGAACTTAACTGGCGAGCAGTAGCCTTTCTGTTACGACGGGCAGTTAATGCCAGATACCGATCTTCAGAAGCAGTTGTCATTCGTTTCCGACCTTGTCCAGGCCTCCTTACAACACTTCCATCATTTTGAAACTGTTTCCATAGCTTAGAGACTGTCTGTCTTGAAATATTCAGACATGTGGCTGTTTCCATGATTGACTGCCCTGCTTCTAAACGGCCGATAATTCGCCACTTTACAGATTCTTCCAAATGATACTTCGAAGCCATAACAAACCGCTTTGAGTCCCTACACACTGAAATCAAACGCTATGTTGCAGAAATTCACTCAAATATTCAGTTTGCGCAAAGCGCTTGATTCACTCTTGGATGACGTAACGCCTAGATTTGCATATCACAAACCGTTTGATTACTTTTGATTGGATAATGCTAATTAGGCTTGGTTTTCACACATTCCCTGCAAATACGGATCACATTGATTCGATATTTCATTGAATATCATCATTTTTGGGTATGTAAAGATAATTTTGGACATGAGTGTATATTCAGTAAAGGAATGGGAACAGTCACACTCTAACACATAGTGTTTGGCCCGTTTCGAGATGATTCAGCCCCTTGTCATTTTATTCAGCTTGCCTGGATGGTAAATGTACTCAAAGTTGTAAGGCTGCAGCACTATATTATAAATTTGAGGAACGCAATAAATCCTACATATTTCTAATATGACCAGCACCCAATAAGCAAATACGAAATATTGCAAAAAACAATTAATGAGCTGAAAGTAATTTCTCGGCTCTTATTAGATCTAATTCATGTGTAAACTCAATCTGTTGGACATGCCTTCGCACCTACGACCCTTTATTATCTCTAAGTTTTTGCCAGCCATCTCTAGGTTAACCATTTTGGTTAAATCTTTTATTTCTATCTTGGGAACTGCTTTGCCAATTGCCTCTTCAATTTGATGTTCAGTTTTCAATTCCAGGACAGTACACCTTGAACGAAACCACTCCAAGGGTCTTCCTGTATCTGTTTCTTTCCTAATTCTCTTTCGAAAATCCTCATGGACTAGCATCCTTTTCTTAGCAAAATTGTTTACTTTTTTCTTTCAAAAAAGGTTGATCCTCCTGTAATGGAACACAGTCATGTTGTGGGTTAAAGCCTTGTCATCATGATTTGTCAGCTGCTTGACCAGTTGTTCGAATGGTTTGAACATTTCACTTTTTCTTTGCTTCGTGCATTAGCTAACACAATGGGAAAGTTTCCCCTTTTCATCTATGTGAATTCCCTGACTTTTGTCTTCCTTTTTTTGTATAGGTTAAGTCTTCGTGCGTATTTTATTACCCAATAAATATTCATGATTTATGGCTTGCCTAATTTCTGCTGCTTTGGTCCTTCCCTCTTAAGTTTTATTTGTACAAAGAGCAACTGAATCAGTTGCTGATCCAAGGGTTGCTTGATCAAGCTGATTTCCCTTAATGACATTTCTGATGTTATGTGATCCCTTTCTATTAAGTCAATAGTGGGTCCAGTATCTCTAAGCAATTTAATCTTTTGATCATTCACTTTCACAGTACTAAAATATGGAACAAGTCGTCTGGTGGGGGTATCCAAATTATTTATGACTTTGTTAGTTTACACCATAGCTTTTAATCCTGGGCATTGGAGTTGGAGATGATTCTCTAAATTGCATTCATAGCATCTTGGTGCTCTCCATTTTTCGAAGACATTTGACTTCCATTTTTTGGCAGTATCTCTTTTGAAACCTCGTTATCATGATATATTCAATCTGCAAATTCCTCTTTTTTTAAAACTGGAGTTCTGTTCGTTGCTTTTAATAAAACCTCTCCCCCCCCCCATAAAAAAAGTACAGAATTTAAGTAGAAGAAGAAGTTGTGATTCTTCCTTTGTCCCCTTGAACAGGCCATGATAAACTAAACCAAAACTCATTTAGCCTCATATGATTCACTTGGAGTATCAAAGTTATGATAACATTATATGTTGCATTCTTCTTACTTCTATATAGATTTCTCTAATATGAATTTTATTTATTAGCTAATCTCCTTAAATAACAAAATATGATAAGTGAATTACATTGTGAAAAGTGTAAGCCATTATCTTTATAAAATTATCAAGGATGTCCCATGCTTTTGCTATTCATAATGTAAAATTCTAGATAAATATTGTAAAGAGAATTGTTTAATCTCATGTACTATTTTTTGTACGAGCACTGTACTACTGATGTAATTTTCAACTGAGCAAAGAGGCATTGTCAAATGTTTATTGAATATTTTTTAATTCTGTACATAAGCTAAAATATCCATTTATTTATTACAATTTTTTTTCGTATAACATGGTGTTTCATTCTAGTCTATAATTAAAATAGTTGGATATTGTGAGTTGACCAGAACTTTCTCTTCTAAAGTTATCCACATAAAGAATTATATATATAAAAGAGAAATAAGAAAAATATATAGAATGATGGATTATATATATTTTTAAAAAGAATTCTATGTATTTTCGAAAATTTTGAGATTGGTGGGGAAAAATAACCACACTTCTGAATTCTCGGAAAATTTCAGTAGCAAATAAAAATGTAAGAGGAAGATACAGTTGAACGTATCCAAAAAGCATAATGAAGTATTGATCTAAATTAAATAAATGTACTGTAAACTAGTTTCTAGTATCTGAGATAAATGAAAAGAAAATTATTTTTTATAATTTTGTATATATAGTGAAACCCCGACTATCTAGCATTCAACTAACTAGATTATTTTAGAATTTAAAAATTTTTTTCCACAAAAAAATTAAATAACTGAAAGATTTATAATACTGTTATGGAGTTTAATATATTATTAGCATATATACATTGCCAGTGCGATTTAGTGCCAAAAATTAATTATCATAATGTCATAATATAATAATCATTTCTCTTTGGTTTTATGCAAACGCAATTAATTCTTGCAATTTAATTTTTGTAAAGAAGCAAGTAAGTTTGTTGTTGTTGCGTTTTGAAAGAATGATTAATATTTAGGACCTCCTTGTGATGGGTTAGTATTTTGTAAGGTAGTTTCTAAGTTACAGGGTCCTGGTATCAAGGAAGGTCGTGTGCAGTTTTATTTTAAAATGGATAAGCAACAGCAATGTAGCATGAGAAGCTGTTATAAATGATTTCAATTTTTATATGCTTTACTTATAATTTGTATTTGTTTACGTTAAGAACGATCTATTCCATTAAACTTCTGCCAGAATGTTTGGCACAAGTTTGGCGACATCTCCGCCAAATTTCATGTTGAGTAGAATTTCAAAATCAAATAAGATGTTTTACCTTCTTGTTACCTATGACATAAATCAACTTTTATGTCTGAAATGCACTTTTTTCTCCCAAAATCTTATATAATTTTAAACATTGATTTTCAAGTTGGTAACATATGACTGTTTTTATATTTTTAAACTGGAAATATTTGGCTATTCTACCATGAATTTCCAATCGCAGCTATGTAGAATTTTCACATATTTGAAATTTGGCATTTATCGAGCTTTGAATTGTATTCCCCACCCCAATGGCAGACCCTCAGCCAACTTCGGCTTGGCCACTACTAAGGCCAGAAGTGGTGGTCACTCTATTATGAAGGTATCTAATAGGTGGGCTACCTTTACCTCCTATGAAGGAACAGACAATTACAGCCGTGCCTTTTCCAGGATTCGAGCCCATGCCTTTTGGTGTTGTAGCCGGCTTCCCGAACCCAGACGGTAGTCTGGGCGACTTATTGAATTGTAACTGAACTATTCTTAAAAGATACTTCTTATGGCAACCATAGACATATAAAAAGAAAAAGAAAGTCCATGAAAAGAAATAAAAGTATATGTGTGTTAGCTGGTACCTTTTAATATACCATCAATAATATTACCTCATTTCAGCAAACCTGATAACTGTTCTGAATTCTGGTAGAAAGATGTTTTTTTTTTAGTAATAATCTTTTTTTAAATGTGGTAACATTATTATTATTGGTATTTCAACATGAATTTTAGTCCAGTTAGAGCAAATATATATTTCTGTTGCATCTTCTCTATTTTCCCGTCTTCAGTTTTTTATCCTTGAGAAAGTTCTCAAGATGACAAATGTTCATATTCTGTTAGTTTTTTATTGCATTTTGTGTTATGTATTCAACTAACCTAATTTGTTAAATTTGCCAAGAAAGAAGTAAAAGTAATCCTTTATTTCCAGATTTGTGGTATTACCAAAAAATCTGGAGTGTTGTAGTTTTCAAGCATATAAATTGTACTGATAAAAGATGCACGATAAAAATGTAATGTCAGTTAGTTGAAAGAACTCATTTGCCTTCTTATTTAGTAAAGTTCAGATGTAGACATATACAAGCTGCAGAGAATAACATCTGATGAAATTTTGAATCCAGTTGCCTGAATGAGACCTGCTGATAAGTAAAAAAGCATATTTAATGGATCTTCTGAAGTCAAAAATGTATTTGGCCCATTTTCAAATATTACTTACATATGCTTTCCCAGAAAAAAAGAAAGAAAATTCAAAATAAATTAATATTTAAAGTTTAATTTGAGAAATTCATTCCATAAACATGATTATAAATATATTTCTACAATTTAAAATAAAATTTAGCAAATCAATAAAAATATTTTTTGTCTTCCACTTCATATCAAGTCCATTACCTTGAGAATATTTTACCCACCATTAGTTTGTATTAGGGGATGTACATATTCAAAATAGTCAGTAGCTTGACTAGTTTATCTAGGTCACTGAATATGTCTCAGAGACCCATGAAAGAAATAAATGATTGCAACAAAGAGGCAGACATATATTAATATGTTATCATTTTGTCACTCTTGATTACCCAGTTGAATCTCTTTTCACCAGGTAAAAGGTACAGGGTGGTCAAAATAAAATGCCTGGAAGTGTATTTTTGCAATTTAGTTAATTTGTATTCTAAACAGTAACTCAAATTCTAAGCAAATTTTTAAGTTTCACTCAGGTTATTAGAAACTGGGACAGACATAGTTTTAAGGTGTGAGAGGAGCATGCACAGATATGTAACAGCAACCAGGTGTTTGAATGAAAGGTGCAGATATGTTTAATGAGCAGTTGAATGCAACACAAAAGAGTGCTGATGTAAAGAGATGTGCTCCATTTTGGGTATTAAGTGATGAAGTGCAGTAGAAGCGCTGCAGGTAGCAGAATGTTGCAAATGTTGTTAATACCATCCTTCAGACTAAGCTGCATTGATGTCACTGGTGGTCATTTCCAGTATTTTCTGTAAAGGGCTGTTCTTATTCATTAACAAAAGGTAAATTTAATATCAAGTTTGTTCTGAGGCAATAGTCCAAAGGGGCAGTTTTCCCAAAAGGACTATAATTTTGTTTCAGCATTCGCTTACAGATTGAAAAATGAATTGCGTTGATTCACTTTTCAAACTGTTGCCACTAAATATTACAGCCCTGTATTATGTTTAAAGAAATTAAATAATGAAGAATCTGCATAAATGTATGTATGTTTCTCATATTGTGATAAAACAGCGGTACCTAGAGCCATCAAATTTTGAATAACATAATCATCCACGGAATATGGGCATTTGGAAGCCCAAATTTGGAATTTGTTTTATTACCTATTTCATATTTTGTCAGACATTAAAGAATTTTTTATTAACAAATTCAACGATTTCAAAGCGAGGATAAAAAAAACACTGTTAAAAAAAAAAAAAAAAAGCCTCCAGTACACAAGACTATGTATTGGAAATTCTAAAGATATGCTCATTTTTAAATTATTTTGCAGCATTTGCTGTTGAACTGGATTTTATGGTTTAAGCGTGAAGAACACAATATTTAATAAATAAAGGTAACACAAAAAACCATTTAAAAAATGCCCCTTTGTGCGCAATGTAAAATCTAAGAAAGCTTTTAGATTTTTTTTTGGGGGGGAGGGTACTCTGGGAAACAACTATTCTTACCTCTGGATGCTACATCCCAACTAGAACCTTCCAGTCAAGGATGTATTCAGTTTGAAGCTGGGATGCAGATAAGAATAAGTTTGAAAACTTGTTGATGCTATTAACAAAAGCAATACCTATCATACCATCCGTATTTTATCCGCCCCGAAAAAAGAGAGGGGGGATGGAAGGTGATTAAAATGTTTAGAACTTGAATGCCGGTCAAATATTAATCAGGGTAGATTTGTAGCTATTATTATCTGCAGAAAGTAGCAGGCGTTAAAAAGTATTCATAAACTGTTTCTGTCAAGTTATGCAAAAAATGTTTTAATTTATATTTAATATAATTGTACCTGCTATTTGCACCTCTTAATCATGCCTTTTAGTCTTAATTCTGCCTAAATATATCTTGATCCCTCCCCTTGTTTCCACAAGATTAATTATACAGGTTCTAATCTAAATGTAATATTTTTAAAAAAAATTATAATTTTTCATTTTTTGGGAAAGCATGTAACCATGTGAAAGCGATACTTCATGTGATGTTTATTTTTTCTTCTACATATATTTCATAGGATCAAAATATTCATATTGCAAAGAATATGTGAATTATGAAATAGTTAGGTAGTTGAGAAAACATCAATAATTTTTATAAAAGGATGTACAATTCATATTTTGAGCAGTATGTTGATAGTTGATGCATTCTTTACATTTAAGATTATTATTTGCCCTACCCAACTAATGTATTAAGAGGCGAATACAAATATAGTTAAGAGAATGCAGTAAAATATTGTATATTATTTTTAATAACATAAAGTAAAAATAGTCATGCATATATTAATCTATTGCTGTAATTCATATGCTGATTTAGAAGCTTGATTTTTCCCCTAGAAATGATCTTCCAGAATCTGCATCAAAGTACCAACTTCTGGGCCTCAACTTATTGTGCCTTTTGGCACAAAACAGAGTAGCTGAATTCCATACAGTAAGTATTATATAATGAAATAATTCTGTGAGACAACTCTCATAATTCTGGATAATTTTGGTCTGAGATTGCTTGTGTTTTGTTATTTAATTATTTTCTCAGAAATACCAGTCTCTTTCAGAAAAAATTGATGTGTCATTTTATTATGCTTTTTAATCACGTTCTTTACTTAAACATATTTTCAAACAAAGAAAGAAAGAAATTCATGTAAAGATAGCAATTTTCTATTTTGAATTATTCCTTGGTATGTAGTTCAATTCAGTTGTATAATATTACATTACTTTGATTCCTGTACTAATTATGAACAAAAATTTTATCTTATCAACACTGTATAATGTAAACATCCAGATAACACTCATAGCAAATTTATTTATATATTTTAATGGCATAAAACATAAAAAATTATCGAATTGACACATAAAAAAAATTGCATTAATTTATCCTGTTAAAGAAAGCGTAGGTACTGTACAGTATTACATCAAGGATGCTGAATATTTCCCGCACTTCATGAAAACTCATTTGACTACTGGACACGGACGACATGACAGAATGTTGAAAGAACTTTCAATGAAATACAAAAATGTTACACGTAATGATATTGAACTGCAACTACCCTTTGTGAGCCCTGCCAGAAAAAAAGGTATTAAAACAGCCATTGTTGTGAAACTTATGACTTACTTAATTTAATTTCCATTGTCAGGTAGATCCTACTGATTCCCAGTCTCAGCCAGATAGAAAATACAAACCTATTATATTGTATCAAGATCGTCTCACTATTCTTTTTTTACATATTTTGAATAACAGTTTTTTAATGGTACTCTTTTATTAATTTTTGCAAATAACATTTTTATTTTTGAAGAATGAATGTCTTTTAAATAATAGCCTTATCATAACCTTTTTTTCATACTTTGCTTAAACAGCATTTGTCATTGTACAGAAGGCCTAGGTATTATATACAATGCCTAGAAATAGTGTGTAATAATTCTCATATTTCATACTTTGCCTAAAAACTTCTGATATTATATACAGTGCCTAGGCATTTTATAGAATGCCAGCGTTTCATATTTTGCCGGTACCATATATATAAAAAATTCTGCATTCACTATGTTGATGATACTTCCTGCTTTTTAATGGTAATATGAAGGTTGCTATTTATATTTCTGGCCTTGGCACCCAGTCAGTGTTGCAAGCTGATTGCAGACAATTCCAGTCGAAAGTTTGATATTTTTAACCATAACTCCTTCAGAACGTTTTTCCATTTTAGCGTGATTTCTGTTGTTTACAATAAACTGAAAAATTTATCTCGGACAAAAAAATGGAATTGTCTCAAGAACATTTTTGTGCAATTATTTTTCATAACTTTCGATGCAGATTATCAAGACAAGTGCTTCGGTGTACTTAATTCTTTATGCAGCAATAAAGTACCATCCTACAGCACTATAAAAAAAGTAGTAAAACAAATTCAATCATGGTCAATGTTCGCTCCAGGGCTGATTCCGTGAAGATTGTCTGAAATCAGTTGTGTCAGAAAATATCGATGCTATGCATAAACTGATAAAGCAAGCTCATCATGTGACATACTGTGAGATTGAGGCATCTTTGGGCATTAGTATGACAAGCATCAATAAGATATTACATGAACATTTGGTTATAAAAAAGATTTGTTCATGATGGATACCGCATAATCTGATAAACGCTCAAAAGAAGGGTTGGGAAAATACATTCAAGCTACATCAAAGGCTGTGTATAACATCTACACAGGTGACGATAAATCATGGATCTAAGCATATGAGCCCAAAACAAAACAGCAGTGGACTGTGTGAATCTTCCAAGAGGAGCTAAATTCGACAAAAGTGTTAATGGAAAAAGCACATCAAAGCAAATGGTTGTCTGTTTCTTTGGCATTACCAGTCACGTTACATTAAAGCAACACAGGGCAGTCAATTGGTGCACAACCATTTGTTTGCCAGAAGTCATCAGAGAATTCGGGAAAAAACAAGAAGAGGCAAATCATTCTTCATCATGACAGTGTGAGTCCTCACTCATCGGCTCAAACAAAGGAATTTCTAGTGGGCCAAAACATCAAATTGATGGGTCATCTGCCGTACTGTCCTGTTTTGGCACCCAATGATGTTTTTTTTTATTCCCTCACATCAAAAATAAATTATGTGGTCAGTGACTTGCGATGCCCAAAGAAGTGGTTGATGCATTAAAAATGCATGTTTTGGAGTTAACTCAAACATGCAGAGTGGAAAAATTGGTTCAACGCATGTAAAAGTATATCGATCTTCATGGAGAATATTTTTAAAAACAATAAAGAAGCAAATTTCGATCATAAACACTTTTTTTCCATTGTTAGGCCAGAACTATAAATAGCAACCCCCGTAAAGATTTAATGCAGAATTTAATTGTAATAAATAAAACTGAACCAGCCATTCAGTTCATTTTTTAAATTGACTTTGATTGAGACAGCTTTCTTTTTCATCTTGATATATTCTAACTGTAGTAAATATGATTCCACTGCTCTCATTTACTCTTATCTTCCAAATCATGTCACATGGTGGAGGGGGGAAAAAAAGTCTTGCTGTTCACAATGTTGTGCTCACAATGTTTACTTTTGAGTATCCTTTCTTTCTCAGGAACTAAAGTCAGTTGCCATTAAGAGCAATTTTCTCCCTTAATCATAAATAAAGCCTTTAAAATATTTTCCTCATGCTATCATAAATGTCATTCTGTTAATCAAAATTACTGTGAGAATCATGTTCTATTTTATCCTCTACCAATTATAAAATTATTGGGGTTCTTCACAAATTCAACTTTCAAGTCATTTTCTAACCTACCAGTAAAATCCATTGATCAATTCTTAAAGATTCCATCTTTGGTTTTTATTCTTTGGTTCTTAATAATATCATACCCAAGCAGTGCGATTTGATATATATTGTTACAGATTTCATATTTATTTAAAATTGTAATTAAAATTGCTTTATTTCCTTGTGCAACGCAGACGATTTAGCTACCTTGGAAAAGTAAAAATACAAGAGCGCATGCATTTAATAAATAAATATCTCGTAATTACTGTTGCCATCCAGAAAAATCGAGAATGTTCTAGTAAATAATTAAAAAGCCAAATTTAAACACCTCATCTCAGTTGTTTTAGTTGTAGCTGTTTTAAGCGAACTGTTTGTTTACTTAATGCTGTTATTGATTCTAGCGATTTCGCTGTGAGATAGAATTAGTTTCTCTGTTTTTGAATTGAGTTTTGCTTAGCGTTTGAGATATTGTGATATTGTACGAATATCTCTGAAGAAATATTTCAGCATTTTGATTTATTTCTTGTGGGAAGAATAAGTTTTTGTTAACTTTTTAACGACTTGTGCATTTAATCCATAACGAACCTGTACGCACACAACAATTTTTGATGTCAGAAGTGGGATTTTGAATGCCAATTACACGAACGATGGAAGAACAATTAAGGCAATTTATGGCAGCCTTTGCTGCATTTAAAGAAGAAATTGAAGCTGGCCAAGAGTCCGTTAAAGAAAAGATGGAAGCTGGTCAAGAAAAGATTGAAGAATCTGTTAAAAAAAGAGATGAAAACGGTTAAAGAAGAGATTAAATGTATAATAGAAAATAAATTTGAGTCTGTGGAAGGCAGAATAGACTCTGTTGAAAATAAAGTTGGACAAATTGAAGAAAAAGTTGCTTCTGTTAAAGAACAAATAGAAGAGAGAGTTTCGATCGTTGAACAACAAATAATTTACAGAGTTTCTCCTATCAAAGAGGAAACTGAAGGAAGAGTTTTTGCAGTCCAACAACAAATTGATGACAGGGTTTCTGAAGTTGCCAAAGAAGTTGATAATTTAAAGAAATTCGTAGCGATGGCAGGGAGCAACCTTGATAGTTTTAAGTTCTTATAAATGCCTGTTTGTCCCTCACTGAAGCTATCTACGTATGATAGGAAGACCTTCTGCCAAGTATAAAGGACTCAATTTTCTATAGTTGCGGAAGCAAATGGATGGGATTCCCAAGCTAAGGCCTGTAATCTTGCCGCTTCTCCGAGAGCAGATGCAGCGGATATTGTTCAGATTCTTCCCGAAAACAAAAGGCTAGATTTTAAAACTATGTGCGGTGCTTTGGAGCTGCGTTTTGGAGAGAAATGTTTAAAAGATTACAGCAGGCGTCAGTTAAAATCCTATCAGCAGAAGCCTACGGAAACACTCCAGGAGCTCGCCATGGATGTTGAAAGGCCTTTTCGGAGTGCCCAACAGAAACAAGGGAAATCTTGTCCCTGCAGTACTTCATGGACGGCATCCAGGATCCTGAAATACAGAAAGCACTGCGAATGGCAGATGTGAAAGATATAAAAGCGCTCTCGTGTACACCATGAAATTCGAAGCAGCTCAGCAAGCAACTCGTAGAGATCGCTACCCAGTCAGAGCTGTGCGAGTCCACAAGCCAGTGGCTCAATTGATGGCTCGTTTAGATGATTTATCCAGACAAGTCAATACCTTGAGACGGTATATTAGTGATAAGAAACCGACAGTAAAGTTCTGGAACTGCAATACTTTAAAACATATGCGAAGGAACTGCCGAACATTAAGAGCTCAGAAAATAAGACGGACGATATAAACAGACAATTAAATGCCATGAGATGGAAAACAAGTGACAAGAAATGAAAGTGCGGGAACAGCCTGAGGTACGGAAAATAAGATCATTTTCCAGCAACGACGCAGGAAGCAGGTTAATGATCATATCGCAGAGCAGAATTTGAGCGATGGTGAAAGCGCTCAAGATTTCTGCCAGAAAGCAATGGAGAGTGTGGGAACAGTAATGGATTATCCATCAATGGGGATATAGATGGAGTTCCTTTCAATATGATCATTTATACAGGAGCTAATGTTACCATCATTCAAAGAGATTTAGCTAAAAAATTTAAGGATAAACTGATTTGGATGTCATCCTGTGTTACCCTCCAGACTGCGTCCGGTGAGAAAATTGACACAGAAGGAAAATTAAATGTGAACATCACGCTTGGAAGTGCCCCTTACCATCACACAGCATATGTGGCAGATATTACAGATCCTTCCATACTAGGATTGGACTTTTTTAAGAAATACAATTTTTCCTTAGACTTCAAAAACAGCAAACTTCTTTCAGCATCTGAGGACATGACTGTCGATCATCTAAAGAGATCCTCAGATGGAAACACTGACGTGTCATCTGAAAGACTCTTCTTAGAAAGCTGCTGAAATAACATTAGAGTTGAAGAGAAACCCAAGACTACCATCGTAGTTGAGCACTCGTTTTTACTTCGGTTCTATGAAAATTATCCAACACTTCCAAAATTTTAATGTTTTAGTTTCTATTTCATAATTTGTTTTCCTTGACCCATGCTGTATTCTGTTTGACTTTGCTCCACCCTCTGATTGCCATGCAAATGTAGTAGTTGCTCCTTCCATCTTTGCAAAAAAAAAATTCAGAAGGAGGACAGTTTTAATTCTTTTCAAAATTTACATCAATTTAAGGTTGCATTTTTACCTATTTTAAATCATGTCTCCCTTCCAGTTAGATATAGTGATAATTGTTTATTAATTTAATAGTAAAGTAGTCATCGACAAAGAATGATTTTAAAAGCCTAAAATTAAATTTACTATTTAATGATTAATAACCTTTGCCCAATTTAAAATTTTAAATGTGGGCATTTCTTATCCAATTAGATATGGTGATAATTTTTATAAAATTAATAGCTATGTAAAGTCATTCATAAAGAATGAATTAAATTGACCAGTTAATGATATTCACATAATTTATTAATTGGTAATTAGCAATCCAAAATAGAATCATAAAACTGCTTAACAACTTTTTAGTAAGTATAGAATTTGATTCTTCTTTTGTTACAAAATGGAATTATATATATTAAAGGACTATAATAAAAATAATGTATTGATTCTATTTACTTTTGATGAAATTACTTCTGTAGGATAATAACCTTTCAGACACCATAGTTAATATAAAAATTTTATAAAAAAAACTGATATTACATTTGAATTTTTCTTGTAATACTGAGCAGGGATTTACCAACTCAATTTTCAAACCAAAAGAAAATTTTTTAAACTAGAAGAATAATTAGATAAAAAACATGTTGTTATTCACTTATATTTATTAGTGGTAATGGAGATTGTTGCATTTTTGTAATAAAGATAAAGCAGTATTCAAGATGTGGCTGCTTCTTTTTTTTTATTATTATTATTATTTGATTGTTTATGCAAGAGGCTTACAACAAATATTTATCAGAAGTGGCAACAATTTTTATTTTTTAACATAAAAAATTTTTATGGTGACAATATTTTCTAAAAATTTCATTATTAAATTGATGTATGAATTTATAATTGATATGAAAATTTCTAATATCATTTATGATTTTGTTGTCCCAGGAATTGGAGTTACTTCCTGCAAAGGAGATTCAAACTAATGTGTATATCCGACATCCAGTATCCATGGAGCAGTATTTAATGGAAGGAAGTTATAATAAGGTAAATGAATAATAATATTTTCCCTGAAGAACTTAAGTTTTTTGGGGAGAAGGGATAATTTAATATTTAAAAAATATTCAGGTGTTTAGGGAGAAATTTTGAAATGTGCATGTAAATATAAATCAGCAATAAAATGTTGATTTGTAATATTTAACAATGTTACATTCTTTAAAAAAACAATTTAGTTTAAAAGTCTGGAAAGAACTTCTGTGAAAAACTTTCTTCGTAAAGAAGTTGATATAACACAGCTTATTTCTAGCAAATTAATAAGCTCATATGATAGTTTTGACTATCGCAACCATGAGCACAAACATGCATGCATCATTTGGACTGATTTATTCACAGAATGGGATGGTTGGACATGAATCATGTAGCAGGAATTTTTTCCATTCTTATTTTTTCTCTGTTTTTTTTAAAGTTCATATGCAGGACAAGCAGACATAAGAAGACAAAAATTTACTTTTAAGTCATCTAAATTGAAATTCTGATCATCATTTGTAATTAGCTGTTTTTACATTTTGTTTAATTTTATGCATTTATTTATTTATATATTTTTTAAAAAGAAAAGAGTTTTCCAAATTAATTTTGCTATAATAATAAGTACCTCTTATTGTATTGTAATTGTAAGTATAATTATTCAATTATCATATTTTATTGCATGATTTTCTTTGTTATATTATTAAAATGAATTATAATAATGTAATTATATTATAATTAATAATTACTCATTATTAAAATTTATGTGTTATTATTACACTGTAAAAAAGTAGTAATTAATAATTGTATGGTAATAAATAATTATTTAACTAACTATAATATAAATTATTACATTTCTTTGATCTTTACACTAAAAACCAGTATTATACATACTGGGTAATAAACAAAATTTCTTACCTCTATACTTCTTATTATTCTTATGACCCAGTCATTCCAAGTTGTCATCTTTTTCATCAGAAGAAATAATTAGACTTACATAAAAAGTTCCATAAAATTAGCCTTCTTTCAGTTGTCATTTTCTACATGAATGTAGTACTACTTACAATTTTCTGTCATTACACTTTCAGAAGTTTCTGTAAATTTTAATAATTTATCCATTGCCATGCCTCCAGCTGTATTGCTGTTCTATACAAATCGCTTTATTTCACCCAAACAAATTTAATTACATGAATGTCACAGTGATAAGGAGGAGAGATGTAGAGCCATAAAACAGTGTTCGAGCATTGAATCAAATTCATATGACTTTTCTTTAGAAGCTTCATCAGTTCTACTTTCTGTAAATTTGTAGAAGACTAAATTTTTCTTAAGTAAACAATGTATAATTTCTTCTTTTTGGCTTGCCATAGTTAGATATTTATTTAATTAGACAGTGTGATAGGAGACATTGTCAAAAATCACTGCACTCATTGGAAGATTTAGAATGAGTTTTTCAAAAAGAGAAAAATTCATTTGCCCATGATACTCCTCTGATGTCGTATTTGCTTTGTTTAATAAAAAGGTGTGATGTAAAAATCCTGTATCGCCTCCAGTACATATTCCACTGTGCACAACACTATAACTGTCTCCAGTTGCCAGCATTTTGAGAATGTCATTGCTGTCCACCCAGGTTTCACCCAAGTACAAAGTCCTTTTTTCACGACGAAATTGCTTCACTTTTCTAAGATACAGCGTTCTTCTTAGCATATCACTCCTTTCAACTTTTCCCTTATTTTGGCTTTTTCTCCATACTCTACAAATAAATTTACTGATGTTTCTTTGTTTCCATTTAAAATCTATCTTTTCTTGCAATACATGGAGTAATTTTGTAAATGATTAAATTTTTTTCTCATTAACTCTCTAGCTGCTTATCCCGTAGCAAAATTTGCTCAGCCCACGATTTTCACGGGCATGTGTTTTCTTCCTTTATTGAGGAGTGCAACCCAGCTTTTCACCGTGTAATGACTGAAATAAATTATATACAGTATTAGGCGTTTAATTTAGGTTTGGCCAACAGATGTCGTTAGTCGTCCACTAAATTGCGGCATTTGAAAGTACTTGATATTTACTATGTTTGCCGCCTTTTTCTAATCAGAAATGGCTGCTAGAAAGCATTCAGCGATTGATGAAAAATGCAAATGGAAAAAAAAAAAAATTCATAAAGAAACATAAATCTATTGCAAAAAGACTGTGAAGTTGAACTTTGCCTTGAACCCTGTTCAAACTGTGTCACACTAAACTATATTTCTAAGGTATTTTTTCCTCGGTGCATTATATTTTCTTAAGTTTTATACATTTTACTTTTTATATTATATAATAAATAGAAATTAACTGTAATTCAATTGAAATTTATTTTTGTGATGACATCTGAAATTGGCTTTTCTGACAGCTTAGTTTCTCATGATAAAAATCTATATAAAAAATCTTTTTTAGAAAAAAAAATTGCATATTTAAATTCTGCAATATATATAGATTTAAAATATGCAAAAAAAATATTCAATTTTTGAAGCAATTTCGGTCTGCAAATTGAGCAGTCAGGGGGGTAATATAAAATTCATAAATAGTTCCTTATACAAAATTAAGAGATGGAAATGCTGATGTCAATGAGATGAGTTTACGTATTCCTCTGAGGGTCACTACGCCAGCAGGAGGTATAAAAGTCCACTTCCAACTGTTCAGTTCATTCTGCTCTGCAATCCAGAAGTGATTTTTATTGTCTTTCTTGAATAATTTTGTTGTTTTCTTCTGCTTTTTAGGTAAAATGAGTGCATATCATCGCTTAAACGAAGGTATGAGATGGAGAATCGTGGATAGGTCAGGGTTGCCATGCTACCTGGAAAACTGGGAAAAGTCAGGAAATTTCATACAAGCAATTTTTACACCAACATTGGTAGTGATCAGTCTCTTGGAGAGTTACGTATCATGTCAGCATCATTCAGGCAGTTGGCATATAGCCAGTTTTTGCAGCTCCAATCAGATTTGTCTTTTTAGAAAGGCAAAGCAAGTTTCCAGCAACTTTTGGTTTTCAGTAACTTCCAAGAATCGAGAGATTCGCATATGCAGTGCATGTTGAATGAAAGAAAATATCTTCCCATTCTCATATGAAACAAAATCGGTTTCATCCTAGTATATGGTACACACAGGATTTAGGGGCATTATGATGCACAATAAACTGGACATTGATGATGAACAGTAAACAAGTCATTTTGATATTAGCTGGAATTTTCAAAATTGCACCAAGGCCATTCCGTGTAAGAGGATTTTATCACAAAATCTCTTAAACTATTTTCATACATGCCTTATTTGTCATTTTGTAGTAAAATAAAGTAGTACTCCGTCATCTGGGCTAACTATAATGTTAATTGTATCATTTAATGCGGCTTCTTGCTTAAGTTTATTTATTATTAGTTAATAATAATGCTTTCAAATTTGGCAATTTTCGCTGGCATACTTCGGAAACTAATTCTAGCAGTATGATTACATAACATCACAAAATTAAATGCACATATTTTGTGCTTATGTATGCGGCTAAATAAATATAAAATACCTGACTTTATTTTAAAGTATCATTAAATAGATTTCTTTCTTTCGTTTAGCTGCAAAAAAAAGACATTTTTTTAATCCATATTGGGCAGATTCTACTGTCTTCAATTGAGAAAACAACTCCTATTATAGTTATAATAGTAATACTTTGAGGATTATATATATAAGTAATTGGCAAATTTTTGAGTCTTCAAGTGGTACCATAATTAATTTACCTCAGCTCAGCCAACACACACTACACCTGGAAATTTCATTCTCCTGTTTGAGTAGCAACCTTGGTAGATTTAAGGCAGAGTAGTTCCAAGCTCAGGTTGCATAAGAACTGGACGTAACACCAAATGTTATCTCTAATTTGTGAAATCAGTTTAAAAACAGCAGGACATTGTCCACAAAATCAGGACGGGGTTGCCGGAGAGCCGCAATGACAAATGACGACCAGTATTTGGTATTTCAGCCAAGCACCAAATGGCATCTACAGCTACACAATTGTCTCATGACCTTGTTACTGCCATAGGAACATCAGAAGGCTCTCGAGACAGGATGGTATGCCACAAAGCTGCTATTTATTTGCTTCTCGCTCTCTTCCACGAAAGAGAGTATTTACAATGGTGCATATAACATCAATACTGAACACATCTTTATTGGGCTAACTCTGTCTTCATGGATGAGTCCAGATTCAGTCTACAGCCGGATTCTTGGAGATTATTGATATGGAGGGAACCTAGTACCTGATACCATCCCAGCAACATCATGGAAACAGACCAATATGGTGGTGGAGAAGTGATGGTTTGGGTAGATATCATGCAAGATGTCCGCATACCGCTCCATGTGTTTGATACTCGTTCCATGAATGCCCAGAGAGGCAGGAGGAGATCTTGGAACCCTAAGTGCGACTTTTCAGGGCTGCTCTTGGCCCTGAGTCCATTTTTGTGGACGACAATGCACGACCACATAGGGCCCACCTGGTTGATGACTTTTTGGAAAACGAGGATACTCACCGATTGGAGTGGCCAGCCAAATCTCCTCACCTTTCTCCTATTGAACATGCTTGGGAGGGTATTGCAATATACCAACTCCCATCCAAAACCATTCAGGAGTTAAAAGCAGCTCTGGTGGAGGATTGGATGTGACTTCCACAGGCACTCCTGAACTCTGTAGTTAACAGCATGGCTACTCATTGTGCATGCTGTCTGTCAGAGGCATTCCACACACCAAACTAGCTATATTTTCACTGTTATATTTCAACCTTAAGTTTGGTCCACATTACACTATTGGCCATAACTCATACTAATGAATGGCATTCTCATTGTTTTGTAAACATTGGCATACAATAAACTATAACCATATTCAATTTCATTTACTTCTACTGGTATTTGCCGAGATATATGAGAAAAGGTCTTAAGTTTGACCACCAGTATACATCAAATCATCTAAACCAATATGTCTAATACTACTACTAAAAAACAGTAACAATTACTTTTGGGACTGTTTTTTAGTGAGGAATGGAAAATTAGCTCATCCTCCTCTCCTGCCGCATGGCGATTTTTCTTTGTCATTAGCGATACTTCTGCAGTATTGCTGGCTATTTCGTGAGCTGTGATATGGGAATGCTTCAGCTTCTATGTCACAAAATACAATTATATAATGTAGCAGTACCTTAACACCATGGTAAATCGCATTATTTTTATCAATTGAACTCATTTTAACTAAAAAATAAAAAGTTATCCCAAACATTTATACAAAAGATCACAATATTGTCACATTAACAGTTATAATAAGATAATCTTTCAGCGCCCACATAGTATGCATATGTTACATATTATTTCATCAATGATGCAGTGAATTGGTTATTTCATCTTTAGATACTAAGAAGGAAAACCTTTCTTTAACATAACTGTTAACTGGTTAATTTTCTTGAATTTTATATGTAGCTTGAGATTTCTAGAAAAATGTTTCCCTTAGTCTTGCAGTAGAAAACATTGTCATATGGAATTTTAAAGGTAACAACTGAACTTTAAATCAAATGCATAATAGTATGCTAGATGCAGAAAACTTGTCTCTAGCATACTAAAAAGTAGTAATAAATTACATTAAATTCAATGCTAAATTAGGGAATACTTTGTCCTTCTAGCATGCTAGTCTGAAATTCATCCAATCCCTTGCATTGCAAGTGAAAGGGAAGGGAGACATTCCCTTTGCCCATTGTAAATATTTTGTCAGCTAAATGCTGACCCTAAATAATGCATATCTAATAAAGTGTAGACACTAAAAAATAAATAAAAAAGCAATAAAAGTTTAGAAAAAGTAATATACTTGAACTTTTATTTTCTGTTGCTTAATTTTTTGTTATATGTTTTATCTGTTATCCATGTACTTTGCTTTAATTTAATTGCTCTTTTGTTAGGTATTTTTATCAGGTGGAAATGTACCAGCAGAAAGTTACAACTTTTTTATCAACATACTTCTTGACACAGTAAGAAATGAAATTGCTGCATGCATTGAGAAAGCTTATGAAAAACTGGCTCTTAGCGAGGCAAGTCGGATGCTATTCTTTACGCATAAGAAAGATGTAACTGATTATGCCAGAAAGGTAACTTTTGTGTAAATATAAGTTATGCTTCTTATGATCAACATTTTCTGATGATTTAGTAATTTTTTTATTTTTCAGAGAGGATGGAATGTTGTGGGTGATTATTACATTTTTGATGTTGAAGATAAACCACATTCTGATGACACAATACCAGCATTTGAACTCGCAACGCAAGTAATAGACTATGCAAGAGAACTGGAAATGATTGTTTGATTTTTCATATTTAAATAAAATTACTATAATTCTTTTTGTAAATATATTTATTCATGAAGAGGAAACAAAACAGTATGAAATATTTACACTGGTTTATAGTCAAGTTTTGATTCAAGCTTTTTATTATCTGCTACTTTACGAACAGCCTTCATGAAATCTTCTTCTACAACGAATTCTCTATCTGCTCGAATTGCAAACATACCTGAAAAATAAATAAATTTAAAACTCAGGACTTGTATAGTTTAAAATTTAATAAAAAAATTTTATTTTAACTACAGCAAACATGTACCGAAATAAAAATACCAGGTAATAACTAATTTAGGACATAATTTGTTCATCATTGCCTCATTCACTTAAATTTTCGCAAGACAAAATCAAAAACTACCAATTCAGAATCATGAAAATGGCTGCAAAAGTTATTTGCGTGGATTCGTCTTGATAAAGAATTTCTTCAAATATAATAAATAACCCACAAGAATATATTAGCTTATTAAATGCTTAAATAACATCTTATTAAATTCTGTGAAACTTACCATTTTTTGCAAACTTAAAAATCGCTTTATTTATTTATATTTGATTTTTGCATTTGAATTAATCTATCTTAGGTTACATCACTGGAATATGGCAGGGCACAAAAGCAGTAACTGCCTAAGGAATGCAGGATTTTCTACGGAACTGATTAATAGAAAAACCAACCATATAGACCCTCCAAGCCTATTTCCTTGGGATCAAAACCCCAGTATTTAATGGTAAATAGAAAAAATTATAAAAACTTCATGCAATAACCGTGGGATAAATCAGGATGTCTTCTAAAATAACCTAATAATCAAACAATTTTTTAATATGAAATTCAGGAATGGAGAATACAATACTCTGGTAAAAGAAGGTGTGTCATAAAAGCAATTTTTCTCCCAACTGCGAGTCTTGCCATTATCAAACACCTCCTGGCTAAGGAATCACACCATGACAATGTAATATAGCCACCACCACACTTTTGACCCTTGATTGAGTGAGTTGATATATTAATAAGATACATAAACAATGCTCTGGTACTCTCTAAAGTATGACTTGTTACTTTGAAGTTTTATTCTTTGAAAGTCACTGGAATAAAGAAATGCAATAACATGATGAATATATCAATCATAAACCCCTTCCTGAAACTTTATTTGCATTGATGGAACCAAGTTTGGACATTTATCTTTGTTTTCGATAATAAGTACACTTTTTCCCCCTTGCATTCATTGAGGTAAATTAAACTTTGAATTTTTGATTATGTTGAAAACACTAATTCTAGAGTTCTAGCACTGTAGCAAGATTTGCAATTTGCAAAGTGAAAGCATGCTTAATTCTTGCTTTCTGTAGCAGCACTGGCACAATCTGGCAAAACTCAAAAGTTAAATTTCAAAATTAGGCAAAGCAATCTTATTTTGATATAGATTTTGACAGAATGGCAGTGCTCCAATCAGCAATTCATTAACAGATGGCAAATCTGTAGTATGTTTTAAATCCAGAAAGCATCAATATTCATAGTGGCAAAGAAGTCTTTGACAATAAAAAGATTTCAGTTGGCAGTTGGAAATTTTTAACACAGCAATTACAGGATGAAAAGTAGAACTTTGTAACTGAACAACCGTAAAATTAAAGATAAAGCCCCCCAAAGCTGTGCTTCCATTTGAACTTTTCTCAAAATAAATTAAAGGTAACATATTAGCAAAAAAAAAACTTAAATAGTTAACAATGCTAAAACTATTTAATAAAACAAAATCTTGAAATCTTCATCATCTTGAAATCAAATCTTTTTTTGTAAATTTTGATTTCCTTAAAAGTCATAAATTCTTCATAAACAACTATTTCATATTTTTTATTTTAAAATTTTAACACATCTTACTAGATTTAAATTGATGACCTAAAATCTGAAAATTGCTGAAATCACGATGATTCTGGTTCTTGCACTCTGTGTTCTTTTGATATTGAAAAACTATGAATTGCTACACAAGTAAGTCTTCTAGGTGTAGTTTGTTTAGCCTCCTAGACTTCTTTTTTTTTTTCTTTTTATGTAAATACATACCACTTTTCTCAAACTCAAAAACATAAAATTATCATCTACCCCATTCTTTTTCTTTCCATCCTGACATTTTTTATCTTTCCTTACTTTTTATCAATATGCCATTCATTACTTCTGTTGCATGAATTTTCTTTCTTTTTAATTAAAAAAGCTTACAATTAACTTATAATTTTCAAATTATTAGTAAACTTTATTCTTTCTAAAAGATATTTCCTGTGCATTTTTGTATTGCTTCATTTTTATCACCAAAAGAACTGCAGAACTTTCTGGAAGATCCAATATTATATAAACACACATTTAAAAAAAGTCTATTAAAGAATTGAAAAATAATTTCACTTGTTTCTGTACCAATCACTAAATTTTTATTTTCTTTTTATTTACACTTTCAAGTGAATGGATGCCAGATTTATTTCTGCATCTTCTTCAGAAATTCCTGGTGGTCTTATGAATCTAACTAACAAATTCATTAAAAGTTCAAGTTGCTTGCTCAATTTATGTTATTGTTGCATACATAAATTATATACAAAACGACTATCATAAACGTACTTCAAAAGTAAAAAATTTTTATTTGGTTATAGGCGACTAACTTTTTTTGGTGTTCTGCAATATCTTTCTTTCATTTCCATTATAATCTGATTGAGCACCAAAAAAAATTTAATCAAGAGTATCGTATCCCATTGTTCAAAAATTCTTTTTACAGGCCATAAAAGAAGGCCACTTGTACTGCAGTATTTCAGAGAGAGACTGCATTCTGTCCCAAAATTTGTTGAGTTTGAAGCTGTGCTTTTATTTTGAACTTTTCTCGAAATAAATATATATATATATAGACACACTGGCCAATGAATTAAAAATCCAAGATCAATATTTTATTGAACCACCTTTTGCACGGATAACTGCTCTGAGTAGTTTGGACATGAGTCTACATGCTTCTGGAGTGCATTTACATCCAGAGAATACCATGCAGCTTTTTAGATCTCATAAATTAGACGGAAAAGGACAGTACTATCAAATGTGTTTTTCCACCTTATCCTACACATTTTCTATATGGTTAAGTTCCAGGCTATGTGGTAGCCAGAGAAGGAAGTGAGATGTTCAGCGAACCAAATTTGAACACATCTGGGCAACATTGCAGACTGCATTTGATCTGCCAGTATATGTAGGTATCTCATGCTTGTTTACCCTTGAGAAACACCAAGGCACCACATCCATGCCAGCAGAACATTGCTCATATCATGATACTTCCTTTCACAGTACGAGTAAGGCGATGCTCATATCGTGATACTTCCTTTCACAGTTCGAGTAAGGCGAGATGTATTCATGGGGTTCTCACCAAATTCAACGTCTTCCATCAGTGCAAAATACGTTGTAGTATGATTCATCTGACCACATTACCTGTTTCCAATACTTAGATGTCCAGTGTCTTCTTTCCCGACACCACTGCAAACGAATTCTCGTATGCTAGGTAGAAATGAGGGTTTTTTCACAGGACTATGCATTCCTATTCTATAATTCTCTGTGCATGGTTCGAGATGAAATCTGTTGGGAAGAGCCTTGGTTAACGACCTGTGTCAGTTGAAGCACAGCAGAGTCCCTGTTCTGCCATACAATTCGTTGGAGACGACGCCTATCACCTTGTTCGAATCACAGCTGTCTTCTAGAAAAGGACTTTGGGTTCTGATTCCAATTTTTAAAAACCTTTGATATGGCTGCTTTTGAGAATCCAGTGAGATGTGCGGTCTTCGACATAGAGGCCCATACTAAATGAACACCAACAATAAGCCCTTTTTCAAATGATGAAAGATCTGTCGGTTTTCCCATTTTACTTCATTCATCGTGAAAAGTATCTTACACCTTACTTGAATTCTAGCCATGTGTAACCCACATCATAAAAAAAAATTTGCATACTTCATCCCTAGCACGCATTCAAATGTAAATCTCAAAGGTTTCTAATTCATTGGCCAGTGTGTGTCTATTAACAGAATTTCTGTTTATGAGCCAATTAATTTTTCAGCAGCTTTATCACCAAGATATATCATTGGCACACACAACTTCAGATGTTTACAGCTGGTTAATTAGATAAATGATGCTACATGTTGAAATTTTCTCATTATATTAAGAAAATAATAAGCACCCTTTCCATTCCAAACTTACAAAATATTCATTTTTAAAATAAAAAATACTTTTAACTGCGTTTTTCATGCAATCTAATACACAGTAGATGCCACTTAATGTGATTACGGTTAATGTAATCAAGTTCCAGAAGTCTTGACTTTTGTATACATAAATATGGAAAATATATCCCTTACTGTGACCAGCAATTCGGTCAATGTGATCAAATTATTGCAGAATAATTTTTTTAACTAAAATAAAGTTGCCAAATAAGATCAAAATAGATTACAAAAGTTGCCAAGTGACAGAAATGTCACCAAATATCTTGTTTTTTAATTTCAGTCACCATTTAAAATTAGGCAAAAAGGCAACCTCAGTGCGACACAAATTCTGACGGCAGTTATACACAAACCTTTCTTCTTCAAGAGGAAAAAAATCTCTGAAAACATCTACAGCGAACTAAGGTCTCTCTTTTGCTTAATTTAAAATTTTACATTGGCATGTCTTCTTTCAATAAAGGATGACCGCCAAATGTTTAGATTCGGCATGCAGCATTCATTAAATAATTTCCACAAACATGAGCAGTTCATTAGTTCACTTTGCATTATTCTAATTAAAATGCTGCAAGAATGCCAAGTTTTATGTTTTTTGATATTTTCATATTAAGTGTAATTCCTTTGCTGTTTTGAATGAAATATTTTCCCATCATTTAGTGTTATCAAAATAGCCACAGACAATTTCAAAAGAAATTTTTTCTTATCATTTAAAATGTTATGAAAATGGCCATGAACAAACATGATCACATTAAGCGGCGCCTACTGTAGAAATCAATGAAATAATTATTACTCTGTATTCTTTGTTATAATGTCATAAAGAAAAGGCACAGTTTGTTATCGTTATTTCCATCAGTACTAAGAACAAATTATTTATTTCACACTGATTTTACAATACTGGCAACAGTAACTTTTCTAAGCATTTTCACAACTGTAGCACTTTTACTGTACCCACAGCTAAATTTTGTTAACTGTGGTAGAATCCAAAAATGCTGCATTAAAAAGCTGTTTTGAATGGTCCAAAACTCAAATCAGAAGGTTAAAAATTGAACGACGTAGCATTCAGCTTTTACAAATCTGTTACATAGTCTTACGAAAATTTTGATATTTCTTTTAATTTTATTGCACTAATTTCTTATGACTCAGAAAATACCATTTACAGTCATCTTTCGTGCCATGCACAGCTGAAACGTCTGTTGCATAAAATGCAATATGATGATTTATAGAAATTTCAGATGCTTTGATGTATGGAAATTCTGTAGAATATGTGTGTTTAAATTTCTAGCTTGGTAATTTTAGTTTCTTAGTTTTTATTTCTTATGAAATGGCACAGTTCTCAAACTTTTCGTTTAATTCACAAGAAGCACATGCTATGTTTTCTTGCCATAATCTAAATGAACCAGTTAAACTGCTCTTCCTTCCAGGGTGCTTGATGTCAGAGATTAACAGTCGGAAAGTGTAGATTTACAATTGGCTAAGCATCAAAACCAGTACAACACATCATGAGAATTTCACAATTCAATGGATGCTCATATAAAATTTGAAAGCTTTTTTTCATTCCAATCTTGTGTATTTCCTTCCTGTTAACCACCAAAATTTTTATTTAATACCTAATTAGATTAGTTTTTTATTTTTGATTATATATAAAGTAGTGGAAATTAAGACCATATAATTTTTATAGTATAACCTTACCAATGTGTTAAAAAGACTTTTCTTTCTTACTTTTTTTTTTAATTCCAGAGAACAAATAAAATCCCAAATGAAAAATTTCTGAAAATTCTGTAGCAATGAAACAGTAATGCCATATAATTAAATACAAAAAGTCAGGTTGATATCAGGTAATACTTTGAGGTTTAAAAAATAATTAATGCTCAAGTTATCAGGTAAAAATAATGAATGTTTAACATATTTACCTGCTTCAGTACAAACATTCCTCAAATCTGCACCATTAAAACCATCAGAAAGTTTTACAACTGCCTCCCAATCTAATTTTATGCAGAAAAGAAAAAAATTAGTCTCAATACCATCATAATCTGTAAATCATACTCTAAATTATATAAATATGCAGCTTACCAATTTCTCCATGCTTGGTGATTGGTGCAGCATGTATTTTACAAATTTCTAATCTAGCCTGCTCATTTGGAAGAGGAATTTCTAAATAAATAAATGGTTTTGAATTACTCTTCATATTAGAAAAAATATTTTATTTTTAATGCACATAATTTAAATAGTTTATATATGCAATAGTTTAAATATTTTGAGTTACAATATACAGTATTTGTAACATTTTACTTAACTGTACATGAAGATACAATATTAACTCTGTAAATGGGCATTGCACATATTTTTACTATAAGAGATAATAATGAAAGTGCAAAATATAGGTGAGTGACGGGAGATCCTTTTACCATCTGGATAATTAGTATAGTGCCACATCCACCTTTATTAAAAAAATACATACATATGGTGAAATATTTGCATTCAATGTCATATATTTATATTGAGTTATATAAAAGTTTTGATATTAATAAATAGTTTAAAATGCACTTTATGCTGTTATACTTACGTCATGAGAAAAACATCTGGTTCCATGTGTAGATAGTTTTTTCATGGTTTGGGTGACTTTTTTAATCAAATACCTATTTGTTGTTGAAATTTTTATATTTGGCTATTTGGTTAAAAGACAGATCAAGTAGTGCTCTGGATTTAGTCAAGCAGTGCTTAGATATATTATCTTACTAACTGCAGATTATTAATATTTCAGTGTATGTCTACATATGCAGTGTGATAATGCATTCTTCAGCCTGTTTACTCTTCTTGCCATTTCGCTGTTGCTTTTAATTTTAGGCTTTTCTTCAGGTGTGATGCGAGCCATAAGATCTCAATCTGATCAGCCGTTGTTCCTGATGCTGCATCTTTCGCAAGACAATCTTCTATGTCATTGCTGTGATTGTAAGCATGTACTTTTACCCATTTCAGTGTGATTTTTAGATTTTCTTTGCTAAACATATATTTAGTTGGATCTTTGGTTGTATCTTTGCATGGGTTGAGCCCATACTGCTGCACTACATGTTGAAATTTTTTCCGTAACTGTAGAATAAAGAATCTTTGAATTTGTCTTACAATTCCCATTTGTATCCTCATAAGTATTGAAGTTAAGCAATTATAGTGGTATGCATTTTTGAGTTCCATGATGTAAGGGATCCATGCTTATTTTTCATCAAAAATAAGGTATAGGTTTAGGTATTTTGGTTGGCTTATTGTTTTCAACCTTTTACAATTTAAAGATGGCCAACGCTTCAGTAAGCCTCCTTTCTTTGGGATTAAGAGGATTTCTGTTCAGGGATTTGCAATTTTAGAACATTACAGAGGAAGTAAAATTGAATGCAGTCTTCTGTAGGTTTTTTCTGTATTTCATCTCTAATTTTTCCTCTTACAGTGAGGCTGAATCCTCTGTGAGGCAAATATTTAAGTATGTTCTGGCCATGATGCTGTAAAGATTTTATTGAAGGTAGACATCTTAAGTTTACGTGTTCTGCCAGTCAACTGAAGGGCACTACATGCCTGCTTCACTAAAATTCACCATGTTAGGCAGGAGGCGGGAGAGAGCAAAAATCAGCCACCAACGTGACAATAATATCTTGCTCTCTGCCGCTCATCCCACACCTACGGGCAACAGTTTCAAATTTTCACTTCCCAACCAATCCAGGTCTCCACTCCAAATTCTTGGTGTCATGGAAGGGTTCGCCTGACAATTTGACTGGTCATCAGAAATGCTACCTGCCAGTATTATGTGGGATGCCTGAAGCCCACACTGGGTCTGACATAGGACTTACTCCGCCTCACCCTGTCGGCCACTCAAACGAATCTGAGGGCAGTTTCCTGCGAATGCCCACTGGTCATGGTGAACTGCCAAGCTCAATGATTTTATACTCCCATGGCCAAGACTGCCTAGGTGCAAATCCTAGCCGGGGGGGGATATTGTAGATAAGACTTTACAGATTACGGCCCACATAAAAACCTTACAAGCAGCCTCTTGTTTGATCACATTTCATAATACCATTGCTGTCTAATTGGCAATCCATTAGGATATTACTCAAAAGTTCTGTAAATGTTATCTGATCACTCTGGTTCTTTTAAGGCTTGTTCCATCGTTGACCAATACAATGGTATCACATGGCATATATTAATAGTGACTTAAAATCACTATTAATATATGCAATGTGGTAGTGATGGACTTTATTTTCTAAAATTTTGTCCAATATATCAATTAATGCATGTGTAGTTGATCCAAAGAATGAGTAGTAGTCATAGTGTGCTGGACCCGTACTGATATGTGTGAAGATAATTCTTTTGATGTAAATGATGTTTAAGTATGTTCATCAATAATTTTTCAGTTATTTTGCCTAATGCAATAAGCAGAATGGATTGGTAGGAATTTGCATTTGCTGGATCCCGACTCATTTTTAGAAGGAGTATATATGAGGCCTATTTTAAAAGCCCTCTGAAATGTATTTGTAGTGAGAAGTTTTTTGAAATATTTGTGGAAGACATTTATAATACATGATCACTTTAATTCCTGAATAGTTTATGCCATCTGGGTTTGGTGCTTTACTTTCACAAAGAAACCACATCTTGTATTCTTTCATTAATCAAATCAAAGTTATCTAGAACTGTCAAATTTGTTGGAAAGTATCTTTTCTGTTGCTGCACTGGGCAATATGTAATGAGATTTGTCGACTTTATCTCTGAAACAAATGGCAAAATAAATTAAGATGGCTGTACAGTTCAGAAACAGTTTGTACTTTTGAAGGCTGGTCATCCACTTTGAAGGAATTTTTCCTTATTCCTTTTTCTTAAAGCTTCCAGAGTAAATTTTGAATTAGTATCTTCTCCGTGTTATAAACTTAATGTACTTCAGTTCTTATAAGCAGTATTAATAGAGTAACTGAACTTTACAGGAAGGAAATAATATTTAACATTTAAAAATAATGATTTTTATGGCTTACTACACATAAGACACAGCAATGAAATTCTACCATCCTTTAGAATAAAATCTCTTTTGCATCAGTCTATCTTCATACATGTGCAAAACTCCTTTATCATTCGCAAAGCATGAAGAAACTTATCAATCAGACTGAAATAGTTACCCTAACTCCTAAATGGAGTGTTGTTAGTGTATTAAAATAGTTAAAAAATATCAACCAGCTAAGCATTAATCTTGTGCATTCTAGAAGTAACTTTTCATACACATAATAAATGCTTCAGTTGTCAATTAACAGTCACCTACAGAGTGCAGAGTTAAAATACAAAACAGTAAAATCAAACATTCATGCCATTTCTTCATTTAAGAAATTATTACCTATTTTACGATCAAGTCGACCTGGACGAAGAAGAGCAGGATCCAGAGTATCAGGTCTGTTGGTTGCCATGATGATTTTAACTTGACCAAGAGAATCAAAACCATCCATTTGATTTAAAAGCTGTTTAAAAAAACACACTATTTATTGAAAGCAGTTTATGATAAAAATACTATGCAAACATTCTGAATGTGGTTTCTAGTTATTATAACAAATCAAATCTGAATAAGCTTCAACACAAAACTTTAATTTTTTCCCTCTTTTGAGTGAAAAAGACTAACAACTGCATCATTCTCAATTTTTTATAACTGATAAGAAGAAATCATGCATTTTGGCTTCATTTGACAAAAATACAAACTGTAATAGCTTACTACCTTTCCTTTCCCACAAATACAGACAAAAGGACATTTATTCACCACTCAATGAGCAGTATGACATCTTTTTCATATCCAATACCAGTTTTATTTCTCATTTAAAAAGAAACTACAGTGGGAATTGCATAAGTTACTACGGAATCGTGCTCAAATTACAGCATCACTATCATACAAGTAAATAATTCATTCTTGATTTTTCCAAGAAAACATATGCTGCCTGGTATTTTATACCTTCCTTTCATGAAACCTGATCTACTTCCAAGTCATATCACATTTTCTATTTTCAAATGAAAATATTGGCATTTGACCCTCCAACACACACGCCTTACATCAGCTTTGTGCAAATGTGAAACATACAAAATAATGAACTAGGGAAAAAAAAAAAAGAATTTGTTTCAAAAATGGGGGGGTATTTATACATTTTTAAAATTATTTACTTTATTTAGGGGGGGCTGGTCAACGGAAGCTTACAATTTGCCAAAAAACACATTCAAAATTGTTTTCATTCACACTTCTGAACAACTTTCTTAAAATATATCCAAACAACCAATAGTGTCAAGCCCAGGTTTGGACTGGAAGGGCCAATTTTGAAATTAGTATCAAGAAAATATTTTTTTATGACATTTTTTGGAACTCAGGCCTTTTTGGAGACAAAGTTTAGGACAGTTGTAGGGTTAAATACCTCTACAACACAAAGAGGCACATAATTTATATACAACATTTATAACTAAGTTATATCAGTAATTAAAAAGATTAATATTATCAATTTTTTAAGCATATAATACATTACACCTAATTTAAATAAATATATTTTCAATTTAGTTAATTCATAGCATGGATGGCCAACACGCAACATGTGCGGAACGACGGAGTTCTAACAGTGGAATGCAAACTTATTGAAAAATTTGAAAAAGCAATAACGTCTTCGAGAATTTTTGCAAAACTGAACACAACAGCGCCAAAAAGTGGCACCAGTGTAATGATGCGGTGAGATAGCATCACCATTCTTGAGAGAGGATCTAAGGAATCTTCAAATTTAATCTTAAAACCTGGCATGTACTCTAACAAAAATAAAGGAAAACATTAAAAAATTATTTATATGATTTAGTGGTTTTTTTTACATGGTATTCAGTGAAATACTCTTTATGTAAATGAAGCTCATAGATTAATGTTATGAGTTTTACTTTCATGGCAGAGTATATCTTCTTGATGAATAATACTGTTATATGTGTAACAACTCATTATGGACTGAATGCACACAGAACTGACGACAGCTTCATGAAATTTAGTATGACAGAACACAATCAGTAGTTACCACTTCAAACTACTAAGAACATTGAATACAAGACAATACAAAGTGTTTCAAATGTTCAACCTCATACAGTAATCTCTAAATACTCTGAACTAAATTAAATTGAAAAGTGATGCTCTCTGCAGTGTTATGTATTCAAGCAGTTTCAATTTCCCAAAACTGCTGGAAGGCATATGCAGTTACAGTTACACAGGATTTGGATCTAAATGTCACCAAATGGTTGTAAGTTTGGCAACTTTTTGCAATGGCAAAAATTAGTCACCAATATCATTGCCAGCTTGGCCCTATCTCACCAATTTGACAAGTTAGCCATTTACATAAATGTCAAGTGGAACTTGCCCCTGTAACCCTGTTTTCCTGGCAATGTTTTACACTTTGAGGCCTTTCATGTTTCATTATGCATAAGATATACAACAATTTACATATAATTTTACTAAAATTACATACATATACACAAAATCTGTAACAATATGATTTTCTTGCATCATAAACCAAAATATCCATCAAACAGTAGCATGCTTTATCACATTTTTGACTTTCACTCATAAGAAAGCTTATTTATTTACTTGCTGCCATGAATATGTCTAAACTACTCAACATTATCAGCCACAAAAATATAGTAAATAAATAAATAATACAGTTTAATAAATACTTTTAAGGTATTCATAAAAAAAATTACAAAGCAATTGATACTCATATCATGAGTCCTGAATATGCATGTTGAAGGAGCAACTGAAATCTGTGAAAACCTTTTAGATTTTAGCAAGCGGACCTGATTATTGTCTGAATCTACAAAGCTTCAAAATGACCTCTTAATCGTGTTTCTCCCTCTTAAAAACTAATAAAGTGGCATGGGAGAACATCATTCTGTCTATAAGCATGTTTGATTTTAAGATTGAAGTTTCTAACTTCAAATTCAGTCACTAGATGGCAATTCCGGACATTTTTTGTTTTTAAAGTGATTTTTATTTATTCCTGAAGTTATTTGGTTTTATTAAATGTTTAATATTTATTATTTGGTGTTTCTTATTAACTAGCATTTATGCAATTAGCAACAGAAATTTTAAAAAGCACAATCTATTTGCTAATCTATTCAACTGTTTGCATACTATGAAGATTAATATGTATGAACCAAAAACTCATGTTGAAATAAACTCCTTAGTAAAGAAATTTATTCATATTCTGAAAACATAAGTATCTCCTTTACTTTAATTCAAGCCTATTCAGCTGAAGACTAGTGAGTTTAAAAAAAAAAAAATTTCAAACAAGTTAAAATTCATTTCAGATTTTAAATTTTAGAATAGTCCACAGATAATATTTATATTTTAATCCAAAATCAACAGCCCCTTCTTGAGTCATGTTATTATTTGGATTATGGAAAAGTATAGAAGAGCTATCAGCCTAAGAAAAAATATGCCTTCATAAAGCTCTTTTTAAAGAAAATGCTCATACACACATTACACAGGTTCAAGGAACCCATGAAAACTTTTTTGCGGCTAGCCCATTCATTGGTATTTGAATCCAAGTAAAACTATCAGTGTTTTAAAATCTTATGGCTACAGATGAGCTTACACACAGATTGTCTTAATCAAGGCCTATTGTTGAAGTTCTTCAGGTTATTAATTTTATGAAGTGATAATTAAACATTTAAGAGAAAATGTAATATTCTTTTCCAGAATACCAGCAGTCAAAATCTGAAATCAATAAATGAATATAAAAAAGTAACAAGATATTTATATGCTAGCAAAATGTTATCTTATAAATATCTTGTTACCTTTTTGGATAACAAAATAATAATAAGTATCTTATTATCCTAACAGGATAATAAAATGTTATCCTGTAATGTTTTTCAGGAAGCTGTACATCTATTACATGTACGGTTCCCACAAAAATTATTATATTAGTACCCAAAAAAGTATCCAACGGTATCATTTGATAATTACTTTGAGTGATACTCATATTTAGAATCATTTACATGAATTTAAGAATAGAGGGTCCATACAAATAATGTCCATATTATTAAATATTAAGCAAAATATTCTTAAAATACAAATAGCAATACTTCACAAATATTTACTTTTATAATGAAAAGTTCATTTTAAAAATAAAAAGCTACAAATATTTAACTAAGGTTAACTAAATGATAGAATTAACTACTATGATTAACTAAATGATAGAATCAACTACTTAATTAATGATTAACTAAATGATAGAATTACAATTAGTATTATTTTTAATGATTATCTGAACTTTAAAACAAACATATGAGTTTATGACAAGCTTACTGATTATATAGCATAATTGAATTAAAATAATATAATAGCAAATTAATTCAGAAAATTACAATGAGAAGATACTCTGAATATTAAGTTGTTGGCAGACACGAGAAAAACAATTTAATACATAAAACTAGAATTAGAGTACCTGAATTAATCTTATGCTACGATTACAGATTTAACCACAAGTTATTCATAAGTAACTAATATTTCACAGTAGTACTTAAGTTATTTTGTGAAATAGTGATTATGGATACTTAAATTTATAAAAGATATAGATGTCACTAAAAGAGATTAAAATCTATTCAAATTTTATAAGTATTTTGTAAGATAATGAAAACAAGTAATAATAAAATGAATTTCAAAGAAGTTAATGTATCCTTTATTACCTCCATCAATGTTCTTTGAATTTCTCTATCAGCTGAAGTACCTTCAGAGAATCTACGCCCACCTGAAATATAAACAGTTGAATGGATGTATAAAAACTATACAGTAAAAATATCCCTTTTCTTTTTTAATTTGTACAATTGTTAAACATTTACTTCTAAGCATAATAAAATGTATAAATTCACCTAAAAAAACAACTTCTTTCCATAATATATAATATTAATGCTTTATACATGCACTCTACGATTTTTTAAAGTTTATAACTAGTCAATAATTAAAGTCTGAAAAACTTATACAATATATTTGTGTACTGCATAATAAAAGCTATTCATTTTTATTATCTAGTTAATCTTTTCGGGATGGGATAGCCATTATATTTGTCTTGGTATTCCCTTTTTGAAAGGACATGGATGTCCCTATTAGCGGTAATTTCGTTTTCTCCCATTTTCCAAGCTGAAAGGGTGGGGGTGAAATGTCACGTTTGATGTCCCTGGAGTCTTAAAAATTTATCAGTTTCAAAGGTCTTTGTGTTAAGGATCAGTGTTCCCCATCACTTCCTTTTCATTCTTGCAACTTCAGAGCTTGAAGACAACTTCATTCGTAAATCATAAACACAGCCTTGCTATGAAATGAATGAATGCTATGAATAAACTATGAAATATTCCCTTTGGGAGATAACTTGGGAGTTATTTTGCTTAATTTTATGGAAAATATCGAAACAAAAAGAAAGCTGACTGAAGAAGAAATACAAAAGCTTCTACAAGAGTTTGTGAAATATTAAATTATGTAACATCATAAAACACAGAATTTTAATACTAGGTATTAAAGATAGCAACTAAGTAGCTTATAATTTCTTTCCATTCTTTCAAAACCTATGTACATCACATAATTTTCCGCAATTCTATGTAACATCATAAAACACAGAATTTTAATACTAGGTATTAAAGATAGCAACTAAGTAGCTTATAAATTTCTTTCCATTCTTTCAAAAACTATGTACATCACATAATTTTCCGCAATTCTATGTAACATCACAAAACACAGAATTTTAATACTAGGTATTAAAGATAGAAACTAAGTAGCTTATAAATTTCTTTCCATTCATAAAACACAGAATTTTAATACTAAGTGTTGAAGATAGCAACTAAGTAGCTTATAGTTTCTTTCCATTCTTTCAAAAACTATGTACATCACATAATTTTCCGCAATTCTAAGTAACATCATAAAACACAGAATTTTAATACTAGGTATTAAAGATAGAAACTAAGTAGCTTATAAATTTCTTTCCATTCCTTCAAAAACTATGTACATCACATAATTTTCCGCATCCAATTTGAATTTTTTTTACTATAAAAAATATGCAATACAATATATACGAACAATGTATAAATACAAATCATATCAGAAGTAAATACCGCATTACATTTTTATGGAAATTTTTATCATTTATTGAGACTTAAAATTTTAACTTTTCTGCAATTTAGATTTTCATGCTTCCATACAGTTCAAAATTTTAATCATTTATATAACATTAATTTTAAATTTTTTTAACCATTCCTTCCATGGAAAAAATTTTAAAGAACTGATAATTTCAGGAAGATGTACAGAAAGACAAATTAACCATCAGAAGATAATATAACAGTAAGTACTGTTTCTTACTGCATTTTCATTGTGTTTCTTCATTTACAAAACCATGAATGGTTGTAACGTTAAGAAAAAAAGTTCATGAAAAAAATTTCAGATGTGTTACCCCCCCCCAAAAAAAAAGACAGATGGAAACTTGATTTAAAAAAAAAAAAACTAAATATCTGTAAAATAACAAACATGGAGGAACTATATAATATAACTTTAAAATATAATGGAATTAACTTTTGTTACCATTTTATGCAGACATTTAACTTGGTAAAATAAATTAAAACCTCAGACTTTTTTCCTAAACAACATGAGAAGTATATGCTTTAATATTGAGAAATAGAATTTTCTATAATGGAAAATACATTTTCTTCCCTGTATCACTGAGTAGTCTGATTTGGAATTAGTTGCACCTTTAAATTTTCAATCCATAAGGAAAACCATTTGGCCATTTAAACAAATAATCCCTACAATACCCTTCCTTTTTTTTTTAATGTAAATGCATCTCTTTAAACCTAAAAGAGCCACTCTTGCCAATAACAAGGGACTTCTTGAAAGCAGAAAAGCTAAGGTATGAAAAACCCTGCCTCTTTAAGGATCTTACAGGTGTCAAACACTCAATGTCAAAAGGTCAAATGTAGTAAAAGTATATTTTATAATCTATTATATAAAATGCTCAGGTGCTTCAATTAAAATGTTTCTTTCATACCTAAAATACAGGTCCATGGAATATTAGAATACAAAATTAACAATAAATATCATTCCTTTTAATGTGAAAAGTGATAATTAGTTTGAATATGAAAAAGTTAATACTGTTCTTAGAACTATTACACAACATACCTACAGGTTACTGTTACAAGCACAAATATGAAAATTTACCATTCTGGAAGCAATATGCACAGCTGTTTATAATGAGATTAGAAACACTATATAACACTTTCAGTGGTACTTCAACTTTACAGGCCCCATCATAATTAGATTATCACCATGTTCATGTTTATTTATTATCACCATGTTCCAAGATTGCACCAAGATTGTCACCATGCGCCAAGATTATCACCATGTTCATGTTTACTTATCACATACAGTTCCATGTTTACTTATCACATGGCTATCATAGTTCTATCATTTTTACCATCATATCAAACGCATTTTCTTGTGCTAAAGGCATATGAATTTTACAAGACAGGGCTCCGTGCTTCCTTGCTTTTTATTTCGCCACTTAGGTACAATAAGAGTATTGTAGACTAATAAGTGGGAAAATTTTGGGATTGACAAAATGGAATTTATGATTCGCAGTGCAGTGACCATTCCTTGCTTTTTCCAGCTCTTTTGTATGCTCTCAACAATCTGGATAAATTGTCAGGCCCTTTTGTACAGGATTCACAATTTTTGCCATGAGTGTGGCTGCCTCTCTGTTCAGAACCTGATAAAAAAGGCCTTCGTAAGTTTCTGAACAAAACTCACCAAATATCCAATGTTGTAAAAGAGTCTTGCTAGTATCCCTCTCCAGACAAACACACTTTTGTCAATTTCCACAATTTTTCGAGCCATCTATTTGCTTATTTGATTGTTGGATTTTCATTCATGTACAGTTTAATTTCATGGCTATTTTTGCATATTCAAATGTGCAGTAAAATGCCTCTTTCATGCAGTAATGATATAGCATTTTTCTCAAACATAGGTAAATCAAAAACTTTTTTTTCCTCCCCTTTAAAAAAGAGAAAATACATTAAAACAAGCTTATTCATAGCTCATATCTTCCTCAGTTGTCAGTACCTCAAAAACTGTCAACATATTTAAAAAACACACACACATTAATATGCAGCCTACTCAGAGCTCTTCTCGCAGTGAATGAACTAATTAAATGATTGTTGTTAGTGTAAATATCAGTCAAGCTTTTAAATGTTAAACAATGGTGAATGCAACAAGATTTATTGAAACTGCATCACAAAATATACAGTATCCCAGAGGATAGTAATCATCGTACAAAACTGTAATACACATCTTAATTAATTGAAAAGCCAATTAGTTCTATATTTTATGTACACAGTCAAAAGTTTACTTGTGCAGTAGCTAAACAAATAGTACATATTTTCTTGTGCAGTAACTAGCATATGCACTTCATTTTCCCAAATTTAACTGGTTTGCATTAGAACTGTCTTTGGCGACTTACTGCTATTCTTGGCAGCACTTTATAAATGGGGGCTGTACAAATGAGGAAGTACATTTCCTTTTCATTACTACTACTATTTGAAAAACTACACATGATTATACATAAAATAAAATCATTTTGACATTTTGTTGACTGCAGCTGTGATCCTGCTACATCCATATTGGACTGTAGTTATTATCTTAATAACAATCTAAGAAGAAAATTACCAAAAAACTGACACCTATAAAAAGATAAATGATGCACCTGCATGAGTTTAAACTGCATGATCCAATTTCCAAATCATTTAATAACTTCAAACTTCTGTAAATCTTTTTTAATCCTTATTTTTAGGAACACATTTGAGAAAAGTACACTACAGGATTTTATTTGTACATATGTATTCATTGCTATACAAATGTAATTACTTTTTATATATGTTAAAGATGATTTTGCTGCTATTTTGCACCATACATAGATAAAATATTGTATGTGATATTTAAAAAGTTCCGAAATAAAGTCAATTATCTATAATTTTTTGTTTAAATAATCTTTTTATAAGTGTCTAAACAGTATTTCAACAGTATTTTTTAAAATTGACATTTTACTTTGAATGCTATACTTAAAATAAAAGTATCAAATTTTAATCTTTCATTTTAATTTCTGCTTTAGAAGAACAGCTAAATAGGAATGACCTCTGATGTTAAATAATTGCACAATTCAGTTTTTTCTTTTTAAATGCTAGCATTGCTCATGTTCTTCTTCTGCATCTGAATGTTGTACCTAGATAAAGATTTATGCGGATGTATGCAGAAATAATTTATGTAGATGCGATATTTCTACATATATCTTTCATTTCCTTTTTCAGTAACCATGGAATGTTTGAAATTATTTATGTCATGAACACTTATTAATATATTACTACAGAACAATTAAATACATTTTACCAGACTTTAAGATAAAAAAAACAATTTGTTCTATATATAAGTTATACAACAAATTTAGGAGCAATGCAACCCCAATACACATTTAACAAGAATAATTCAAAATAATGACACATAAACTCCCTCAGGTAGTAACTATTTTGTCAAAATTTAACAGTTCTGTTTATTAGAAACATCTTAATTTTAAAATCTTTCCATCATAAAAAAAAGAATGGATTATTGAATGCATACGTAACTTACCTATAGCATCGATTTCATCCATAAATATTACACAAGGCTGATGATCCCGAGCATAATTAAACATTTCTCGTATAAGACGGGCACTTTCTCCAATGTATTTGTCAACAATAGCACTGGATACAACCTGCATAGAAAATGAAAATATTTCTTGCAATGCATATGCATTTGATAACATTATACCTGTTACTGGCAATATATAAAAAGCCGATATTCTACAGACATTCTATCTAGACAACATATAAAATGTCTGTCAATTAAGAGGGCAAAGTTTGAGAGATCTGAATTATTTTAAATCATATCCAGACATCATATAGCATGGATGGCCAAACTTCAAGATGATGGGAGCCACATGATAGGTTTTACGAACGTTCAAGAGCCGGAAGTCCAAATTCACATCGTTTCAAAAATAATGATACAGGTTTTGAATATAAAGAAACTTTTGAAGAAAATTGATAAACATGATTATATACAAATATGAATAAATACATCTTATATCTACTGTTTTGTGTTCAGAAAAGTTTAAGTGCCAAGATAATAAAAATTTGTAACTCTTGTACTGGGCAACTGAACGTTTTTTCTTCAAGCAGAGAAACCAATTATTTTCTTCTAATTTACTAATTTATACCTCTCCATTTATAATTATTGTTGTTTTATTTTAGTAGAAGTAAAATAAATCGGAAGCATATTCATTGGTCTATTACATAAAAAAGTATTATTTGAGTAAATTAGAAATCATTATTTAAAAGAAAATCGAGTTTTTTTTTAACTCATATGCAGTTTGTAAAAAGGCTAAATTAAATGATAGACATCGATGCATACTGCAGAGAAACTGTTATTAGAGAAAGAATATTTATTTAAAAACAAATTATTCTTTTGCTTAAAAAATAATTATGTTTCTCCACACAATTAATATAAGGACAAACATACTGAGATAATTCGAATCTTTGGATCCTTACCTAAGAAATTGCTAAAAAATGTTTTCCCAAAACTTACCGATGTCCAGTATAGAAGAATTACCCAAAAAAGAACATGATTGTAATTTCAATAGCATTTGAGTAATCAATGTCTCTCATGACAGCCCTGACAGATACAGTATTTCAGCATGGCATCCAATGGAATCTGCCAGAATGTTTTTAGTGATCCGTACACTGTGCATCATTGAAAATTCTCGAAACTATCTCTCGAATCGTTCTGATAATTTTAGACACAGATAATGAAGTTCATGCACATGAAAACTTCACTTGACATTCAGAACTTCACATTATTGCTTGAAATTTGTAGTGAACAAGCAGTGGATCATTGTACACTTTCTGTTTGGCTACTAAGCTTTCATGAAGGACGTGTCAGACGTGCATGTTGATCAAAAATTAGAAAGGCGAAAAATATCAACAGATTAAAAGAAGCATAAAGCTAGCATCAGAGACAGGGCAACCGGTGCAGCTATAGAATGGCAGTACTAAGAAGACTTTAGATATGGCAGGCAGTAAAATGTCTCTAACCTAGAGCAATAATTACCGGCGACTCTAACCTAGTGCGAGGTAGAAAGAAAGGTCATCAAACAAGAAATCGAAAAATACAAGAAAATATCACAAAATAAAAAAAAAAAAAAAAA
>KK121370.1:80078-90915 GCA_000611955.2 Stegodyphus mimosarum | reverse complement strand
TTAATCAGAAATTCGTTGAAATGTTACAAAACATAAAATCGATAATAAAGCAAATTTCAAATTCAAAATTAGGGCTTCCAGATGCCCATATTCGCAGTAGGATTACGTCATTCAAAATTCGATGGCTCTAGGTTTTATCACAATGCGAGAAACATGCATACATTTATGCAGATTTTTCATTTTTTAAAATTTAATGCAGAGCGATAACATTTAGTGGCAACAATTTGAAAAGTGAAACGGGCATTCAGAGTGAATCGACGCAAAATCGCAAAACGAAAGTAATAGTCCTTCGGGACTAAATCCCTTTGGACTAACAAAGAGAATTCACCAATATGACAGAAACTTTGAAGAAAAGAAACATTTGTGTTCTGTTGATTCCTCATTGCTTGATGCAACATTATTGATCTGAAGATTTGATGATTAAGATGAAAGAGCTCTATCTGGAATAACAGTATTTGATAAAATGGGAATTAAACATTTTGACTAAAATTTCGATCATTATCAAACCAGTAATTCTTCCCATGACTCCGAATATTTCAGTATGCATAAGCATCGGTGAAATAAATTATGATCTCTGCCTAGAATTACCAAGGAATTATTACGAAATATAGTTTTGTGTCAAATGAGTTAAGCTTATTATTATGAATGGTTGTGAAATCTGTGAAGCAACTGCATAAAAATGTCTAACTTGCTTAGGGATAGGAAATTAATTTTGAAGGAGTTCCTCAGAAAATTAAGATAAATCTCCTAATGAAGTAAGAGGCTGAAGGTTCACTTCACCAAAAGTAAAATCCTCGTAAAATTCTTTCACTGATTAAAAGAGCTCTGCATGGATTGCAAGACGAAAAAAAATTTCTTCAGCAGTTACTCACACCATTCAAGACTGAATAAAAGTAGTACCCTACAATGAATAACAAATCTTGCAAGTGGATCACAACTGTTGTGAACAATGAGATCACGCAGGAATGTAAGCAGATACTGTCTGAAGTAAAATTAACTTGAGAGAAAAAATATTAGGGATATAATTAAATAAAAATATTAGCATTGTGTTTTAGATCAACTTCGCATTAGTGTATTCCGATGACCATTATCTGTTCAAGAAGTAGGTTAACAGCAATAGTAATTACCAAATGGAACTATTCGTAATTTTATGTATCTGTTGCTCTGATGATAAACCAGCAGTGAACAGTTTGAAATAAATCTATCAAATTTTTGCATACTTAATATCAGAAATTAAACTAGTGATTAATAAAGAAACTAGGCACAGCCCGATTTCTATTTCAAATTCCATTTGTTAAAAAAATTAAACTATATTTATTCAAATCAAGTCGCATTTCAGATGGCAAAAGATCACAAGTAGTTTGCGAGCCGCAGTTAAGGTGTCGGAGAGCCGCAGTTTGGCTATGTATGTTATATAAAATGACAAATGCTGTTTACGCAAAATACTAAAAGAAAACGAAGAAAAGACATATATGAAAATGAAAGAAATACAAAATAATGTATACAACTTTCTTACTCAGCAAAACAAGAAAAAATAAAATAAGGCCTACTTGTTGTAACAAGAAAGGAGACACTTATTTTAAAGTGCACTCTCTCGTGTTCCTCACAAAAAAGTAAAATGCGAAAAGAGTCATGAAAAAGTCATTATTAAAAAACATAAATGAAAAAAGAAAACATTATATAAAATATAGACTACTCAGTACTTCTCTGTTAACAGAGTATCACTTAGTGCCAAACATAAATGTTGGTGCAAAATCTAACTAGATGGCGCCAACCTTCCTAATACATAACATTTCAACAAAATAATGAAAAAGCTAACAAGACTTGTTCTTCCCATGAACAAAGCAATCTCTTTCTGCTTAAAAAAACATCAGAATTTCACAAATTTGACATCACACGCAGCTTCGCCACTGTGCACATTATCCATCTGAAATGCGACTTAATTTTATTTTGGATTGCAATTAATTTTATTTTTTATAAAAAATAGAAATCAATTTATGGTATGTATTTCATATTTTGCCATTTCATAAATGTGTGAAATGTTAATCAATTCATACACTGCCAAACAGTTTTTGGCATTCTATAAAATGACAGCTTTCATACACTGCCAGTAACATATACACCGAAGAGCCATTACACTATGACCACCCTGTTAATAACATGTAGGACCACCTTAAGCCCTCAAAGCTGCCAGCATCCGGCATGGCATGGACTCCATTGACGAGGTGCTGATGCATAGTCTGAGGCATCTGGCTCCAAGCGCGCACCAGCTGGTCCTGTAATTCCCACACATTGAGAGGCCATAGAATGCCAGCACGAATTTGGTTTTCCAGGTGTGACCACAAAATGCTCTATTGGATTAATGTCAGGTAAATTTGGAGGCCAAGCGATGACTTGAAAGTCAGTGGAATGTTCCTCGAACTACTCCCTGATGATTCAATCCTTACAACATGGTGCATTACCCTTTTGGTAAACACCATTCCCTGCAAGAAATACTCTTGTCATGAATGGATGAATCTGGTCAGCAACGATGTTCATGTAGTGCATAGATGTCAAGGATTGTTCTATGGAGATTATGGGTCCTAATGTGCTCCATGAAAATACTGCCCACACCATAATACCCCCGCCACCGGCTGTCTTGTTCTATTTGGCTGGCAACAGCCCTCGCTAAAAGCGTTTTACCAGTACCTGGAGGCCCATAAAGTAGACAACCTTTTGGTGATGTTATGCCAACTCGTTGAAAGAGTTCAAGATTTAATAATGGTAATTCAATCACCTAAAAATAAAGCATATCAGAGCATTTTCAGTACATTGATAACATGTCATGCATACAGAAAATCGGCATATTAGGACATGGCCGTCAATGTGATGGACCAGAAAACATGATTCATCGGACCATGATGCAACTTCTTCCATTCTTCTAATGTCCAATTTCAATGTTTCTTGGCACATTGCAGAAGCAGCTGGCGATGACGTGTCATCAGTGAAAGGACATGCTTCGCCTCCAGCTACATAGACCCATATGCAGCACTGTACGCTGCACAGTCTGTTGAGAAACACTATTTGGGTCACCACTTTTGTAACTCTTTGGTCACACCGAACAATACGCAGCAATCTCCACTCTCCTCTGGAATCAATACACCGTCAACGACACACTGCTGGCCGATGACTTGTCATTTCATCATCCATACACTACTTTCGATATGTGCTCACAACTGCATGTGAATAGCCCACTAAATGTGCCATTTCTGATACCGATGTCCCCAGTCACCGAGCCATAATGATTTGACCTTTATCAAAGTATGATAAATCAGCTGCTTTTCCCATTATGTCGGTAATCGCGCTTTGTTTGGAAAAACAATTCATAGTTGTTTTATATACTCCAACATCAGCCGTGCACATGCAATGGTTTTGTTCCTGGATGAGCTCATTGTTATAATTTACGGATGATCATAGCATAATGGCTCTTCAGTGTATAATCTTTGCAAAAAAGCTACTTTAGCTATTTTTAATTATTGCAAGACACTGAAGATGCACTAGGAAACATCAATAAATATATAAATGTTTTGCATTAATTGCTTGAGCAGTACATTCCTGAGTAATATTTCTAATACTTTCCACTAAAGATTTATTATTGAAATTATTAAAAATTCAAAAATATGATTAAGAGCTTACTTTTAGAAAGTTTGCTTCTATTTGACTGGCAACAGCCCTCGCTAAAAGCGTTTTACCAGTACCTGGAGGCCCATAAAGTAGACAACCTTTTGGTGGTGTTATGCCAACACGTTGAAAGAGTTCAGGATTTAATAATGGTAATTCAATCACCTAAAAATAAAGCATATCACAGCATTTTCAGTATACTGATAACATATCATGCACACAGAAAATGAACATTCGTTATCAATAAAGATACAACTAGAAATAGTAAACATCAAAATTTTGAAGTAAAAAAATCATACTTCTCTAAGTTCTCGGATTTGTTCACCCAAACCTCCAATCATGGAATAAGATATGTCACCAGGATCTTCATGAGACATATTGTAAACAAGAGGATCAACTTCTCTGGGAAGATATCTTTAAAAATACAAATTTAAATGTACATATATGTGAAACATTTAATAAATCATTTTCATTGTGAATAAGATATTCTTTTAGTCAAACAGAAACTTACAATTTCAAAAATTCTTGAAACTTAAATAAACATATATTATGTGAAATATTTAATAAACATTTATATGGGGATTAACACTATTTAGAAAAATACAAACAATACCTCATAATTGTTAATGTGGTCATATCCAGAGCAACACGTGTACCAGATTTCAACTTTGTTTTGTCCAGCTGTCTACGACATCCTACCACATAACGAGGACCATTCGTAGCTTTCACAATAACTAAATATTTGAAAAACAGAACTTAATTACAAAAAATTAACAGCATAACTCTTATTACCAAAGAATTAAATTTAAATGCAAACACATTTTACTCTTGTATCATTTATTTATTTGAATTTTTATAATAAAATATTAAAAGTATTGTTACAGATTTTGTACGTATATAAATAATTTTAATGAAATAATATGTAATTTTGTGTGTGTATATAACATAATATGAAATACTTAAAAAGAGACAAAGCTGTGTAGGAAAAATAAGGTTACAGGGGCAAGCTTAATTAAGAGAGAGGTAAATGGCTATTTTGCTAATATGGCAAGATATCACCAAGCTCACCATAGTTTTGACACTAATTTCTGTCACCAAACTTGGCGACCATTTGGTGGCATTTTGGTTCTGTTCCTGTACAACTGCAGTTGGTACTGTGATTGAATAACTGTAACTGGTCCCTATATGTAACTCAACTCTAACCATATCTGCCCTTCATATGCATTCTAGAACTTTCAGGACATGGAAGGTACTAGCGATTTCTCAGCAGCTGGCAGAAAACTATATAAGACCGGAGACAGTGCCAGTTTTTCAGTTGCTAGTTTAGAAATGAATTGGGAGTATTTGTCTTTTAGATGACCTTTGCATTGCATTATATTTAATGTTCTTAGCACTTTGAAGCGTAACTACTGATCGTGCTCTGTGATATTCAGAACTGTATGAGTATTTTTGTGAAAAGTTCCAGAACTGTGAAGTATTTCTTTTAGTAAAACAAATTTTATCAAGCTATCACCTGTTCTGTGCGTGTTCAATCCATAATGAACCCATATACGTGCAACAGTATAATTACAATAAGGATGTAGGTAAAGCTTAAATTGGATTGGAGCATCTTTGGAAACATTTAGCCTATTATTTAAATGCCTGTTCAAAAATAATTCTGCTATTTTTATGGCTACAATTAAGATGCTTTAATAGTTTAAACTAGCCACATACGTGGCCAGCCACCTGAAGTTGTTACTATAAAAAGAAAAATATATCACATTTACTCATCTATATTTCCCCTTTTTTTTAACTCACTTTATCATAAGAAAATCAAGATTGGAAAGTAATGTGAATAATTTAATTTCTTCAGGAAATAATTATAGGAAGAACACAACAGATGAAAAGTAACTTATAGATAAACTTAACATTTTTCCAAGTGGCAACACACCTCTTTTGTGGCCCTAAATTTTCTGATAAAATTTGAAGCATAAATATCTTATGCTTTGACAAGTGGACACACATCTTTTATATCACTGAAATTTTAATAAAAAACTTCTGAATTCACATAAAATATGAAATAAATAAAATTCAAAATTCAGGCTTTTAGGTGCACATGTTTGAGTGGAGGACTGTGTGTGATGTGCCACTCTTTTTCTACAATGTGATTAAATTCAAAAAACAAATATGTTGCACTATGCTAACATACTTCTTTTAATCAAATTTTCTAATTAAATTTGAAACAAATATTTTATACTTTGCAAAATGGCAACACAAAGCTTTCAAAACGCTGAGCTTTTAATCAAAAGTTCATTAAATTCCCATTAAACATAAAGTAAATGAAAAAAAAATCAGCTTTGAGGTGCATATATTTGATTGGAAGACTATGCATGTTCAAAATTTTGTGGCTCTACATATTGTCATTTTCCAGTGATGTGAGGAACATACACATGTACAGATTTTTCATTAACTATTTAATGGTATACTAGTATTAAAGGTTCAAAAACGTTTTTTTTTTTTTTTTTTTTTTTTTTTTTTTCAGTATTTTTTGGTAGGGGGTGGATAATTAGAAGGTATTGGTTTTTTTAACAGAAACAGATGTGTACATAGAAAGCATAAAAACAAACAAAAAAAATTAAATAATTTTCCAAAAGGTAAGTGTTTACTACTTAAAATATCACAGGATCCTATTTAATAATTTTAATTTGTATTTGCTTAAATATATTTTCTTTTGATATACTGATGATGTTTATAGACTTAAAATAAATATCAATAGTTTGGCAAACTTCTTAAAAAAAGGTGCCAAATAAATAATTTTCACATAAATATTTTATTCAACATGACATTTACATACTTACATTTTTCTTCTGTTAACTGCTTTAAAACTTCTCCAACAATCTATGCAAACAAGACACATGAAAAACGTATTTAATTCATAAATGAAAAAGTTGAGAACATAACAGCAATAAAAGCTATTTAATATCACAATATTTAACTGTTACTTTTATTGCAACTATTATGGTTATGTTAAAAAGTTTACACAATAATCTCAGAAAACAGATTGAATACCTGTCCAACACTCTGTAAAGCTTTCAGATCATTTTCAGATTTCTCATACAATTTATTGAATTCTTTTAACTGTTCTCTCACTAAAAAAAAATTTTTTTAATTAGTAATTACTGAAAATAAATTCAAAAAACATGTTAAAGGATGGACTGAATTTTAACTTTGCAAGAAGAAAGATCAGCAATTGATGAGTTTTTAACAGATCTAAAATGCTTTTCTTAAAAAAATTAAAAAATCTTAAGATGTTTTAAAAATTTGCATTGACAAAATGCAGCATCAAATACAGTTCAGAAATAATGATAGATTCAAACACGCAATACCCAATAAATCAGAAATAACAGCTCAGGATCGATCATGTACAGCACGAAGACTATCTGTTTAAGCTCCAGCTGAGCTTTTGAATAACTGCACTGCAGAGAATAGATGCCAATGAATACTTCAAAGAGAATTTTCAATTCAGCAGAATTTAAATACTCTCATGCCACAAAAACGATAAACACAAATTACGATACCTAGCTTTAGATTTAAATATGAAATCAGTGGGCCTGACAGTTGGTCAGTATCCATTAATTACTACATCTAGGGTAAAAAGCATTCTCCCAATATCTGTTAGATTAAACATTTCTCAAATACAATAGATTAACATAAATTATTTTTATTTAAATTAATCAGAAATTATAAGTTAACCAGAATCAAAAATTTTAATTAATCAGAATCAGAATTAATTTCAGCAGAATAGATTAAATAAAAGCATATGCATGATTTTTGCTATTTAGATAAACACCTTTTTCCTTCATAATATCAGGTTTCAAATGCAAAAAGGCATTAAAAATATGTGAAATTAAATGCACATTTTAATTAAATGCACAATGACTTTTTAAGCATCACATTTAAGATATTTTTTTGGAAAAACTTAAAAGTAAAATCTTATGACCCCCCCCCCAAAAAAAGTGACATTATTTCAATCTTATTCATAGTACTAACTTTAACAAAAAATTATATATTTGACCTGAATCTTAAACAGATAATGACTTTGCAAGAAATACATTCAAACTCTTATATCCCCAAAGCCAGTTAGCAGGATATTTTCGTTTGCTCATGTGAGATTAGTTAGTATGAAAAAAGACATCTGAGAAACCCTCCAAAGGATCAATACACTATGTCAGGTACTGTTCCACAGTATTAGTGATTAATTATACGAGTTTACTTGACTAAATGGACTGTTTCTTTTAAGCCTTTGATTGCTGCGCCAAATGTCAAGGAAATCAGAAGTTTGATTCCGAGAACTAACACTACACAGTTTATTGCAGTATTTAACAAGATATGCACTTATCCAAAGACCCCTAGTGGTTGCAGATCTGCCACATAAAGCACAATGTCATTTGGGCAAGAATTCCAAAGACCAGTAATACTTTGAGCAGCATTAAGCTAAATTTAGAGAGGTTTCTGCAGATTTGTGACAGAAGCACAACAATAAATCAGATACCCAAACTCCAAAATAGGCCAAATGAGAGAAATACAGGTGTTTTTAAAAGTTCTAGCATCACCACCCCAGTCTTAACCCGAGATATGCTTAGTATGTTGAGGCATCTCCCTGCCCTTAACACAAGGTGATCTATATGTTTATTGCTTCATATCTCAGGATCCAAAACAAAACCCAGATATTTTGGATATTTATCTATTGTGAGAGGCTGATGGTTCAATAGGCTGATGGTCCACTAGTAGGCTGAAATCTATATAATTTTCTACTAATAAAAGAACCCAACTGCAGATTTAGTAAAATTAAAACTCAATTTGCGGTTTTCAACAAAATTCCACAAGTCCTCAAAGGCAATATTAATATCACTCTCTAATTCCTTCAAATCAGTGCCAGATTTCCAAAGAACAATATCACTGGGAAAAAAACTAGTTATACTCTAGTGCGCTTTACCATAATCGAAAATCTCATTCCAATGTGCAATTATAGCACATTATGAGAATACAGAACTCGGATGTTTTATTTTGTACATTAAAAGTATATCATAGCATTATCAAGAACAGTTACATACTAAGGCATAAAAAATCACAACGTTTTCAAATGGAATGGTTTCTAAGTATTTTATAGCAGATACTATGTTTCAATCAGCAGATTAATTTAATTCTGGCGGTATGTAATAAAAAAAATTAATTTTAAAGAATAAGTTTTATGTTACATATTATGCAGATATAATCAAGAAAATAACATTCAAAATACTTTTTTTTGTACGAATAGTCTAGAAAGTTGCTAATTTAGAATTTCGAAAATGATTCAGCAATTTTTAAAACAAGAATTTAAATGTATACTGCAGCTGGAAATTTATGAAAACTACCCTTACTTTCTTTCAAACGCCCTTCGATTTCTTTATGTTCCAAAAGTTTTTTTCTGTAATCCTGGAGAGCCTTTTCTCTCGGATTTTCTTGCTGTGCTTGAGGTTGAGCGACCGCTACGGCTGCCATTGCTGCTTAATTTGGACAGACATACAGACAAAGAAGACAGCTGGCTTGTGTTTTAAATCACTAAGTCTTTTTGCCACAAAGATAGGAAACATAGTCAACAAGGAAGGGAGTTTGGAAAAACAATAAAGTTAATGTTAAAAGAAAAAGTCGCTTCCAAGTTTACAAAAAATAGGATCTTAATCATAAAAAGAATAGCAGACAACATTTAGGTGGGAAAATGAAAGAAGCTTATTATTTTGTATTAATTGTATTTCGTGTAAACAGATGCTGACTTGTGTAAATTGCTTAAGAAGAATTAGAATGTAGGTTAATGGAATGTATAGAGTCTTTGAGCCATATAATGATTTTTTGCCAACTTGTTGGTACCTTTAAACCGAAAAACACATTTTCGAGATCCTTAGATCACGGCCAAAGTTGAATTCTGCTAGGGATTCATAAAATGGGGAAGTTTTTTTTATGACATCTCTATAGTCTTAGCATAAGTTCGGAAACTTTATTTTTAAATGTTAATTTTAAACCTTAATTTTAAGAATAATATTTCCGTGAATAAAAAAAAAAATATTTGCAGAAAATTGTTTTTTAATTATACATGTTTGGCAGCAAAACAAAATTGTTTATGGTAGGAGTCCCCGCTGTTGTATGGAATGATGTAGGAATGAAATTTGTATTGTTCGTTTTATTACGTTTTATTACTATGTTCCGTGAGTAACTGATATAATCCATTGGATATTATTATTATTATTATTATAAGAACTAAACTATATATTTTGCAAATTGTGCGTAATATTAAATTTTCTGTTTGTTTGCATTACTCTTTAAGTTCGTAAAGAACCTGGAATTATTTTTGATTTAGGTCTAATGTTTTTGTTATCAAGTAGCGTTCGGTTCCAAGATGGTGTTTGTAATGCTAGTAATTTTTTTCTAGTAGCTTAGTTATGAACAGAGCTTGATTCCGCCGAGGCGTAAGAATACCCGAGCAGCATTCCTCGTAAGTATTATAAAAGAAAGGTGAAATTATAAAAAACTGTATAATGATTTTGAAGCTTTGGGGAAGTTTTCGAAGGTCTCGAAGTCAACTTACGGTTTCTCATTATTGTGTTTTTCCTTAATGAGGACCTTGCAAGCCTTTAAAAGAAAGCCATGCTTCAGACTAATCAAATAAGGCTCTCACCCTGAGAATAATCTTTTCCCAACCCACTTCAGTATCTCGAAGCATCATAAAGAGTTTCACAAAACATTAAAAACACTATCACTATTGGAAATACTAAGAACATTTATTTATATATTATAAAGAAGATTACATACACTATGCTTGTGTGCAATCTCTAAACGTTTTCACTGCTTTTTAGTTACAGAAGATTCATCTCTATATGGTGTTTTTTTTTTTTCCTGTTAAGCCTAGATTTTTCAACATTTTCTCCCAAAACCTTTAGCATACTAGAAATGATTTCCTCCACTATATTATTATTATCCACTTGTTCAATCTTGGCATAAGCAAAACACAAACCACTTCAGATGAAGATGTTTGGATCTTAAGAAATCATGTACGAGGGGGAGTCAAATGAAAACCATAATTATTTTTTTAAATATTATTCATTGGTCACACAGGGTACAGAAGTAAATCACTTTTCAACATAGTCCCCTCCTTCAATGCAAG
>KK121370.1:18433-80038 GCA_000611955.2 Stegodyphus mimosarum | reverse complement strand
AGCCTGAATACCTGCAGAAAAAAAGTCTTTTGGGCGATGGCGCAACCACTCGTGCACCGCGTTACGTACCTCTTCATCGAAGTGGAACTTCCTGCCGCCCATTGCTTCTTTGAGCAGACCAAACAGATGGAAATCGCTCAGTGCGAGGTCTGGCGAGTAAGGGGGATGTGGGAGGCATTCAAATTTCAGGTCTGTGATGGTCGCAACCGTTGCACACGCCGTATGAGGCCGTGCATTGTCGTGTTGCAGCAGCACACCGGCTGACAGCAATCCACGTCGTTTCATTTTGATGGCAGGCCGGAGATGATTTTTTAGGAGGTCCGAGTACATAGCACTCGTCACAAAAATTCCTCGGGGCGTGTAGTGTTCCAAGATGATGCCCTTTTCATCCCAAAAGAGGGTCAGCATAACCTTCCCTGCAGGCAGCTGTGTCCGAAACTTTTTGGGTTTTGGTGATGAGGAGTGGCGCCACTCCTTGCTTGCTCGCTTTGTTTCAGGCTGATGGTAATGCACCCATGTTTTGTCACCAGTGACGATTCGTGACAGGAAGGCATTACTGTCACGTTCAGCACGCCACAAAAGGTCTTCGCACACATCAACACGTCGCTGTTTCAGTTCAGGCGTCAGTTGTCGGGGCACCCATCTTACAGACACCTTATGAAACTGGAGAACGTCATGCACAATATGCTGTGCCGATCCATGACTCATGTGTACACATGCTGCAATTTTGTCTATTGTCACACGGCGATTTTCCAAAACGATGGCTTCAACGGCTGAAATGGTCTCTGGAGTCACTACACACCGAGCCTGGCCGGGGCGTGGAGCATCAGCCACAGACATAACACCATTTGCAAATTTCCGGCACCATTCATAGATTTGTGGCTGTGACAAACATGCATCTCCATACTGAACCTTCATTCGTCTAAAAATGTCAATCGGTTTCACACCTTAACTTCGCAAAATTTGAATCACAAAACACTGCTCCTCGCTGGTACATGTGGCTAGTGAGGCTGCCATTTTGGAACTGTTGTTGCGCCGATGTTTGTGAATCTGCTGGCTGCTGTCACCTAGGAGACATCCGGCATAGTATCGCAAACAGGCATGCCAACTTACAGCTCACTGCGCCATTTGCGGATTTTTATTTCTACTTTTATGGTTTCCATTTGACTCCTCCTCGTAATTAAATTGCAGCTGCTATAGATCTTTAGAGTGACTGAGGACATATCAAGCAGCAGCATAGCTTTCAGTGGCAAGACGTTTTGAGGTACATTTTGACTTAAACTACAAAAATTTTCGCTATCAACTACTTAAAAATTGATTGGCTGAACCAAGGTTTTTAGTTAGTCTGGGCAGGCAGCTTTCATTACAATCATAGATTTGCCACAGGTCAATTAATAGATTACACTAGGCATGCAGCCTTGATGAAATAGCATTCTGTTTCTGAAAACCCCTGGAATTCTCAAAGTAATAAACAGTAGGGATTTCATCTTCAGATCTCCACTTGCATAAGCTGGCAACAGAAATGTTGGTTTTCATAGGCTTGTTCCCATGTAAAACATTTTTCCTTTCTTGTTATTCAAGTATTATTAGGTATCTTTTTCTAGAAAAGCTTAATTTCATTGTATGTGTTGGTCATAATATTCATGAGAAATTTTTAATCAGGAATTAGATTCCTTATACAGGACTTTTTTTTAACTGGTGCTTTCACATGAGTCCTCTGCATGTTTTTGAAAAGTTATTTGAAATCTGTTATTAATTGCATTTTTGGAAATATAGTACTAAAATAAAATGTAAATTTATACTTAAAATTATTTGATTTTTATATCATATTGTAATTTGATTTGCAGGTCAAAATCAGTCTTCCATTGTCAAAGAAAAAATAAATGATTCTCGCTTTTTAACTTGTTTATTTGCTTAATACATAATGATGATGGAAACAGTTGTTTTAGTGGCAATTGGTGTACTGACAGTAGTATTTATTGGATCACTTCTGGCACTTATCTTAGTATGCCGTCATAAATATTGTCGACCACTAGATTTATTATCTCATCAGTTAAAAGATGCGAGGTAAGATAGAAAGGTTCTTTTTATTATTATTATTTAATTTTTATGTGAGATATTATTAGTCAAATTGTTCTTTCATATAATATATGAATTTATTAACCGTTTGACTACAAATTTAAAAAAAAATTACCCCATTTCTATCCAAGTGAACAAAATATGTCATAAGTAAGGTAAATTTAGTATTTGAGATTTTTTGAGAAACGGTTTTCAAGCCAAAGGTTGGGGCTCAGATGTCCCAGCCATAGTTAATAGTGGGATACATATGTCCCACACATAGCAAACGACTAACTATAAGCATACCTATTATTCGTGAAAACTTTATTATATGAAATATATCTACATCATTAGGGTACCGGGTAAAGCATTCTTTGTATAACCCAACATTATGCATTGGGTAACTCATATTTGTTCTTTTCTCTGTGTTCATTTGTGTACAACAAGCACTGCTACATCTTGATTTTCAAACTTTTGGAAGATAATTCCCAACATTCAGGAGATTCTAAGTACTTTTTAACACAGCAGTAATTTTTAAACTTTTAGTTGGACATATATGTCCCGTTAACAGTCAAAGGGTTAAAGAATTTTGAGTAGATATGTAGATGATAAATAGCAGTCTGTAATGAAATTTAGGTAATAATGTAGTATGTGATCTACTGCTTTTACTTGGTTAATTATTTCTTAGATGGCACTACTAAAATGCTGTTTTTAAATTCGAATAGGTAATAAAATAGCAGGAAAAAGAGATGAATGAAACAACAACCAGTCTTAGCACTGTCATCCAAAAAATAAATAACGAACTAAAATCACATACTGCTTGATTACCAAAGTTTGAATGATTTATTCAATGAAATGCCAAATAGAAAAACATTTTGTAGTTGATATTTATTGTACAATGCCTTGGTTTCTGTCTGAAAAAATCGCCAAGTGGTATTGGTTGTTCTTGAAATCTGGAAGCCCGCTGCATGAAGTAGAATTTTCAGTAACCTGAATGTTGATAATGTTAGCGAAACTAGACTTGGGGAAAATTGCGAATATTGCAAAATGTGTTGTGATAAATTGACATTTTGGTATTTTTTGTAATAGTAACACTTTCGTATGGACCGGGATTTTCTATTATTACCGTTCTTTTGGTGGTTTTGAATGGAGGCGTAGATTGAAGGGGTCTGAGCATTTTATTAACAGGAGTGTGTGAAAGAGTTCATGGTTTGAGTTGAGTCGAATGACAATGAATGAGATTTTGATTCTGGTGTATAATTGGGTTTCGAAGCATTTAAGTAAATTCAGTAGGAATGAAAGTAAATGTTCTCTGAGGAATGTGCAATTAAATGTGGTTTAGCCAAGAGGAAAACAAAGAATGTCTTGCACTATTATTTGGCCAACTATGTGTGCCGCAAGAAGGAGGAGAGAGGAAAAAACATATTTATGGCTTTCTTGGACACTATTATATGTATTTATCTGCCATTAACAGCAGATGAGCCGAAATGAACAAAAATTTAATTGAATTGCTTACGTGGAGGATATTCTGGTCGGAGGCAGGAACGTATGCATGTGAAGAAAAGGTATGTTAAAAAATTTACATTCTATTTATTTATTGGTGTCTGTGTGTTAAATTTTGTTAAAAGGTTTGTTGTTTAATGTTTTTATATTAGGAAATATGTATTTTTGGTTATTTATTACTCTTTTTTTGTGTATTTTGTTTATTTGTTCATGTCTGTGTGCTAAGACAGCAGCAATTTTTTTCTGCTTAACATGATAGTTTTAACTTTGTTATAGCTTCCTGATTTTGTTCAAGTTAAAATAGGACAAAGTTACGAAAATGTGCAGTGCCTAGTTTTTGCAATTCTCTGATTTTTTTTTTAAGTTAAAATAGGTTGATGTGTACATGGACACCGAGTTTGTGTAAGTGTTTGACTTCTTGTTTTGGTTTTGTGTAGTGTGTGGAAGGATCGGAACCATCTTGAAATTGGTGCTGATGACCAATTTCAAGATGGTGCTGATCCTTCGTGGTGCGGTCTTCGTGTCAAAAAAGAACTGATTCGCCAAGCGGTACCGTAGAATAAATTTTAAATCAGTTAAAATAAAGCTCAAAGCATCACTCTTAAGTATTATTTATTATTTGTAATGCACAAATTACTAAACATAAAAGGTCATTTTGTATTTTCTGATATTTTCAAATAATAATTGTTTTAACACTTTATATTTGAAACATCTTTTTCTTAATTACTTTAAATAAGCCATCAAATAACTTTTCTACTTCTGTACTGTATTTTTCTATCTGGAAGATATCTGTGACTGTGAATTTTCAGTTCTGAATTTTGATCTTTCATTTTCTAAAGTTTCTCAGTACCCACATATGTTTACAGAATCTCTTATAATTTCCATTTCATATTTATTTTCTGTACACAAGTTATGTAATCATCAGGCTAAAGGTTAAATAAAAATTTTAAAAAATAAAAAAGAATTAGGTGAAAATGCGCTTTAGCCCACTGCTTGGCGATGTTTTGAAAATCGCAATTCGGCGCGTTTCTGCGAAACGTCTTTGCAATTGTAACCTTCCCGACATGCTCCACGAAAACCTATTATAAACAAAACATAGAATTCTAAAGCATAAATTAGTATGGAAACTGTTGCCACAAAAAGATAATAAACTAATATGCAAAACGAACATTATGGTCATTTAAATATTTGTCAGTTAGGTTTAAATTAATTATTTATATTTTATGTTGTAATACTTACACATTTTATGCCATTACATAACCTTCCCGACACGCTGCGTGAAAACGTAACCAAAATGGCATCGAAGAAAGAAGGAATTTTTTTAAAAGGGCATTAAAATTACAAACGATACCATGTACACACCGTTCCATTTTAACTTTAAAAAAAATCTGCTAATCGCACAATGTAGGCAACGTACACAAATGAACAAAATAAGCTAAAATAACGAAAATAAATTACAAGAAAATGTCATGTGCACAGCGTTCCTCTTAAACTTAAAAAAAACTTCAGCAAATTGCACAATGTAGGCAACGTGCACAAATGAACAAAATAAGCTAAAATAACGAAAATAAGTTACAAGAAAATGCCATGTGCACAGCGTTCCTTTTAAACTTAAAAAAAACTTCAGCGAATTGCACAATGTAGGCAACGTACAAACAGTCAGCCATGTTGGCGGATATACGGAGTTACCCATGTTGGCACGTTTATTGCTCATTCAAAAACAATCGCCACCAAGCAGTGGGCTAAAGCGCATTCCAAACCAAGAATTATTTTAAACTTTTTTCTTAGTTGAAGTCATTTTATATCAAAGTTTAAGACAAGATGGTAAGTCATTTAACTGCCTGTGCAAGTTAAAGCAGCTAACAGATAGAATAGGATTCATCTGTTCACAAGTGTGACAGGATCTCAGAGACTAAACTATTGTGTAAATATTTGCCATGTAAAACAAAAGGCGATCATACCAAGCATATGTATAAGTTGATAGAAATTCGGAGAGTTAAACTTTCATATTATATCTGTATTTTTGAAACAAATTCATTATTATAGTAATAGGTATGTTTTTCTTTAGTATCATTAACTATTGGTTTCGATGTATTAAAAAAACAGCTCAAAATTAAGCAACTTGGCTGGAGTTTGACTGTAGATACTTCGATTATAGATAGTCTGCCTGACACAACATTTTAATATTGTGGTGTGAATTGCTAGATTTGGTAGTAATAGGTTATCTATGTCCATCATTATCAGGCTTATGCGACAGATAATTTCAAGAATTTTCAATGATGTGCAGTATACTGAGTACTTAAAAATTCTGGTAGATTTTGCTGGATGCTATACTGAAACAATGTACTACTTCAAGCTGTCATGAGTGATATCACTGACATTGCAGACAAGTTCGTTTTTTAATGAATTTTTCTATCCTGGGTATCAGGAAAGCTACTCATTCCAAGGTTTTGAAATAAAATCTTTAATGATTTCATAGGTTAACATTCAGAAGACTCAAATAAAGAAACAAAGCTTTAAGTTTAGGAGATTGGAATTTAAAAATCATTCTGAAGATTCGAATGTTCAACCTTAGGGGGGAAAATGTTATAATCCAGTTCACTTCAAATGAATGAATTCAGTTATTTGATGTTAGATTTGATCTCAGTGTTTCGGTCTTCATAGTAATTATATGCAAAAACAAAATTATTAACTTTTATGTAAAAGCTCAAAAAAGTCAATAGCTTAATTTAAAAAAAAAATTTGTTTCTCAAATTAGAGTTTCTCTGCATTAAGTTCTATCCTGTATCACTTATTTTATTCTTTCTAAGAAAACTTCGTATAAGTTAATGAAAAAAATGATATATCCATTTTTAAAATTGATGATTTATTCTACATTCAAATGAAAAAAATAATTCTTTAATTGTAATCACAAACATCAGCACGTATTCTTTCGGGCCCACCGATGGCCAAGGGGTAAAATCGCTGAGCATTGGTAGTTCTGGCCTGGGTTTGATTCCAGATGAACAGGCTAGCTATGTGAGCATTTTCGTGGTTTTCTCCATGTGTAACATGTATACGAGCCACTTTCCTGTATAAGTCCTTCACGAAGGCATCCCTCACCTTAGGCAGATAACTTACCGTGTTTTGCCGTAATCAAGAAAACCAAACCATATTCTTCCGGTTCAGTTTACTTATTCTAAAACCAAACAAACTTACAAATGAAAGGAAGGAAGGAAACACAAAAAAATATTTAGTTTTTCTTCCTTACAGAAGAACGTTCAGCTGCCTAATGCAGTAGTTTCAAATTTTTATTTTGTTGGCACATACTTTTCTGAACATAAAGCAAGAGATACAAAATTCTTAACATGATAATTACATAAAAAATGGAAAATTCAACCATGTTAATTACATACAAAATTAAAAATTCTCATTAATTTATTTCAAAAGTTTCTTTCTATTCAAAATCTATCTTATTATTTTTTAAACAATATCAACATGGATTTACAGCTGTTGGAAAATTCAACTAAGGCTTGCGAACTTTCATGAAATCCACTATGTGGCTTCTGTCTTCATTAAGTTTGGCCATCCTTGATATATAATGTAACATCAATTGGGGAATTTCTGGGCAGCATCACAGATCATTGTGTAATGAAATTGATGAGACCTATCAAATTACATTGTTGTTAAAATATTGTAGAATTAAGAGTTAATAGCATGTTGATAATTTTATTATAAAGATATTTTATTAATATTCTGTGTAATAGCAAATGCACATTTCAGGCCTGAAATAAAGTTAATTCCCAATGAAGATGGAATTGATTTAGAACTGGATGATGTAAGATTGCATCCAAATATTGAAAAAATTTTGACAGATGAGCAGTGGGTAGATGATGCTACGTAAGTATTATAAGCACATTTTTATATATGTTGTTATCTTAAATTTTATCAGATTAATGAAATATAATTGAATTTTTTTTATTAAAAAAGATATTTTTAAAGTTGAAAAGTCATAAAAATTATTATTACTCTCTCTACTAAATTGTAAAATTTAATCTGAATCTATAAAATGAAAAGGATTTGGTTAATTTAACTATACAATAAAACTAAATATCTGATATTCATTCACACTTTATTATTACATTTAATATACTAATAGTTTAAACAAAATTCTAATTGTATTTTTTGTCAGGTTTTTACTGTGCACCTAAAAATAGAACTTTTTTTGCATATTATTTTGTAACTTGGAAAGAATTACTTCTAAAATATTACTCCTACTATTCAGATTCATATTAATTATGAGAAACTATTTTTTTTACCCAATAGTTTGTTTCCTATGCAGCTACTAATTATTTTTAAAGTTTATAGCAAATTGTTTCAAAATTAAATTGCAATAGAAATTAATATAAAAAAGTGCTTTTATATATTTTACTTTTTTATTTATTTATTTTCTGGTGGATATTTGTTTATTTTCTAATTGCTCCTTCTGTAAACCTTTGTTTGCTAACTTAATTTAACCATGTATATGCTAACTTAAAATTTAACCTTATATAAACTATTTCACATAAAATAATTGTAATATCTTTCATTAAATTTCAGTGGTCTCATTCCACACTGTTTAGCTATTTTGAAAAAATGTCATCACTTAACTGAAAGACTTGTTGCTATGATGATGACACATGTTTCACAACAATCACATAAAGATCTTGGAGAAATTATAGAAGTGGCTAAGAAAATCAGCCCTCGTGTTGATGATGTTGTTAGAGCCATGTATCCTCCCTTAGACCCACGATTATTAGAAGCAAGGTATATTTATTAATTTTTTTTCCAAACATTCAGGTTCATATTTTGGTATAAGATCAAAATATGAATACATAGTTTTTATTATATTCAGTGAATAAAAAATGTGAATGTAATATTCTTAATTGCCTTTTTAATTTGATTTACTTCAACTTTCTTTCCTAAAAATAGTAAGACACTTAAAATAAATATATTCTTAAGTTTCATTTTTCCAAAATTAATGGATATTATACACTTGTATCACACCTGTGACTAAACTTATGTTACAGCAAAAGTGAAGGTAAAATCATTTACTGTCTAATCACACTAGTGTGAGCACTTTGGCTGAGGACCAAGATGGGTCAGTTTAATTGAAGGGGTTTGTGTGAGAAGCGCTGTGTTTTTCCCTCTCGGAGGTCGAAGAGATGTGGATGAAAAGCACAGGTATTTTTTCCTCTTGGAGGTCAGGTGTCATTTAGTGTTTTTTCTTACAATCATTGAACATCGCTATTACTGACTTACTTTTATTTTCAAATCTTCATTTTTACTATGAATTCTAGTGCCCAGGAAGCTCTAGAAATAAGCCTTTCTGCACAATTTTAAGCAATTAGTGTATAGCATGATTAAAGTTTGTGATGAAGAATCACAATTAGGAAGACTGGCAATCCCAGTTACAAAGCCAACACACAGAACAAATAAGATAGATGACTGGCATTTTGATTGTCAGCATAAACAGAATTCATAAAGAATTTGAAAGTAAAGAAAATGTTGAATTCTCTTCTCCTAAAAAAGAAAAAAGAGAGAAACTGTTTGTAAGTACAGGCTAGATAATTTTGATTTGGATATTTTAAAACAAGCATTTCAAGATTTTTATGTCAAGGAAAGAAAAGTACCAACTATAGCCAAACTGCTTCCTATATTAACAGACACAATCAATTTTCCTTAGCAAAGAGAAACGCTAAGAAAGATTCTCCGAGAAATTGGTTTCATCTGAGAAGAGTCTCGCAATAAAAGAAGCGTTTTACTAGAAAGACCTGACATTGTTTTGTGGAAAGCAATGTATTTGAGGAATATTAAACATTACAGAGAAGAATCCCATCCCCTAATTTACATAGACGAAACATGGATGGACAGCAGTTTAACATTTGGAAATGCTGGCAATCAAATGAAATCAGTGGTATTTTAGAAACAGAGAATGTCTATTGCCACATAATAATTTTATGTGATAGTGGTGAGATGGTCTACTACTAGCTTAATTTATAAAGCGAGCTCTACAAGTGGCGATTATCACAGACAAATGAGTTCTTCAATATTTGAAAAATGGGCAAAAAAAAAGTTAATTTCAAACCTACCGCTAAATTCCATTGTAATTATTGATAAAGCACTTTAACATTCGGTGCAACTCAATAATGCTCCTAATACCTCCAAAAAAACAAAAAAAAAGATAGAATGTAGTGGCTGATAAAAAACAACATTTTTGTCTGAATTTGCAGAAAGTGGAGCTGCTGGATTTAAGTGAAACAAAATGCTCCCAAAGTCAGAACTTTTAAATTTGATTGTACAACCGAAGAACAAGGCCATACATTTCAGCAACTCCCACCATATCAATGTGATATAAATGCTGTAGAGTAAAAATTTATGTTCGAAGTCAGAACATGACTGCAGATATAAGCATGTCAAATTTATCACATTTCACAAACAAGTCTATTGAAGGTGTTTCGGTGAACAATTGAAAGAAGTATTGTAATCATGTGAAGAATTTTGAAACTGAATTTTGGAGAAAAGATGGTATTATACAAGAATTATTTTGTCAACCATTAAATTGTATTGTCAGGGACAATTCGGTTTTTGAATTCTTTACTAGTTTGGAGGATGCCTTAATGCTGCTGTGTCAACAAAATAAATGTAAAGCGGGGGGAGAGGTATGGCATGTCTAATTAAAATTAAAATAATTTTTACGCAACCTCTTCTCATCAAATAGCTTTATTTTATTTATAGATCATTTGATTATAGTAAGAAATGTAATTTATTAAAACACATTCAACAGATGGAAGTTTTTCATTCAATGTTTGAAAATATTTAAAATTAATTCAAATGTATTATCTGTTAACTTATTATTAAATTAATATTATCTATTAAAATATGTATAAAATCATGATGAATTATATTAAGATATATAGTTCACTATTACAGTTTTTATACTGATTTTTCTTTGAAATGTTACAATCTGAGTTTTTTATGTATTTCAGTTTAATTCTATATTTTTTAAATTTCATGGTACATCAATTTAAAATATATAAAGTGCAGACAAAAATTTTCTGTTGTGCAGAACTCAAAAAAGAGACTGTATCTAAGAGTATTTAGCCAAACCTTTTATAAACCTCTAATAGTAAAGGAATATTATGCTTCATCTGTTTAGAAATAAAGTAATTTAACAGTTTTTTAGCTTATCGCAATAACGTAATCGTCCTTCTTTAATATTTGACAGTTTTCTAATAAACATATAGTAAACCAGCTGTAAAAATTGAAATAGGTGCGTGCTTGGCTGTGGACAGAAATGTTACATCTGCTCAGAAGAGGTATTTGGGAATTGTTCTCTATACATCCTTTGAGTATCTGATTCATTTTAGCCACAGCCTCATAGGTAAAATATATGTTTGAGTCAGTGTTCATTTAGTGATGCGTCCTGTTCAAAATTCACACAGGGAATGATGGTTTATGACAGAGAATGTTTTTACATAGTGCTGAAATGACCACATACACCCTATTACGAAATATGGGTATTTCCATCCTCTCTGCTATTACATTTTTGCCAGATATTTTTTAATCATCTCATATATATATATATATATATCATTAAATGTATTATAAATGTTATTAGGTATTCTTTACGACTGCATAGTTCATCATCTGGTTGTTTCTATATTCAGGTGCACTGCTCTTATCTTATCTGTTAATCATATGGCTCTCATAACCCGATCTGTGTGTCGCTTGAGAACAAGTTCAAGTTGGATTGAAGCAGCATTGACAGATATGGAAGAAAATATTTTGGTTAGTTTATTTCTTCTTAAAAATATATATGTACTTGTTCCATATTTATGAACATTTTAATAGCACATTTTAATCAACTCAGGCTTATGGTGTTGTTAAGTTATGGTACCAAATTATGTATGAAGGTTTGACATGTTATATTGTTATTTGTGTTATTGTTTAGCTTTTGTATTGAACAGCATCAGGTATGTGATTCTTAATCCATTATTATTATTAGTTTAGTCACAGATAAGTTTGATGTAAAATGACAGATAATGTCTGTTTCTAATTTCTGTTAGGGTAATTCTTCAGTATGATACAAAATGCTGCTTTGTTAAGTTGAGAAATCATATTCCTAGGTCATTTACTTTAAATAAATACTCTTGCTGGTTTGAATCCAATATTACTAGACATTGTTTGTAGATATTTCAGATCCACTCAGTAGCCAAAGTAATTAGTTGTCTGACTGCTGGAACACTTTTCTCTAAGTTTCCTTCCCTCCTCCCTTGAGGATGGTAGCCTTGAAAGTGTTCTTTGAGACTGAAATAATTTTGTAACAATGAACTTACCTTATATGATTCTATGTTACTTGACACTTTCATGTTTGCATTATTATACCGATTGTAAATTACTTATGCTTCATGTTTCTTTTTGTGATCTGTTACAGTATCTAAAATGAGCCTGTTTCTACTTTTTTGGGCTGTCTATTGGATTATGTCAAATTCAAATTAACACTAGTTTAATAGTAAGTTGCTATATTCTCAATCCAACTTTAGCTCCAGTTTTAATATTTCAGTCATTAATTGCACTTTAACTCATCTCTTTTAATAATTTCTGTTATTCTATCCAGTTGCTTTAGTTTCTTTCCAGCATAGTTATTTTGCACGACAAGGCCACAGCTGCACATCTATATAAAGAAAGTTCTATCTCAAACTCCTGCCTATTTAGCCATTCTGACCCCTGATATTAAGACTGATCATTCACCATGTCCAAGATAACCCTTTGAAATGTGGAAATTATAAATTCTTCAGCAACTGTGCACTTTTCATTCATCCTTGAATTACTAACTTCTACCATTTGGCATGACTCCCCCCCCCTTAAACTTTCACTTTAAAAAAAAATGGTATGCATCAGTTCACTTGCCCCTTTACCAGACACAGCCCTGAAAGCTTGCATTCCAGGCAATTTTGAAACAAAAACAGTTCTGTCAGTAGCACTATCTAACTGATAAGCTAATTGACTAGTTTTATATTTTTGTTTATATTTATATTTAGTTAATATGATGTAGATTTTGTATAAATGTTATGCTTTGAGGGTAATCAGACACAGGTCCTCTTCAGAAGCAAAGAAAATTTTGTCTTTTCACAAAAAAACTGAAATTTTGATAAAAATATTTTTTATCCCAGCAAAAATGGGCCTGTGTCCCTGTGTCTGACCAATCTCAAAATATATAAAAGTTTTATTCAAAATTTACACCGAACTAAAGCTGCTTTTTTTTAATTTAAATGTAACTTAAATTTTAATTATTTATATTATTCTTGTACTGTTAGATTATCTTTTTGCTAACAACAATGTAAGATACCGTAAATATTGTAAAGGCTGTGTTCATGAAATTATAAGCATATACTGTAAGATTTGTCTCCCTTTTTAAGTTAGTGAAATTCTAAGCAGAAGTACTGACTAATGGATTTAAAAATGAATGGTAACCTTAAAGATCTTATTGTCTTAAGAACTAAATTTGGTTATCATATTTCAGAAAAATATATCTTTTCTCGGAATAACGCCCCCATTGTCAGCCAGTAGTGAAGCAGTAATAAAAATGCTGAATGCTGGTAGTTGAACATAGGTTCAGAGCTTGAAAAATGGGTCAGTTTTCATGGTTTCCCTGCATATAACATGTGTAATTTTTCCTTAAGATGTTCTTCATGAGGACATTGCTCTCTCTGGGCAGACATCCCACATATGCTTCGCCATAATCTAGATCCTAATTCAAATACTCTCCACTAATGTATTTAATAAAAGTAACAAATACAGTTACAGTAAGACCCCACGTAACGCTGGTCCGTGTACCTCTGTTTCAGTTTAATGTGTTTCTATTAGAATATTGGGATTCCCTGAAAATTGCATGTAGTGCTTGTCTGCCTCAAAATTGAAAGTAATTTATCTGCTTTACTTCTTCTCTGTAGTGTTACACAAACACTTATTATTTCAAACATTTGTTGCTGTTACTGTAAGTTTAACGTTATGTAATCACAATATAATCATTTATGTATGTCGATTCTTTCCATAAAATGTTCCTTTAATTTCCTTATTACTCAAGTCTATATACAGGAGGATATATGTTTCATACTTCACAAATAATAAAAATATCTTCTGTAAAGGATTTATCATATCCTCTTATGAAAACGGTTTTAAATTTAGAAACTCAAATGTTATCATTGATTGTAAATTTTGGTTTTTTAATTTGTCTGGGCTTAGATAAATTTTTATAAACTACAGTCTCATTATTTTTTTCAGATGCTTCTATAGATTTCTTTTTTCTCGACCACTGATATGAATTGTTATAATATTTCAACTGATTCATTTAACATGTCTATATAACTTTTAGTTCCATTTGCATTCCAACATTTTTTAAATCTTGTCTTTTAAAGTCTTATTAAATCTTTCAAGTATGAGTCATTTAATTTCTACATTTTCCTTAAAAAACCAATTAATATCTTTAGCTTTAAACAATTGTTGAGTATTTTTATTGATAAATTGTGTTTCTTTATTAGTCTGAATCCTCATGGGAATTTGTTCTTTGAAAATCTTTTTTAACGTGTTTGTTACCTTTCTCCTTTTTTTTTTATGTATGGGAACAACCCACACATATTTACTGAAACAATCAATTTCGGTTCATAAATAATTTTTCCCTCCATTATATTTACTAAAAGGCTTTACAAATAATAAATCTGCTTTCCATTGATCATGAACACTAGGAACATATACTTTTCTCCTCTTAAAATTTGAAATGAGTGGCATATATTTTGTATAAACATCTTGTTGTAAAAAAAAATTCAATTTCTTTTTGAGACACTTTGATTTTGCTCTGCAGTTCTTTCATGCTACAGTATCCTGTTTCAGGATTATAATATGCATTTTTTTGGGGGGGGGAGAGATAAGCCATTTGAGGTAAAAATTACTTTTTTTAGAACTGGGAACTTCACAAGTACCTTTCTGTGTGGATTTATTATTTTTTAGAAATGGTTTTAGGCACATTTTAAAGTTTTTTTCCCTTTTGCATATCAAAGAATATGTATAAATGTCTTATTTGCTTGTATAATACGTCTAATAACACCTCTTTGTATTCTTTCACACACCGTGGGATGTAGAATTGCATCTAAATCTCCTATCATATTTTTATAACGTACATTATTTCTAGTGTTTGTATCTCTATTTTTTAAATAACATATATCATATTTGTATGCTGTTTCATTCATTCTGTTTATGGGCTTAGACCATTCTTTATAAATCAGGATTTAGTCTGGTTTTGCCATGCAAAGACTACATCCCAAGCCTTGTAAATGAGTACACTGAAAAGTGCATTTCAAAGGACGAATTGTTATTTGATTTATTAATGACACCTTTCCCTTTCTTCATTTATGTAGCATAAAAAAGTCAAGTAGCTATTCAAGTTTTTAGGATAATTTTCAATTCGAAAAAACTAAATCTTAAATAAATTCTTGCTGTTCTACCAAAACTTCTTTTACCAAATCCCATCAAAGCCATAGAAGGTATTGAAAAATTTCTGATATTTGATTCGAATAAAGACATAGATATTAATTTTTTAAAAGAAAATAATTTAGACCGACCTTCAGAACTGTTTACTGCTCTTAAATGAAATAAAAATTGTTGAAAAAGGCCAGTGACAGCCTATCATAAATGAAGATTAACAAAAGTGAAACTTGTAAAAATAAGAAAACTGCAGATAATTTTTACCTGATAGGTAAATATTATCATTCTGGTTGTAAAAATTATGACTTTGGAATTAAATATGCAAAAACAGAGTATGAAAATGGGGAAAATATAGTTTTACATTCAAACAAAGATATTGTAGAAGCTGTTACCATCTAAGGAATTTATGTTCTTATGAATATTACTATATAAATGGAGTTCAAAAACAAGAAAACAAGATAGTGAAACAGCTCCATAACAAACAAAAGTAAAACTTATTGTAGAATAAATGATATCCATAAATGTTCAAAATTTTAAAAGGCTGATTTGATTAATCTAATCATATTATGCAAATGGTAAAGCAACTACGTAATTATAGTAGAGAACATGATATCGATAATTATTTAAGGCTGAAAAAAAGCTGATTTGATTAATAATGTACTTGATCAAATTCAAAGAAGAGAGTTAAATATTTCTTTTCAATAAAAAATTATTTTCAAAACCAAAGAAACCTACAGAATCACAAATTAAGTTTGATCAGTGTGTTAAATATTATTAAAAAAAAATCATATGAAAGTCATCATCAGCGAAGTTTCATTCATAGAGACAGCATGCATGTTGACGAAAAAATTGAGCTAACAGAAACCACTTATAAATCAAGATTAGAAACATAGAGAATTAGAAATAGAAACAGCATTATGATTTCTGTTGCATATTTAGTGATGTCACAAAAATATTGTTTTTGAAAAAATTTCAAATAGTGTGAAAGATAAAGAAGTAAAAGTAAATGTGCATTTGTTTTGGTGCTAATAAAGTAATGTTGACATCCAGTAACTTTTATGATTATGCCATTGATAAACTGATAAATGAATCATATGAAATTATAGCAAAAGGATCAGGATGGATATTTGCAGAAATTAAATACTTAGAACTGAGAATTAAAAAATATAATCCTCTTGGTGGATCTTTTATTCATTTACCAGATATAATTAAGACCAAAAAAGTAATCATAAATGTAAAAAATAATTATAATAAATGTTAGTTTTCATTGTGGAAACTTATGTAATCTATTCTATCAGCTCTTTATCCTGCAAAAGATCATCCAGAAAGAATGTCAAACTATGTGAAACTGGAAATAAATTCACTTTTAAAGAATTAAATTTCCATTTCTCTAGAAAATATTAAAAAATTTGAGATATTAAATAGTATATCTAATATATATGATTTTGAAAGCACATCCAACTGATAATAAACTAGAAACACATGTGACATTGTTTTATAGGAAAGATGATTAAAATGCTCTGTATTGTTGGATTAAATATATCAATTAATAAGAAGTCAAATAACTGATAATCAAATATTTCTGTGTAATAGGTGTTTAAGATATTTGTATTCAAAAGAAGACTTAAAAAAACATATGAAATTGATTGTGTGTACAGTAGTCCTGTAAAAGTAAAAATGCCTAAAAATGATACATATTGAAAATTTGAAAATTATAAAAAAGATCAGTGAGAGTACCATATTGAGTCATTTCTAAAAAAGATAAATACTTGTCAACAAGATTTAACAAACGCCTACATAATGAAATTGAAACATGAAGTGTATAATTTTAGTTATTGCATTAATTACATACGTGTGTTTTATAAACCATGTTTTATTTACAGAGGAGCTAATGCAGCTCATAACTTTGTATACATGTTAGCAAATGACATTCAAGAAATTGAAAAATTTATTCATGATGAAATAAAAAAAAACACTTTAGGAACATAATAGATTATGATGAAGAACATTACAAAAGTACAAATATTTGTCATATATGTGAAAAGGAAATGAATGTAAAATGAAAGTATGGATCATTTTATTTAACCAGAAATATAAAGAATACCAGCATATAATATTTATAATTTAAATTATCAGATTTCTAATTTCATTCCTAATAATTCATAATTTAGCAGCTATGATATTAATTTATTTATTAAGAACTTGATAATCAATATTGAAATTATTCCGATTACCGAAGAAAAATATATATCTTTTAGTAAAAATTTGGAAGAATGAAGCTGAGGTTTATAGATTCATTTAAATTTATGTCATGTAGCACTGATAATTTATCACAAAATCTTATACTGGAAATATCTAGAGAAAATTCAAGAGTTTATTCTAGTGAAAAAAAAAAAAAATCTTATACTGGTGAATAAATTAAGTCTTATTGCACAAAAAGTTATTTATTGTTATGATTACATAGATTCTGAAAAATAATATATAAAAACAAAATTACCATCTCAAGATAAATTTGTTAATATATTAAATGAAAGTTGATTAATGTTCCAATGGAGAATATTAGTGAGCTGAAAAAATATGGAATGAGTTTGGCATTAAGAACTTGGCAATACAGATTTATATGTAAAACTGGATGTATTAATATTGGCAGATATATTTGAAAACTTTAGAGATGCATGCCTAAAACCATATGATTTAGATTCCACATGGATAAGTGCCAGGATTAGCTTGGAAAGCAATGCTAAAAGTCATAAATATTTAATTAAAATTATTGAATGATTATGACATGATTTTAATGTTAGGAAAAGGAATGAGGAGAGATATAGCTGACTTTGTAATAGATATTAGAAGGCAAATAATAAATATAAACCAGCTACTTATTTGCTGTATCTAGATACCTATAATTTATATGGATGGGCTATGAGTCAATATTTACCAATGGTGGATTTAAATGGAGCAAGAAGTTGATTTATAATATCCAAAAGAACTACACGATAAACATTCATATATGCTTTTAGAATTCTAGATGGCTCTAGACAAGCTAAATTGCGAACAGCCTTGCATGATGAAGAACACTGTCTTGTTCATTATAGAAACTTAAAATAATATTTGAAAATGGATTTAAAATTGGAAAAAGTTCATAGAGTACTGGAATTTAAACAATCTCCTTAGTTAAAGACATATATAGATGTGAGTATAAAAATGAGAATTAAAGCTGCTAATGGTTTTGAAAAAGACTTCTATTAATAATTCAGTATTTAGGAAAACAATAGAAAACATAAGAAAGAAAATTGATGTGAGATTATGCTGTAGTTATGAAATGGTTAAAAAATTAATTGCTAAACCAAACTTTAAATGGCAGACTAATTTGAAAATTTAGTTGCTGTTCATATGAAAAAATGCAGTCACTTTTAATAAACCAATTTATGTTGGAATGATATTAAATTTATCAAAACAATTAATGTATGACTCATTGTAATGTTATGAAATCTAAATATTTGGAAAATACTAAACTATATATGGATACAGATAGTTTCAGATATTTTATTAAAACTGATGATTTTTATGAAGATATGGTAAATTATTTTGATACATATGATTATCCAAAAATTAATAAATATAATTTTCCACAAGTAAATAAGAGGGTTTTAGGGAAAATGAAAGCTGAAAATAATTGCTTAATTATGGAGGAATTTGTTGGATTAAGAGCAAAAATGTATGCCTATAAATTTATAACTAAGAAGTCAAAACGTGTAAAAAAAAAATTTCTTTAAAAACAAAACTTCATTTGAAGATTATAAAGATTGTTTATGAATTTAATTAGAAGTATAAAACATGACATAAATTTGGTTCTAGTAAATAAAAAATCATTATCATCTACAGGTGATAAATGCTTTATTTTAGAAGATGGAATTCACACGAGATCATTAGGCCGTTCTAAAAATTTTATCATTTGTAAAAAAATGAAAGAACTCAGCAGCTTGGGTTCTGTGAAACTCTTAAACTGAGTGACTTAAATACAGGAAAATATAAGCTCATATCTTTGAAACACATCCTACCAAATGTGTCATGGTGAATTCTCTGAGGAAGGCATTGAAAAAATAAATAATGGGGATTATATTTTTAATTTCAAAGGGAAAGTAAATAATAAGTAGTCGCTGTTTGATTTGTATTTAATTTATATATATATGCTATATAAATGACTGTCAGTTGGCTAGAAGTTTCAAGGACAGATAAATTACCTGAAAGTTTGATTAGAAATTGTGGTAGATTGGACAATTATCTCAAAATATCAGGTGCTGTCAGAACCTTTTGCTTTAGAATATGAAGGTAAAGTAGATCGGCATATCAAAGACTATCCAAAAGATTTATCATCAAGAATAACCATTTAGTTCCTTTGGATATTATTTCTAGATATCAGACATTATCTGAAAAGTTTATTATTGAGAATGCTTCTAAAGTGGATTGCGAGAAAATTTCAGAATATCAAACATTAAGTGATAGTTTCATTATAGGGAACTTGTTTATAAAATTAAACATGACATTCATTCCTAGATATCAGGGTTAAATTTCAGAATATAAAATTTTAAGTGATAATTTCATTATAGAGAACTTTATAAAATTAAATATCACATTGTATCTAGGTATCAGGGTTTTCAGAAAGTGCTTTTGAACGCTTGGAAGATGTTATAGATTGGAATGAGGCTTTCAGATATCAGACACTTTCAAACGCTTTTATAATTAAGTATATTGATAAAATAAAAGACTGTGATATCCTGAAAATAGGTCTGTCTGAAGAAGTTGTAAAAGTTATATTCAAGAAAATGGTTTTTTAAGTATTTAGCTAAAATTTATTCAAAAATATAATTCTTGCTTTTCAATTTTTTATATATATTTTCTATCTGTGCTATATTTTTAATTCATCTTGCCATTTTAAGTACATGGATTGAGGAATCTCCTAAATATTTTGTTAAAATAATTTTTAGTGTAAATTTATTGCCCATTCTTTCTAATAATAGTTTTTTAAAATATAAATTTATTTCTTCTTCTCTCTAAGAATTATTACTTTTTAAAATATATTATTTCTTATCTAATAATAATTATTTTTTTCCAATATAAATTTATTTTTTCTTTTAAAAATATTTTGTGTTCTGTAAATATTCAGTGTAAATATCAATTTCTAGATAATCTTATTTGAAAAAGGAACAAAACTAGATAATGATGGGGAAAAAAATCAATTTCCTTTCTTCAAGCATTCATCAAACCATGAATGGCTTATCTGAAAAAAAAAAATAGAATGTGTGTGATTATAAAAAAATATTACGTAATTTCTCTTGACTACTTTGCTTATTTTTCTAACTTCTTGTTAGGAATAAAAATCAAGGCTCATTTTGTAAACATTTTATGCTCAGTTGAAATAAGGTAATTGGGGTATCAGAACAATTTCAAGACTAGAGCATCTTGAAAAAGAGACAGGAAGTTAAATATCAGATAGTTATTGTTTTTTATCATTCGAGCATCTCATTAAGTATTTGTTCGTCCAATGTAAGTATTTGTTCAGAAATTTAGTTTTTATATAATAAAACTAAATTTACCATCTTTTTTTAAATCATCATGTCGTCATTCAATGCATGTACTCAGACTTTTTTATTTTGAAAATTTGAATTTCTCTTAAAGTGTCCTCATTCAATTGTTAATGTTTTTTAATATAGAATTTGTTTTTGTCATTTTGGGAGGAGGGCGGTGGAGTATTTCATTTTTGTTAGAAACATTTTAATCTCCCCTTTCAAAATTTGAGCTTGTAAATAAAAAATTTGAAAAATTAAAAAATTTTAATTTAGACATATCCTTTTCAATTCTTTCCTTATTTTTTATTCTTTTCTTATCAGAAAAGTAAATATCCTTTTTGTTACCCCCAAGTTGTCCTAACATGGGTAGTTATTAGTAAAGCAGTTATAAAAGGATCTGTGATACTGTTTCCAGTCATTCTTCTGTATGCATCACATTTTTATGTGCTGTAGTGCATGCTGTAATTTGGTCCAGATAAAACTGAGCAGATGCCTGATGTCCTCTAGTAGACTTGGTGGGTGGTGGTGTATTTTAGATTCTAGATGCAGTTTCACATCAGCTGTTGGTGTTTCAACTGGTCATATACATGCTCGGTAAAAGATATGCCGGGGATGATGGAATTGACTGGCTATCACATAGGCAGATGAGTAACACAGTTAGTTTGTAGCTGAGTTTTATCCTGTTGTAATATTGCACCTGGATCCTGGACAGGAATGGAAGCTGTAGTATTTCATCCATATACTGCTGGGCCTTTAATGTTTCATGTAACAGTTTTAGAGTAGGTCAATTGATGTTATAGCTTCTTACACCTTAATTTCTGCAGCAGGAGAAGTATGTCACTAGATAACAAGGCTGAGCTTGTGCTGTTGGCCAAGGTACACACACCTGGACATAATAATCATTAATCTCCATAATGAAGTGGCAGTCATTGCCAAACATCATTATCACCATTCTTTGATTTTCATGTTACTTTGGATAGCATCACTGTGAAGAAAGTTACTGGTATCCAGTAACTAGAATAAAGTAAAAGCACTAGAATTATAAATTCATTTCTGTGAGGCATATGAAGTTGAATATGCCACAATGGAAATGCATATGTCTCATGCATGATTATTTTGTCCTCTGTACTAGTGATCTTGTTCCATCCAGGACCAGCATTCTGTGTGAAGATGCTATTGCATGTCCAGTACTCCAGCATTAAAGAGTTTGGTCAAAATAATCCACATGGCAAATTATAATGGGCGTATCAGTCATTGTACAATTTTCTTCTAGTAATAAGGCTTTTTCTCAAAATCCATTAGTTGTATAAAGTGATATCTCTGGTCACCTTCTCATTCCAAATCTTGTTTGCATATTTTACTGCTTTTTATATTAATGGGACTCTTAACTGTATGCACCAACCATATACAGTTGCATCAAACCTGGATCTTTAATGTACCACTCTCATTCTAGCTATTTACATAGCTTCATATATAAGAGTTTCTTTCTGTATATATGCACATATGTATATGTGTAAAAAAAATTGGTTGCTGCCATAAAAGTAGAACAATCAAAAAGTTGTATATTCTCATTATCACTCATTTTTTGTTTCACTGACTAAACTTGGAATGGAGCATTTTTAAGCTTGCATACAAACAATTTTTCTTCACATTTAATAAATTTATTTTTTTTAAATGTTTATTTGTATCTTCAAACAGTTTTTCTTTTTCTTTAGATAAATATATTTTATTTAAAAGGTTTCAAAATGCAAGCTTAAAAATGTTCCTTTGCAGTTTAAGCCAGTGAAACAAAAATTGAGTGACAGTAAGAAAATACAGTTTTTCTGTTGCTCTAATTTTATCTCAAAAACCAATTTTTTTACACATATATACACAGAAAAAAATCTTCAAATGTGAAACTATGTAAATAGTTAGAATGAGAATGCATCTTCAAACAATTTTTCTTTACCTTTAGATAAAATAAATTTATGTAAATTCTATAAAAAAAATGTTTGAAGCTAAAGTCAACTTCTAAAATGCTAAAGAGCACTTTATTCACAGCATTTGGTAGAGCTGTAGAGCATTGCAAGAAAAAAAAAAATAATAATAATAATAATAATAAATAAAAGGAAATTTGCTTTATTTTTCAAGTAACTATTCTTAAAACTATACTTCTGTTACTATATAGTAGTTATGCAATTGTCTTACAATTAATAAAGTATATGATACTTTTTTTTTCATCTTGGTATTGTGAGTAGAATTCATTTTTATAATTAGTCGTGCATTTTTTTTTATTTACTGTCTTATATGCATCAACATGGAACTTTTTAAAACTGACTAAATGTTAACTTTATGTGTTTTATATATTTATTTATTTACTTTTTTTTTTACATATCAACATGCAGGTTTTAAGAGAGGCTGGAATGGCATTAGAAACAGGAGCTTCTACCACATCCTCATCAAATGTTTCTCCTGTAGATGGAAATGAAACTACAGCATCTGATAATTTCGTTGGGAGCCCACCTTTATCTCGCAGTTCTAGCATTGCATATCAGTGTTAAATTTAATCATGCTTATAATGTTTTGTTACACATTCCATTTTATATTTTGTAATTAATATGTATTTCATGTGATATATAAGGTATTTTTTATGGAATCTCATGTTTCAAAGCTAGTGTTCTTTTTAATAGCTGTATACTGCTATCTTCTATTAGTGTCTGTGGTAATGCAGTTTATGTATCAAACATACTTGTTATACATAAGTCTATTTTTATAATTCAGCATTTTCAAATGCAGCTTTATGATATTTCTTCAAACAGTACTTGTTGAATGAAGTGTTGTTATAACTGTTGTATATATAGCTATTTGGAGAAGTATATTTGTATAACTGATACTCACTTTAACGTCCTCTCTTATAGTGACTATTTTAATGCAATGGCTGATGTTTAAGTCATGAAAGTATATTAAATGCATTTTTATTACAGCGTTCTCTCATTATAATGTTCTTTTTCTTTATGGCAGGAGAGCTTGTTATAATTATCATCAGCTGTGTAATTATCTTATACTTAACATCTTGGTAATGAAGTGTACCTCTCAAATGTTTATACAGTGCCTAAAATTATATTTTTATATGTCAGAATCTCAAGATTATATATAGTATTTTAAATATATGCAGAGGTAAAAACCATCTTTCTATTATAAATAAAAAAGTAAGCTGTGCTGTTTTAACCTTGCCATAAATTATGTTGCTCATGCATTTATAAAACTAATTTCTGAGTATAAACTACTTCTAATAGTTAACTTTTATAACTTAACATTCTGTTTCTATAATATGAATCATGATTTATGGAGCAGTATATCACTATAACAATACTTTAGTTATGTTTTGTTGGGTGAAAGGATAAATTTCATACATAGGATGTATTTTTAATTTAATAATATAAGTTTTATGAAATGCCATTTTTGAAGCAATTTATTATCTCCAGTTTAATAGGAAATAGTATAACTTAAAGTAAAAGCTTAAACAAAATACCTCTCTAGTGAGAAAAAGAGAATATAAACTGTTCATTCATTTTTCCTTTTCATAATGTAAATGCATAATCATGTGCTGGCCACATCTAATTTTTTCATTCATATTGATGTAATTTTCAGTATTTATTCGAAATGAACTACAGTAGACTCACAATTAACTGGAATAATACAGGAGATAATCTCCACAGTTAACACTAAATCATGGTTAATCCAACAGCAATTAAAAAAAAGCACTAGAAACTGGAATAACCAATATTATAATTAAAAAAATACACTTAACAGTTTATCTGTATTTTTAAGCAATTTGGTTTGGGAAATAAGTTTATAGGTTGTGTAAATTCAAAATAAGATCACTGTTAGAAAAACAATGTTTTTGATTATATTACTCTTGTCCTTTGAAAGGTATCAATGCAAAACAGAGATTAACAGCTGCACACTAAATTTATTTTTAGCGGGGGATTTAACAGTGTTTACATGTTGCAGCTTATATACTCATACAATTAAATTATGTGCTGTTGTGGATAAAATTAATTCCTAAATAATGTGACATCTTTTGCTGTCACTACTGTTATCCAATGCAATTTCTACTGCTTTTTGCTTTATTCTGAAATAATTTTTTCATCATTCCATATTAAACAAACATTTTTAGATAAGGCTCAGTTTATCAAGAGTGTACTGTAATTCGTATTTACAAGGAAATGTATTTTTTTTATTTACATTGTCTTTATATATATGGATTATTGATCAGAAAGTACTGTGTATATTTTTGGGCTGTTATTGTTTATTAAAATAAAATTAAACTGACTAAAAGTAAGTGGAATATTCAAATCATTCTTTTTCTATAAAAATTAATAATAAAATTTCATTCTTTTCTCATAATATCAGGAATCAGTTTTGTAAAAGTAGTGCATTTAAGTTGCAGATACTATTACAAACTCCATATACACTGGTTATCATAAGCCAAACTGTGTAAAATTTGAATATATTGCCAAGTAAGAGTAGCTGAGTAAAACTACATTATGCAAATTGGTGGTGCTGCACTCGGAATATGTCATCTGCGAGGAGCATAAAAGTCCATGTTTGAGAGCAAGCCCACATATATCACTGTGATAATGACATCAGAAATCTGAGATAGCCAATCCATAACAATGACCTCCAGGCATCATTTGCCTGCAGAACTACGATGGAGAGCCATTGGGAGACTAGAGGCAGGACAAAATCAAACAAAAGTGGCCGGATATCTAAATGCAAGTCCTTCTGTGGTTCATAGACTTTGGAGGCAATTTCAAACCACAGATTCGGCATCTAGGAGGTTCAGCCAAGGACGGCCAACTGCTACGACAAGCGCGATGACCGATATTTGACATTATGTGCACGCAGGTATAGAAACGCTACTTCAACTCTTTTTAGATCCTCCCTTGCTGCAGCCACCAGAAGGTTGTTGTCAACATCAACTGTGCATAGAAGGCTTCACGAAGGTGGTCTGTATGCGAGACGACCAGCCATTTGTGTGCCGCTTAAGTCACGCCATAGGAGGAACCGTTTGCAGTGGCCATGACAACATGCCCACTGGATGCCTGATCAATGGAGGGCTGTTCTCTGTACGGATGAGTCCAGGTTTAGTCTAGAAAGCGATGGTAGGCGTTATTTTATATGGAGAGAACCTGGAACCCGTTATCATCTGTCAAACATCCGTGAAAGAGACACATACGGAAGAGGCAGTGTCTGTTTTTAGGATGGCATCTCTTTGGGTGGACACACAGACCTCCATGTCTTTCCAAGATGAACCATGAATGCTCAGGTTTCTAGAGATGACAACCTTGATGCTTATGTGTGCCCATATGCAGGGGCAATAAGTGATGCTTTCCTGTTACAGGATGACAACACAAGACCACACAGGGCTCGCATGGTAGATGATTATCTTCAACAGGAAACAGTTATGCGAGTGGAGTGGCCAGCTCAATCGCCGGACTTGAATCCTCTCGAGCACGTTTGGGATGCTTTAGGGAAATGTCTAGCTGCTCTCAACCCCCCAGACCATTGCCGCGCTTGCAACTGCTTTGTAAGAGCAATGGCTCTCACTTCCTATGGAACTGATAGACCGCATAATTGGAAGCATCACACATTGCTGTATTGCTTCTAGAGGCGATCATATTCCATAGTGAAGGTACTTTTTTCTATAGCAAACTGACACCTTCAATTTGTTCATTTTATACATAGTGCTAATATCTATACTACCATAATTGTCTGGTAATTTCTTTTTATGGTATTTGATACCTTACTATGTGTTGTATATTGTGGGTAAGTTTCATAAAATTTTACATGTAACTTTTTCAGTAAACCTGATTTTTGTGATTTTTCCTTAATTTATGATAACCAGTGTACAATGAAAGAATCTTTTATTAACCCATCGAATTTCTTTTACGCATAATGTTATTTTATACTGCTGTAGGAAGTTTACAAAGGTATGTAAATCAAGTGTAATGAATTGTTTGGATATCTTCATTTAAAACGGTTTTAATATTTTTTATATATTATCCAGAATTTCTGCAGGTAAGAAGGGAAAAAATTACTATCCTTTAAAATTATTCATATTCAGGATGTTCCATGAATAAAGGAAAACACCTTTGCATTACATTTCTTTTCTTCACCCCCTTTTTTCTTGATGTTCTAAACAAAGGCTATTTAAGATAGGTGTGAATTCAGTTCAAGGAGAATGAGGACACAATAACCATATCATAGAACACCATATGTGTATGTAGCCGTTGAACCAATGAACATGAGTGGGTTACCTGATTCCATTCAAATTCTTTGACTAAGTATCAGACAGACTTATATTCAAGGCTGATGCTGTGATGCAATTTTGAAATTTTCTCTATTCAAAGAGAAAGTACTGAATCTTATAAACTTAGGCTATACCTTTGATTTGTTTTTTAGAAAATGAAATTTTGATCCTTATCAGTTGGTTTGTTTGAGAAGAAATATTCTTAAATTCTATCCACCGAATAGATTTTACATTTTTAAATCCTTCTGCAACACAAAATATTCTTTAAATGGGTTATAGCACCTTTCTTTTGCAACCATGCAAATCTTGAGGAGTATTTCTGCATTTCATTGGACACTGGATAAGACACATTAGTGATGAACTTATTTTCCTTTTCAATTTGTAATAGAAGAGCAAAAGGAAATTCTCACATATTTTTTTTATTAAATTCTCTTATGCATTGTTTCTGTATCAGAAATCAATCCATGAGCTGTAAATGTACACTGATCATCAAAACTAAAGGATAATGACAGAAATAAAACGTAACTAATACTTAATGAAACGTAATTAATAGAAATTTGTACAAAAGCATTAGTTAACATAAATTGCAATGTTTGGAAATTGAATTTTCGCAAAATATTGAAATTAAAACCAGATTTATGGAAATCAGGAAAAATTAAGTCACCTCTTCTAGAAAATTTTTCTTTAATATAGTGTATGGTCAAATCGGACAGATAGATATGCATACCTCACATTTTGATTTCATAGACTTTATCAAAGTGTTGATTAAGTCTTGTGGGAATTACAACACTCTAAAAGTGCATTTTTCAGCTCCTGGAAGGTCCTTGTAGGAATTTGGTGCGCTGAAATTCAGCGCCGTAAGGCATCTCACACATGCTCTGTCTGGTTCAAGTCGAGTGAATAAGGTGCGAGCGTTATCTTCTGTTTGCAAGTATTCTGACACCACATATTCACGGTGAGGGCGAGCATTGTCATTCATTAGTAAACACTCTGGGCCACCAGCATCCCTAAACAGACGAAACTTGGGGTTCCAATACCTCGTCCACATATCTCCGAGCGGTTACAGAACACCTCCTTGAAAGACATGTAGCTCGAAGCGGCCATTTATCATGATTCCTTCCCAAATCATTAAACTGCGGTTGCGGAAACGGGATATTTCACGGACAAGGGGAAGGCAAGTTGCTTGTTCCTTCCTCTCTCCAGATCAAATCATTATTCAGGCTACATTTGGACTTGTCCATAAACAGTACTCGGGCCCAGTTATCTTGGCTTCGTTGAACTTGATGACACCACCAGTTTAAGCGGCCCGTCTGGAAGCTGGAGTGCATAGAACACATCATTGGTTTTCTCATACAATCCAACCTTGTTAAGCCTTTGTGAAGCAGTAGAACGGTTAATTCGAGTTCCTGTGGCAGCCTAGATGTCTAAAACCAATTCTCCTGTAGCCGCATTGCAGTTTGTTTGAGCCGACAACGACAGAAAACGATCTTCTGATGCAATTGTTACTCTTAGTCGCCCTTACCAGGCTGTCTATCAAATGTTCCAGTGCTTAAAAAGAGGCTCCAAACTCTTGATACAGTACTTCTAGGGATATTCAGATCTTTGGCGACTTCCCTGTGTGTTTGACCTTCCTCGATTCTACCAATTATTCGCCACTTTTTCACTTTCGTTTAAATAACGTCTTTGAGCCATAACTACTGAATATTGATAACTTGGCATTTTCTCGTAGGAAGCAATGGGTTTCAAAGTTTTTCCCATCTCAGCTTATACCTCATCAGGAGAATACTATTTACGGACTTCCTCAGACGTCAAGCCCAATTCAGGATTCACTCGGGAATCTGGAAAGAGCCGGTACAGGTATTCCCCGCTTCATACCAGAATAATAGCAATAGTATCAAAGAATACTTTTATTTCCTTACACGTAATTTTGTTAGTTTTTTACTTATTTGTTTGTATATAAAGACAAGCGACAAACTCGGGGACTAAACTGTGCGGCTGAAGTCTAGTTAGCCACTGAGGGGATCAAACTGCCTAACTTAGTTATTTGTTACTAAGCATCCCTAAACAGACGAAACTTGGGGTTCCAATACCTCGTCCACATATCTCCGAGCGGTTACAGAACACCTCCTTACACTAACTGTTTACCCTCAGAAATTATCTCTGCGTGTAAAGGCATTATCCCCTTTCCTTAATTCTTACTGTAAGCTCAAGATACAATTAAAAAAATTAACATAAAGCTTTATGCTTTACGGCTAATGCAATTTAAAATACCGTATTTTTTCACGTATTTTTGAAGAAAAACTTTTAACTCCAACACTTTGAAATTACTCTTTCTAAGAATGACAGTAGCAGCGATAGCACCCACAAAATGGAGAAATTAACATAAGTGGGGGATACAATAAGACTTGTTGTGCAGAGGATTTAGATGAGAAGAGCTAGTTTACAGAGCTTTTCTTCCTGAAACAGGAAGTGAGGAGTGATGACGTAGTCATGTTGACACTGACTGCAAAAACGTAATTCGCAGCAATGAAATTAACGTTTTAAATTTGAAGAAATACCCTTAAAAGAACTGTGGATGAAAAAAATAGCTATAATTTCGAAGACGAGAAGTTATTGCTGTATGTATTTAAAATGTTTAAAAAATCAATAATGCTTATTTATTGTTTTTAAAATAATAGAAAAAATTAAAAAAGCGTTTTCTTAAAAGCTTCCTTTTTTTCCCCCTGTGTATTTATTATTAAATCTTGAAGGAAAAAACTATGGCATTCATTATCTTTTCTTCATCTGCATACTAGTCAGAGAATTCCATTACTCTTTCTAAAGATAACTATAATAACAGCTTTTTAAAGTTAGGCGAAAAGAAAAATTAGTTTGGGGTAGTTTTAAAATCCCCCCCATCTGCGAAGAAGAGAAACTTACTTAATTCTATCTGAAAATTTTTTCATTTTTAATGAAGTGGAAATTGCGTACAACACAGACACCAGCACAAAGCGAAATGCGACCACTCCTTTTTTTTTTACGTGCATGTATTATTCATTATTCATTCTGTTCAACTATAAATTCACCTTGAAAAAGTAAATGATGCTCGACGTCCAACAGATATTCTAGAACGTGCTCTCAAAGACAAAAAGGTTGGGAACCGGTGGTCTAACTTATACTCACATTTATACACATGCATTACATTTAAATAAATGCATGATCGTTGTCCTAAATTTCATAAAACAACTTTGCTCACAGTATCTAAAAAGAATTACTTAATCTTTCAAAAGAGACACAAAGGAGGAAGAGGACGAGGCGATGGCATTTTTTATGTTCCTGTTTCAAAATAACTTACATGCTGCATAGAAAATGCTCGCTGCAAATTCTTGCGTTCTCCACATTAATAGAATCTTGTCTTCGACATATGTATCCATTTTTTTCTCCAAATTTCATGTCCGTTGGAAACATATGAAATAAATTATCCCTAGATTTCTCATTTCTATTAATTTTATGGCACTTTGTTACAACGCAAGAAAACATATTACGTAAACGATACTTTACAACAGTGGTACATTGTATACGTGTCAATGCACAATTTGAAAGTAGCTCAAGCGCAGCAATTACAAACAAGGAGGGCAAGATTTTTTTTTTTACAAAACAAAATTTGTTAATTAAATTAAAAACGTTTTTTGTAAAAACATACGAATAAAAATAACGCAAAAGACAATATCAAATTTATATTTTGCCTGAATTCTTGAAGTTGGTATCTGCAAGAAATTTCTGTTGGTTACAATTTGTAATTCAAAGAGACAGCTAAATATTAAAATTTTTAAATTGGCATTTTTTCAACTAATTGTACCTATTGAAAACTACTAAGTAACTTAATTTTAATTTAAACTAAAAAAAATATACGAAAGCTTCCCAAGAGGGACAAAACTTTAGAATAAATAATGACAGCCTATTTTCTTTCTTTTATTTATTAGATTTTTTCTATGACGCAAAACAGAAAAAATAATATTTGTATGTAAATTAATGAAAACATCGCTGTTTTTTACTACACTTTTGAGCTACAACACCTCACGACGTTTCGATTTTCACGAAATCTTAGATGGAAAATAATAAAATGTATCATCACAAATTGTAAATATTCATCGGCAATCTGGTTCTTTTGTGGACTCTTTAATTTTCTTAAAAAAAAAAGAAGAAGAAGAAAAACCTCTTTTCACGTAAAAAGAGAGTATTCTTATTACAAAAACTTTTAACTTAAGATATTTATTGTTTGATAAGTATTAATAAAAGTTACTCAAATTTGTAGCTTAAAAATCTTTGAACAAGAGACTATATTACCGTGTAAATTAATTAACTATATTTCTAGATTTTCTTAAGAATTACGTTCGTTTCTGCTAATGAAATAACTTAAAATAAACTTCAAACCATTAAAATTTTAAACATTTTCTTCAAATTTTTGTCATAAAAAAGGAACCGGCGCAGCACAGCTATTGAGGAAAGAAATCAGTTACTTGTTGCTACTGGCAGGCGAATCTTCCGAAAAACTGTACATTTGTATCGCCCGTCGTCCTGTTGTGTGCATTTCATTACCCAGCAACGTACCGCCCATCTACAATGGTATCGTGAACATCGTAATTGGACTCAATAGAACTATGTTTGTGTACTATTCCTAAATGAGAGCAGGTTCAGCCTGTCACCGGATTATAAACGCCAACTGAACTGGCGTGAAAGTGGTACTGTTTATCGTCTAGAAAATATCCAGGAAAGACAGGTATCCGAGATGCAATATCATGGTATAGGCCGGCACTATGATCAACGACCGCACGCTCCTACATGTGATTGCAACTGGGATTATGGCTGGTCAATGATACATTAATGACGTTCTGCTGCCTCATGATCGCATGTTCCGTGGTGCTGTCGGTGATAAATTTGTTTTCGTGGACAACAATGCAACATGTCATCAAACAGTCGCTGTCCAGGTGTGTCTACAGAACAAAGATATTCAACGCCTCGTATGGCCAGCACATTTTCCTGATCTGAATCCCATTAAAAATGTTTGAGATGCTTTTGGAGGAGTCTTGCTAGTTGACAATCCACTCCAACAAACAAGCAAACCCTCATCCGTGCGTGATAGAGGAATGAGATAAATTATCCCCGAGCTATTGAATAATGTTATACAAAGTATGACACGACGTGTGGAATCTTACATCGCCATCCATGGTGACCATATCTCAAACTGACATCTTACGCCAGAATGCCTGAAGACGGTAACTACAATCACTTTTACGTATTCAACGCAAAATGACCATTTTGTCCACTGAACACTTTTCAAGCCTTCTAGATTTCATAGCCCAATAAATTATCTTTATTGTTATGTCCTAGTGTTCTGGCATTATTTAATTTCATTTGGCATCCAAACACACTTTTTAACGCGCTATATACACTTTTGGATCCAGTGTATTGCACTGCCATTGTATACATTGGTATTTAGCATACCAGTGTATATTATTATACCCGTTTTTATGTTCTCAAAATAATAGATGACGTTGAAGAGGTCTATTTGATTACTCCAATTGCTATTATGTAGACATTGTAGAAAAATTTCTTAAACTAAATATTTGTAGTTTGTTTGTAATTTTTTGTTTAGAATTAGCAAGAACTTTTCACAATTAGGAAAGACTTTACAACCTCTGCGAGAAAGGTTGACAGTAATATTACAACATTTGGAACCTTGTTCTGGAAAATGTGTTTTAGAATAAATTGCAAAATCTCAAAATGACTGCCTTTCCACATTTATCTTTCGTTTGTCATAGCAATAACGGAAATAAAAAACTGAAATATTTCTTTCTTATTAACGTGACCATGATCATAATGTAGTTTATGCTCATAATTTTCCTTCTATCAAAAAAATAAAAAAAGGTATGGCAACATAATGTGTAGCTGCAGAAAATTTTTCTTCTTAATTTAATTCCATATGGTAATTTAAAATCTCAGTATTTTTCACCTGCCTCGTTAATCTCAATATTTTTCACCTGGTCTCATTTAGGACTAGTGCACAAACCTAGCCTCGATGATCCACTTGCTGAACTCATTTAAAATAATGTTTCACACGGAAAATACCGCTCCCTCTAGCTAAGCTATTGGATATCCTTAGCCACTATAGATTACATGGTCGCTATTATTTTTATATATTTTTAAAAAAAATATTCACTAAAAAAACACTATTAAAATCAGTCATTTTACAATTCAAAATAACAGATAATTACAGATCTAACTTATTACATAGATCCTAAAACTATATTAGGTTTATTTTATGCAAAGTACACTAGGGCTATCTACCCTAAGGGAAAGGATGCCTTCGTGAAGGATTTTCTAGGGTAAACCCTGGATCGAATACCCGTTACACGAGAAATAAACCACGAAAGCGCCCATGCAAGTCGGCCCGTTCGAGGGATTCGAACCTCGGACCAAACTGCAAGTGTTCAGCCACTTTACCGCTCGACAGCTAGTGGGCCAAAACTACACTCTTTTGCAAAAATCTCCAAGCACCAAGAAGGACTATTGCGATCGTGACGAAATTTGGTATGCAAAAACACCTTGATCGAACATGCAAATGATCAAAGTTTCAAGGCAAATGAACAGGAATTGCGATCATAGCGTGCATTCCTAATGCGCAATTCGCAAAGTACGTATAAAACTCGTAACAGAGGCAAAAAATTTATCTTTTTTGTTGCTGTCATTGTAATTCCGTAAAGAAGCAACTAAAGATGCCATTACGACGATATCGTAGACCTTACAGACAACTAAACAACTTCGAACGTGAGCGCATTGTAGGGTTGCGTGAAGCTGGGTGGTCATACTGAGCAATAGGCCGCCACTTGCAGCGTACAGACACTTCTGTGCAAAGATGTTGGCAACAATGGTTGCTACAAGGAAATTGCCAACGAAATGAAGGCTCTAGGAGGCCAAAAAGCACAAATGGAAGGCAAGATAGAATGATTGTTCGCCGAGCCCTAACCGCCCCAACGGTATCATTGTCGACTATTCAAAGCATTACAGCCACGTCTATACCTCCCGTGGTACCGTCCACCATCTCGCGACGCTTGTCTGAGGCGGGGATACGCTTACAAATGCCTTTAAGGTGTTTGCATTTAACCCCACAACATCGGCGGAGTCGTCTGGAGTGGTGTCGCAGCCGATCATCATGCCTGCCATCAGACTGTCATCGTATAGTGTTCAGCGATGAATAACTCCTGGCGTGATGGTGTGGAGCGCTATTTCTTATGACACCACATCATCTTTAGTCATCATCCGTACATCTTTAACAGCTCAACAATATGCTGATACCATCCTGCGGCCGGTTGCATTACCCTTCATGGCACGTCATCCTGGGGCCATTTTCGAACAAGATAATGCGAGGCCACATACCGCTCGCATATTTCTGGACTGTCCTCGCGGTTGATACTTTTCCTTGGCCAGCAAGGTCACCAGACCTTTCACGAATCGAGCATGTCTGGGACATGGTAGGCCGCCAGATTCGGGCACAACAAAATATCGCAGATCTGGAGCGACAACTGATGAATCCATGGCATAATGTGTCGCAGGATGACATTAGGAACATCTACGATTCCTTGCCTTGACGAATACAAGCATGCATTGCCGTCAGGAGCGGTTCGACCAGCTACTAATTTGAACACTCAATGGGTGACTGTGAGCCGTGAACAGCTACTATGACCTGGATTTTTTAATAATTTTATTATCTGTGTATGAGCTATAAACGTATTCAATTTCATCAAAAACAACGAATTCCCTTATGGTGCTTCGATTTTTTTGCAAAAGAGTGTATATTAGAATAATTATATATTAAAAGATACAAAATGTTGCTATAAAACATAGATACAAATTGTAGTAGTGCAGTAGATACGAATGTGTAGTAGTGCAGATAAAGATACAAAGTGTTGCTATAAAACATGGATGTTTTGTATCATGAATGTTTTATAGCAATACTCAACAAAGATTTGCTTCACCAAATCAATCAATATAGCTTCTGCTTCATCTCCTAGTTTGTTAATGTTACCGCAATATATCTTTAAAGAAAAATTTTTCTCTTTATGTCATCATTTTCTTCCTCAGTAAATTATTTCTGTTATTCTAAAAAAAACCTGCATGTATTTAGAATGTATAGAAGAAATTGTTAATTTTATCTCTTTAATAATATCAGTATTGAGAATAAATATAAAATACTGTATGATCAGGGCAGTGCCAGAATTAATAACAGGTAAAATTTTTAGAATTTAGAGAAGCACGAGCAATGAAATTTAGGGATGAGAAAATTTTTACGATTCAGTACAAACATTCCTCCAAACTTTTAAAAATTAACACTTAAAATGGCAATTGTATAAAACAGCTGAGGACTGTATGAAATTTGTATTAAAAAATGAATGAGATAGAATTATTAAATGGGATGACGAACTTTCGGCCTAATCGGGTAAGCTTTTACTCTTGATTGAATATTATAATGCACACACAGATTTTGGAAACTCCAAAATTATTTCTCTTCCCGAATGCTTCTTTCTTTTTCCTTTTTTAGTCCAAACGGGCTTTGTCCCAGAAGGGCTATTCTTTTAGTTTTTCGATTTTGCGTCGAATCACTCTAAATGTCCGCTTCCCTTTTGAAATTGTTGCTACCAAATATTATAGCCCTATAATATATTTGAAGAAATTAAATAACGAAGAATCCGCATAAATGTATATATGTTTCTCGCACTGTGATAAAACAACAGTACCTAGAGCCATAAAATTTTGAATGACGTAATCCTACTGCGAATATGAGCATCTGGAAGCCTAAACTTGAAATTTGGAATTTGTTTTATTATTGATTTCATATTTTGTAAACTTAACGAAGTTTTGATTAACAAACTCAAGGATTTCAAAGCGAGCAATGGCAACGTTGTACAAAAAAAAACATTTTTGTCTCCAGCGCGCGAGACTGTGTATCGGAAATTCTAAAGATAAGTTCAGTTTAAAATTATTTTGCGATATTGCTCTTAAACTGAATTTTATGGTTTAAGTGCGAAGAACATGATATTTAATAAAAAGGTAACACAAAATATGTTTAAAAAAACCCTCTATGTGTAATTTAAATTCTGAAACCTTTCAGACTTTCTTTCTTTCTTTTTTTTCTTTCCTTTTTTTTTTTAAAGTTCATCCTATAATTTTTACGCATTTTGAGAGATAATTCTTTTTTTTTAATCTAATATAGCAAACCAAATTTCCAGTGCCCTGAAGTTGATTATAACGGGGTTTGACAGTACTGACGAATGTCTCATACTGCTATAATAATGCTTTATTAATAGGGCTTAATTTCTAAAAGTGCCGGAGCCCTATAGAAGAACGTCAAGAAAGCGGAACAAGAGTAAATAAATAAATAAAATGACTATTAAAATCCTTAATACTTTAAAAAATAAATAGTTAATGAGTATCAAATTAATTATTTAATTGATTTGTTAATTATTATTTAATTAATTTATTAATTGTTATTTAATTAATTCATAATTAATTTAGTTTTTGTGATGTACGCTCCTTCAAAATTGCTCCACATTTTAAATAAACACATTTCATTATATACATTATGTTACATAATACAGTTACATAGCAAATATGCTCTACACAACTCCTCACGCTCCATTCTCAAAACCCACGCCAACTCTCTGCCAAACCGAAACTTTTCTCGCCCAGTTGAGGGGTGCTACTACGCCCTCTATAGGAGATCTCAACATACTTCCCACGGATGGCCGTTCAGGACATCAAACTACCTCTTACATGAAATTATACTGCTGGTCACCCAAATTGCAACACCAAGAAAGACAAGAGATATCACAACAAAATTTATTTAGTAGATAACATGTTGACCAAGATTTATATATGATTAAATTTATACACTTCTGTGAAGTGTGGCTTCTTCCAGAATCAGTAACCAGAGTAGCCGCCATTGTTGGAGATCACCGCTGCCATACGCCTCGGCATTGATTCAAAGAGACTTTGGATGTGTTCTTGGGGTGCAGCAGACCAAGCAGCTTCCACGCGTTGCCAAAGTTGATCTGGTGTGGCAACTTATGATGCAATCTGGGTCAGTCGTTCAGCAACCATGGACCACATGTTTCCTATCGGCGAAAGATCCGGAGAGCGAGCCGGCCAGGGAAGCAATTCAATCTGGCGATTGACGAAGAACCCTTGGACAATGTGTGCCACGTGCGGTCGCGCATTTCCCTGCTGAAATATGGCTGTGGGCAAGCCCTGAAGGTAAGGAAAGACAACTGGCTCCAACACCTCGGAGATGTAGCGCTGGCTGTTTAAAGTACCGACAATGCGTACTAAAGGAGTGCCAAAGTGATATCGAATACCGCCCCATACCATAATACCCGGTGCAGGACCAGTGTGGCGGTGCACAACGCAGCTATTCAGCATTCTCTCTCCACGGTGTCTCCAGACTCGAATCCGACCATCGTGGTGTTGCAGACAGAAGCGTGACTCGTCAGTAAAGACAGTTTCATTCCAGTCTGCCGTCCACATACTTCTTTCATCGCACTACTACCGATTTCCCTGAAAGATAATCCACACTCTCGGTAGGCCACTATCCTTCCTCTGTTGAACTCGGATACTTGATCAAATAATGATCGCTGTTTATTACGAGGCATAATTGATATTTTTTTTTTTTTGAAAAAACCACAAGAAAGACACAGTTGCCGAACTTGAAATCGTCGAAAACTCCAAGCCTTAAATAGCGCTTTGAAGTGGCGCCACAGGTGCGCGTGATGTGCGTCTGTGCCGAAATTCTAATCATTTGCATATCTCACCTCCGCTAATGCATGTTGTAAATTTCATGTTATTTGCATGCTTCCTTTAGGGTATTGCATTTACGGCGGCCAGCAGTGTATTGCAGTGTGATACACTGCTGGTCCTGTGATACGTCCCAGTTTCTGTCCCAGTCTCTGTGATACGTCCCAGTTTCCATTTTAAGGAAGGTGTGTTGTCTTCCTTAATGATCACTAGGTCATTTATTTTAATATTTGTACCATATACCATTTTGTACGAACTTGAAGTTGAGTCAAATAGTTCTTTGACCATTTCCTCCAGAAGGACTGCCACATTTACTGACCTAGTTTCCAACGATTGCGAAGTGTTAGTGTCTCGTCGCACACATTTGGTTCCAGAGTAGCTTTTAACGATGTTCCTATCAAAAAATGACCCGGTGTCATCACAGAAAAATCATCTGGATCACTTGAAACCGCTACCAATGGTCTTGAGTTCAGACATGCCTCGACTTCTGCTAGATAGGTAGCAAATTCTTCAAAAGTTAGAACTTGAGAACCAACAGCTTTTCTCATATGATATTTCATAGCCTTTACCGCGGCTTCCCACAGTCCACCAAAGTGTGGCGCAGAAGGAGGATTGAAATTCCACTTAATTTATTCCTCTATTAAGAAACTAGCTACCTTTTGGTCAGAACGATATGATTTCAGTTGTCTGTTGGCAACTATAAAATTATTGCCGCAGTCACTATACATTTCCTCTTGTCTTCCACGTCTAGCAATGAATCGTTTTAGAGCTGCTATGAAGGAATCTGTCGTCATGTCTCCAACTTGATCTAAATGCACTGCCTTGGTACTAAAACATACGAAAACACAAACGTAGATCTTCACTGCCCGAACATCGCGCCCTTTCTTTGATTTAACTTGGAAGGGACCGGAAAAATCCACACCACATTTCGGAAAAGCTCTTGAGGGATTCACAATGGATGCTGGAAGATCTCCCATTGCTTGATATGACAGTTCACTTCAGTGTCGACAGCATGTTACACATATGCGAATAATCTTGCGAATAGCTGTTCGTGCATCAATAATCCAGTACCTCTCTTGATTTCTGAATGGAGCATTTGTGCTCCTCCGTGAAGATATTTATAGTGATAATATCGTATTATCAGTTCTGTAATATAGTATGATTTAGGCAGAATGATTGGATATTTTACATTCTGTGCGATGCTAGCATTTCTTAGTCGTTCTCCTACTCTTAGAATACCCTCATGGTCTAAGAATGGATGCAACACATTGAGTTTACTGTGAGGACTCACTAGTCTTTTCTTTTTCAAATGATCGATTTCTTTACTAAATTCTTGCATTTGCACAGACTTGATTACCCAAGAATGTGCTACGGCTAACTCTCTAGACTGGAGAAAATTTGATTTTCTCCTTTTTACTGATGACCGTTTCAAACTGGCAATAAATCTGAGACAACAAGCTATAACTCGTAAAAGTTTTGTCCAAGAAGAATATTTATGAAGCAGTTCATCAATCACATAATTCTTATTCACAGCAGTACGCACAACACATCCTTTTCTCTCCGTTTCTATTACTTCCGATGGTATATCCTTTGATGAATGCTTAGGAAAAAACTGTCTTTCGTTTTAGCCAATGCGGACCACATCACCAACGGTCACCTTCCAACAAACACTTAGCTGGCACACCTCTACTAACTAAATCAGCAGGATTGTCCTTTCCACTGCAATGGTTCCAAGACCTGGGATCTAATTTCTCCTGTACTTCAAACACTCTATTACCGACAAACTGTTTCTATTCTTTCGCAGAACCCTTTATCCAAAACAAGACAATTAAGGATTCGGTCTAATGCAGAAACTTATCAATAAGATCCTTAAAATTCTCTCCTAGATACTTTCCTATTCTAGCACCTATAACTGCTGTCATTAGTTCCAATCGTGGCAACGTCAATTTCTTCAAAGGAGCTACTCTGGTTTTCGACATGACAAATGACATGGAAATGTCACCATTTTCATTTAAGTAACTACAATACGCTACAGCTCCAGAAGCTATAGGAGACACATCGCAACATACATATATTTCCATTTTTGAATTTAAGTTTTCACAATACACAAATACATTTCTCAGAACAGAAATATCCTTCACATATTTAACCTAAGAATACCAGTTAGTCCACTTGATTTTAACGTCATCCGGCAGTTCCTCTTCCCAATCAATACCACGTTCCCAAATTTCCTGTAGCAAACACTTAATCCTAACTACAAATGGAGCTGCAAACCGAATCGGATCAAAAATCATTGCTGCAATATGCGAGACATAACACTTTATGCTCTTCAGATTCTTTAAACTCTCCATTAATCCTGCTATATCTAAAGAAAATTTATCGTTTACTGGATTCCACTTCAAGCCTAAAACCTTCAACTCACAATCAGAAATACGTCCATTCTGCATCCACAATGACCTAAGTTTCTCAGATTTAATTTTTAATTTTCGCAGAATCATACTTGCCTCCTTTAAAATCAATACAGCTTCAGAAGATAGCTTAAATGCCTCTTCAACACTATTTCCCCCAAAATATAAATCATCTACATACAGTGAAGAGTTCAACATTTCGACACATTCGGTTTATTACTCCTGTACTGCTTTATGTGCCTTTCTATTGTTGCTCTTAAAATAAATGGCGATAACTTACAACCAAACGGCAAACGTGTCATACGCATTATTTTTTAGTTTTCATTTGTATTTTCTGACAATCACAAGAACTTTAAAAATTTCTTATCCTCTTCGGAAATCCCAATCATCAAAAATGCTTTCTCTATATCAGCACAAAATGCAATTTTGAATTTCCTAAAATTTAAAATAATATCTAGTACGCTGGGATTCAAATTCGGCCCAGTCTCTAAATAATCATTCAAAGAAAGATTTAGTTTCGCTTTCGAACTACAGTTGAAAACTACGTGAACTTTAGTAATATCTTTATCAGTTCTCACAACTGCTCTATGTGGCATGAAATATTCATTCGCATCCCTAGAACATTCTTCAATAATTCCTTTACTCCGCTGATCTTTAATTATGTCTTTGTACTCATTCGCCAACCATTCATTATTTTGGAAACTGTTTTTGAAGTCCTCAAGTCTTTTTTTATCAAGACAAAAGTTATTTTTTAAATCCGTTGGCGTCATTCCCCACAACAAACAAGTTTCGTATCTTCCATCTACAAACCACAAATTATCTTCAAATTGTTTAATCAAATTCTCATCTGCAATTGATAACTTATTAGAATCTGTAATTCCTAAAGATTCTAAATTCCATAACATCTGCATATCGTTGCCAACCCAAAAATTTGTTGCTACTACATTTCCCCAAATTTTATCCTCAGAATTATTTTGTATTCCTTGCAATGCAAGGCTAAAAACAGTTTGTATGCAGTTTAGCGTTTTGGTTATTTTTTCTACTTTCGAGTCTTTAATGACGTCCCAAAAAAATCTGCTGCTATTAAAATGTGAATAGCGTCCTCTGAATCCATGCATGCCTCAGCTAAACTTAAACACTTTTGCTTAAAAATATTTTGAACATTTATGTTAGGAAATGCAAGGGGTGCGGCATTAATCATTTCGGTAACTAATCCTTCTATCTCAATATATTTCTTAGGATCGTTCCTATTCCTCAATGTTAACTTCGCTACGCTGTAAGTTTTATTTATGGCTTTCGTGGACCCAAAAGCATAAAGCGACAGTCTTTCCTTTCGAATGGTTCTAAGGGCATTTGCAGAAGATTTTGTAATCCATGATCTCTCACTGCCGTTATCCATTAACACTCGGCAGTTTAAAGTTTCCTTTCGAACAAGCCAGGACTGTGCAAGTTTGCAGTAAAGCACTGCCATTTGACCCCCGTAGAGAAGAGCTATACTGAGTCACAGCGTTTGAATTCGCTTCCCGTCCTTCGACTTCAATTGATTTATTACTATTTTCGCGTAGCAAGGAGTGATGAGCTAGGCTGTTGCAATTCTTGCATGGGTCAAGTTTAGTTTTATAGAATCGCTCTAAATGGAATTTTGAGGAAGAGCGAAAACATCGATTATCTCTTTTTAATCTGTTTTTCCTTTCCGCAACACTTTCAAATTCCCAAAATTCATGTTCTTTGCTTTTACAAAATATGCAGTTTCTTTTTACATTTGCAGTATAACTAGCAGTTGATATATTCCGATTAGTATTAAGCTTTGTAGTTTCAAATTTTCTAGAATTACCTTTATATTCATTACCAAAATTATAATAATTTTCTGCTTTGCTACTAAATAATATGTTCTTTCCCTGGACCGTATCTCTTTGTCTAGAAAGATAAATAGATCCTTAAAATTCTAATCACTATCTGGATATGTTCTATTGAATTCTAAAACAAGTTCTTTTGGAATTCTTTCTAACAAAATGGGAATCAATAAAGTGCTGAAAGATTTTGTTTCAACTCTTAACGACTCTAAACTTCTAATTTGAGTTTCAGCTTTATCAAACAACCTTCTAAATCCAACTAAATCATTTATACTTCTAATAATAGGAATTTTAAGTAACTCATTCAAATGTGTCTGTATAAGAGTATTCTTGTTACCAAATCTACCTTTTAATATATCCAAAGCAGTATCATAATTTTCTTCTGTTAAAGCGAAAACACTTATACAATTAGATGCCGTACCTCCTAAATACGACCTTAAATAATTAAATTTGTCTATCTTTGTAAGATTACGGTATTTAGTTAATGCAGACCTAACTGCACTACACTCCTTTCTCAACTTAGGTAATTCCGACATTTTACAACAATTCAAATTTCAAACAAATCATCAAAACAAATCCTACCTTCACTTCCTGCTCAATTCCACAAATTCCCAAACAAAGCTTGCAACTAAACCACTAGAATTCACAGCTTCCAAGACCAACCTCGTCCTCTCTGGTGGCTCCAAAAAAAATGTGAAGTACGTTCCTTCAAAATTGCTCCACATTTTAAATAAGCACATTTAATTATATACATTATATTACATAGTACAGTTACATAGCAAATATGCGTTACACAACTCATCACATCCATTCTCAAAACCCACGCAACATTCTGCCAAACCGAAACTTTTCTCCCCCAGTTGAGGGGTGCTACTACGCCCTCTATGGGAGATATCAATATTATTATTTATTAAAATAATTGAAAATTAAAATAATTAAATAACTAAATTTAAATAAAATGGAAAGAGATAAAATTTAATAAGTAATTTTTAATATAATTTTATTTCTACAAATAAAATTTTCGAGATCAAATTTCTACTGAAATAATTGTTCAGTTACATAAAAGATGTATTAAAGCTTTTTTATTTAGACTCGGGTGCGCTCCGGCTAGAATTAGAATTTATCCCCAAAACTAAATATTTCCGGAGCCGAGCTCTGGCGCAATTTAAGCTATGATTATTAAAAAATGCAAAATAATAATAATTGTTTAATTTTTGGCTGTACTAAACAGAGTAATCCAGTGATCAAAGCGATCAAGATGGTCCTAAACACAATAAATTAACGAATCGTTGAAGCAAGCTTCGGTAAACTCATTTCTTTTACTGGCAGTAAACTTTTCTGTATACATCTGTAACTCATATATTTGTCCTTCTCCTACTGAACATCATTCTCTGATGAACTTCGGTGAGCGCACTCTCCGCTCATAAAAATGTAACTACTACTCACGGCTTGCAGGTGGAACACGCTTAAGAAAATAAAGGTCATCTTTATGCATTTATGAAGTTAAGTAATTTTCAAATTCGCTGAAACAACCTTTTACTAAAAACACATTTATTACATTTACTAAAAACACTCAATCGATTTCGAGGGGACTTTTTTAGCACTACTGTGTACCGTAAACCCTTTACAGTTTGTTTACCACCCAATGCTAAGTCATGCCACCCTGTTAAGAAAAAATGGCTTCTTTTTACTATTACGTATTTCGCGCGCTCAAAGTTTGTTCCACAGAATTCTTGCCTACCAATGAACTTAATTATTTAAAAGTAGTTGCTATTGACCGAGGATTCTCTCCCGTGATCATTGATAAAGCTGTTAAAAAGTTTTCAGATTCCCATCATAGAAGACATTCCACTGTTAGAAATAATATTAATGACCTTGTCGTGATTCCATTTTATTCTTCTGTTAGCTATAAGGTTGCACGGATTCTCCACAAATTCAATTTTCAGATCAATTTCTCCCCTATCAATAAAATTCACGGTTCGACTCTAAAAGATTGCGTTTCTGACTTTAATTCTTGGGGAATTTATAGTATATCGTGTCAGTGTGGCTTGAGATATATTGGCCAAGCAAGAGCTTTAAAGTTTCGTATCAAGGAACATGAATCTTATGTCCGAAAGGGCGAAATTAACAAGTCTTCAATAGCGTATCATAGTTGGAAATTTAATCATAATTTTGACTTTGGATATGCAAAAATTATCCAAAAAGCTCCTTCCGTTGGTGAATTGGATTTTCTTGAGGCTTTTCATACTCACAAAGATTTAGCATGCTTAGTGAACGATTTTAAGTCTAATCCAGTCCTTCCTAGCGCTTTTAAAATTCTATTCACATAATTCTTGATTATTATTTTTACCGATAGATGGCGTTGCCTCCTCGCGTGTGGTTCTACCCGAGGGTATAAAAAAGCCGTTACTGAGGTTTCTTACCCTTTCTAGATATTTTGTTCTCCTGATGAGGAGGGACCTGTAGCTGCCCTCGAAATCGATTGAGTGTTTTTAGTAAATGTACGCCAAATACAAGGTTGTTTCAGCGAATTTGATTGTCACATTGGCGTGTTTCTCTTCTATTCTAATTAGAGTAATTTTCTTTAACAGAATGACAACTATATCAGTTATTTCTCAAAAGCAAATTCCCTCCCTCCCCAGTTTATCTATGTGTTACAAATCTATTTGCCTATGCCAATGAAAACATTCATCATACATTTTGTGTTACCTCTGTATGACTAATCATAATTCAACTTACGAATTAGTCTGCTTGAAGTACGAAATATGTTTTCTTATTATTGCATTATTTTGAAAGCACACGTATTAATATATCTCTAAAAAGTAAAATTTTTAAAATAATGATATTGTAAAGTGCAGTAAATTGTACTTAGAGAAATTAAAATAATAATAATTTTGTTAAAAAAAATAAAATGTAGTTACTTCTGGAATTTCAGAAAATATCTGAACACTTTCATTTAGTGTTATAATTCATCTCTTTTTCAGTATACTAATAATGATGCAAAAGGAAAACCTTTTGTAGTTCATAGCCAATCTCGTTTCCTATAGAATATGTAGAAATATCAGGTTTTAATGAAAGTTCTTGCCGAAGCAAATATAATCTGCGCAAACAGTTCGCGTTGGCGTGCTTAATCATATTTTGTAAAACGATTTCTGGCATTTAAAAGAAAGGGACTTGCTTTACAACACTGTGTTTTGAAATTTGTAAAAAATTATCGTTGTCATGAAGTACAAGGTGTCTGAAATATAACTATCACGCTACCAGATTAGAACCATCGTTTACTTCCAGTTCTATTGCAAAAAGTCAGCTACAGAATGACACCAAATCATGTGTACAGCTTTAAGTACTAATTCTGTATCATATGACACTGTGAAGATTTGATACAGAAAATTCAAAAACAAGGACCATAACATTAAAGAAGCAGAGCGCTCTAGGCGGCCTGCTAATGTTGACGAGGCCAGCCTACGAGAACTTGTGGAAGATGATCAGTATGCAAACATTCCAGAGCTTGCTAAGGAGTTAGACGTTAGTTCTATGTCCATTAGTCGCGCTGTATATCGCATAAACTTGGCGTACAAGTTCAATCGCTGGGTCCCGCACGAGCTGACGCAAGCAGATAAGGTCAGACATGTTCGGGCCTGCACTAATCTGCTCGAATGTCAACGCAAGGACAAAATTCTGGACCGGATCGTCACTTGTGATGAAAAGCGGATTTACTTCAATAACACAGGCCCAAAAGGGGGTTAGTCTGCGCCCGGTCAGGCCGTCAGCAGCGTCGCAAAACGCAATTTGAGTAACAAAATGGTTATGCTTTGTATCTGGTGGGATTGCCATGGTACTATCCACAAAGAGTACCTGGGAAAAGGTAAAACCATGGCTAGTAAGGTGTACAGTTAGATGCTAGTATGTGTTGACGCTGTTATCAAGGAAGACCGTCGAACTGAGTTCCGGCGCAAAAAGGTAATGTTCCATCAAGATAATGCAAGACCACACGTGTCTGCATATTCACCGGCTGGAATCTATACGGACTCGAATTGGATCTAATGTCATAACCCACCATATAGCCCCGACATCGCTCCTTCGGACTTCCACCTTTTTTTCACACCTGCAGCTATATCTTGCTGGTGCTATCTTCCATTCTGCACATGACGCTCGAAATGAGGTTGATCTGTTTTTGGACTCGCGGCCACCAGGTTTCTGGGCCGAAAACTTTGAAAAACTTCTAGAGCGTTGGCAGAAAATCAATAGATTTGAATGGTGATTATTACATGCACTAAAGGTGCTGCTTTCATTTTTTTTTCTAACTTTATTAAGAACTTTTTTTGTGGAAAACTTCATTACAACCAGTTTTGCATATCCTTGCATGAAATTTCGTTGTCTTTCTTTTCCTTATTTACTTATTACCACAGTACAAAGTCCGAAATTCGGACGTCCAATATCGAAACGTTAGGGCAACTAGAAGACTTTTTCATGACTTTTTGAAGTCATGAATTTTAATTTGTCTAATTTTGCTCTAAACATAAACATAACTAAAAAGCCAAATTAACTAAGTAATTGTATGAGTGTCTTCAAAAATCGCTGCTTGCTTTTGAAGAAAATGCTTAGCTGAAATTTGCATTCTAACATCAAGACTTCTCATAGAGGTTTTTTTTTTCAGCCGCTTGAAATATATCGTATTAAGAACAAGCGGAAAAGCAAATGAATTCTTTATCTTCAAAACTTAATAACTTTATTAAATCCTACAACGTTATTGGTTATTTTCATTAGTTATTTTCGTATTTATTTGTAGGTTGCACAGTCAACAGCAGTCGAAGATAAAATCCGGAAATTCTTTAACTTGTAATGGGAAACCTACGATATTCCCAAAGATCTGAAAGCTATTACAAATGATAATAATCCAAAACCTTTTGTGAAATACTACAAAATGAAAATTACTCGTCAACTCATAAATTTTATGAAACTAAAATCTTTCAAAATTCGATTTTCAAGATTTTGTTTTTATACAAGAAAACAAACATTAAAGGTTTTAATATGGATACTCTACACGTTTTCGAAATTATTTTTCGAAGTTCTAAGACTTGTAAAATTCGCAACATTGCTTTCTAAAATGCAAAATTTATTGAAATTGAAAAGATTTCAACTATATTACTGCAAATTATTTCCAATTCATGTTGAAGATAGGAAAATCATCAATTACAGAGCTTTACGATATTTATGATTTTAATTTTAATACATCTATAGGCTTTAGGTCATGCTTTATCACGTACTCGTTTGGACCAGTGGTTTATAGAAATTGTACAGCAAAGCGACGTAGATGAAAACAAAGATCATCTCTACAGGCATTCTGGATAAATTCTACAGGTATTCTGGATAAATTCTACAGGTATTCTGGATAAAGCACTTGCCGCTTGCTCTAAACAGCTGTATATCGGGCAGGAGGATATGAACGCTAGATATTTAGGTTTCACAAGTGTAGAAACTAAAGGAACTTTTACATTCGCCCCAGATATGCTGTATCTTCAGACAAAACTTTGCTAAAATCAAAATCCAACCAAATATATTAACTAGGCAGCGAGGGCAGAAGATGCAGTTTTAGTTAGTACCCACCTTTAGACGTTATAAAATATTTAAGACTACATTTCGTATAAATCTATAGATATGTAGGTTTTAAGAAAAAAAAAATCGTACATTCTCTAACTTGATCGAAGAATTTTGTCGTATTTCTTAAACAGTTATTTAGGAATATACTGTTTAAGAAAATAAACAACAAGGAGGTAGATTCCTAAATAAAAATCGGTAAACATTTCAATATTTGGCAAGTAATAAAATTCATTGAAAACAAAATCTTTGAAAGTCGACCCACAAATATAACTTGATCGAAGAATTTTGTCGCGTAAGAATATACTTTTTAAGAAAATGAACAACAAGGAGGTACATTCCTAAATAAAAATCGGTAAACATTTCAATATTTAGCAAGTAATAAAATTCATTGAAAACAAAATCTTTGAAAGTCGACCCACAAATATGGAAAATTCTCGCAGTTTGCCCAAACCTGAAACTTTCTGGTGGTTACCTTTCAGTGAAAACGCAGAGCGATTCCTAAAATTTAACGAAAATCTCCGAATGATTTGATGACATTTCACTGAAACAAGGGAAAATGATTTCTTTTGTAAAGTAGCTTAAAATTATCTAGACGGAAGGAGAGGAGGTTTTTTTCTTCTCCTTTGATATTAACTTCATATCCAATTGCATTTTACTTCTTTTCTGAACCACGTCCTGCATACGTCAATGCAGAGCAATGTTCCAATATTGCAATGTGTCCCTCCAAATCCCTCACAGAAGTAAATTTTCAGATTACTTTAAATAAATGGTTGTAATTCCTCTGAGTATTTTAAAATAATATATATATATATATATTGTTTCTTATAAAATAGGGTCAATTCATATAAAATAAATAAAGTATCAATATTGTTGAATAATCATATTAAGTGAAATGGGTAGCACATTAAATTTTTCATACACTTTTCTGTACATAAATTCCCTATTGTTTAAAATTTCCTTTGTTTCAGACGGTAGTTTTCTTAAAATTGGATCTAAAGCTTCAAATAATTACACATTTTGTGATTTTTCACTTAGACAGAAATGGTGAAAAGAGCGATAGAAAATGTATACTTACATCAGTGCAAAATAAAGACCCCTATCAGAATGCGTTTCACTGAAGTAAAATGAGGTATTTTAAAATAATGGCTCCTTAATACGCTTCGTTATTTTCGTACTGATGTGGTAAGATGCTGCAAAACGAATTTCATCTCCTGACCCCTGTGAATTTTAGTCTTTGCAAGATTTGCGTTTTATTCAAAACAAAATAAGTTTTCATTCCATCTGTGCTCCATAAAAGTATGTTTTAAATGTCTTATTTTTTCTAAATCTTCTTCTTGTTAAAAACGAATAATAATAATAATAATAATTTCTTTAGTATCTAAATTTTATTCAAAGTTGTTAATTACGTTTCGAAGTTTTAAAGTGTAAATTTATTTTCACATTTTATTTTTCATACAGTATTTTATTTGATGTCTTCAAGTTTCATTTAAATTTCCTGTACAAGTAAATTTATTTTCACATTTTGCTTATATTTTTCATACATTTGTTGAACAGTTTCAACAATATTCCCAAGTGTAAATTTATTTTTCATGTTTTCATATTTTTATTTTACAATTTCTAATGCCCCATTTCTAGTTTTTGGTAATAAGTTAATTTTTAACATTTTGTTTCTAATGTAATATTCCATTTTATTATTTTGTTTTCATCAAATAGCATTTTACTAAGATTAGTTCTTCTAAAATTACTTTTTTTTTTTCGCAAAGCATTTTATCAAAACGTAATTTTCTTTATACTGACTTTTCTCAAAATTTCTTGATTTGTATATCTTCTCAGGAAACGTCAAGAGGAAAACTAGTCCGCATATCAGTTATTATATAAGTTGAAAAACCGTTTTACAAACAGATTCATTCTTTGAATTTAATCTTAGCTGTTCATGGATAATTTCTACCGTTTCATACACTTTTTATCTAGAGCATGCTAAAATTTAAATGCAGGTGAAAGTTTTATGCGCATAATGTACAGAAGAATTCAGCTTCTGGGACTTCACATTTTCAGTATATGCAATATTAGAAATTATCTGACACCGAATCAAAAAGAATAGAAATGCGAATATCTCGGGTTTGTATATTTCGGAAGAACACATTCCACACACCTTACAAATTACATCTTGCGATTTCCACACAATCTTACAAATAGTCTTATTTGATACCAGAGACTAAATCGTCATCCTTGTATATTTTTCTGGAAATCTATATCGCAGAATCAAAATTTTGAGAACATTTTGTGATAAAAATATTTTAAACTTTCGCTCTGTTTTTCCAATTAATATTTTTTTTTCTTATTTCGTATTTCTTCGGAATACAGTACTTTTGTTTATCCTTTGTTTCCATTATGGCTCATGACTGATTTCTTAAACCCACAAGAACCTGTGTCTGACATAATTTCCTGTTTTCTTATCTTCCACGGATAAGAAACTATCCAAATGTAGTTTATCTCAAATGACCCTTACACTCTTCTGCTTCCAATACATATTAAATTTGAATGCGTATTTTTATATGCATTTTTTATTACTGTGCGGAATTAATGTAAATTTTGTATTTGTCAGATATCAACCCAAGATAAACTCTTTAATTTTGCTACGCAATAAATCATAAGATCATATGTTTTACTTTTAATTGTCTATCATAATAACTACACTCACGTTTGTGAAAATTGCAACACCATGAAGGACTTACGCGAGTGAGCTGAAATTTTCAGGAAATGCAAAGTAGCGCATGATATGCAAATGATTAGAATTGCAAATCCGTAGCGCGTGCGTATGCTGAGCAGCGCCCTCTGAACGGCTGATGGATCCGAATAAATAGACGGCTGTAGCGAGGCGTGTATGGTTATCGGTGGTTATCTGCTAGTGGTAAACGTTAACTCAATCTGTACTTATGCCTCGTCGACGAAAGAGAGCGAGATTTGAACAACTTACAGAGTTTGAACGAGGGAGAATCATCGGCCTTCGTGAAGCTGGATTGTCGTATCGTGCAGTAGCCTCTCGTGTGCAGCGTAACAGCAGCACAGTGATGCGCGTTTGGAAGCAGTGGACGGACGAGTGTCGGACAACTCGGAAATCCGGGAGTGGACCCCGAAATGTGACGTCAGCTCGCGATGATAGACACCTGGTCCGCATGGCGCGGACGGACCGTACAGCTTCCTCTAGACAATTGGCAGCACTGTGGTCAATAGCTACAGGTGTTTCATTGTGTGCTTCATCAATTCGTAGACGTCTGCTGCAGTGTGGACTGCGCGCACGGACTCCTTTATACAGGATCCCCCTAACGCACGACCATCGCCGCCTGCGGCTACAATGGGCCAATCAGCATAGAGACTGGCGTGCTGATTGGCAGCATGTCGTGTTTTCTGACGAATCCCGCTTTAATTTGTGGTACCATGATGGCCGCATTCGTGTCAGACGCTATGCCGGTGAACGCCACCTTCCGGAGTGCATTATCGAACGCCACAGTGGACGAACACCCGGAGTTATGGTCTGGGGCGCCATAGCATATCATAGACGATCTCAATTGCTACGAATTGTGGGCAATCTGAACAGCAACCGGTATATCCGTGAAGTTCTACAGCCCGAAGCTGTTCCCTTCCTTCAAAGCTTGCCAGGCGCTGTATTTCAACAGGACAATGCCCGCCCTCATACTGCTCGGATTGTTAAATCCTTCTTTGCAGCGCAGCAGGTACAGCTTCTTCCTTGGCCTGCGTGTTCCCCGGATATGTCGCCAATTGAACATGTGTGGGATGTCATTGGTCGGCGTCTTGCTCGTGATCCTCGTCCTGTTGCGTCTGCAGACGAACTTTGGGTACGCGTACAAACGATATGGAATGCTCTTCCTCAGTCAGACATTCAAACTTTGTTTGACTCCATGCCACGTCGTGTAGCAGCACTTATTGCGGCGCGTGGTGGCCACACAAAATACTGATTCTGATCTCTTGTTCTTGTTTGTTTGCTTTGAACATTTAATCATTTATTTGTACCACTACCACTCAACTGTGTATTAAATTGCATTCAATTATGACGATTCCTTCTTGGTGTTGCAATTTTCACAAACGTGAGTGTATTTACGTTCAGTTAGAGGTAACTATTAAATGTAATTAAAATATTTTCTTTTATACTACTCTATCAGTTTCAGTATCCTGCATAATTACTACAGTCCAGTGGGGAATATAACAAAAAATAGTGGGAAAACCCCTTGTATCCAAATTATAGCACAGCAGGGAGAACAACACAGCAAACTATATTATTTTGAGATTCAAGCTAGTTTAAATCTGAATACACGATGCATGTTCAATTTAGTTTTCTGAAACAGAAGTTTATTGTGTCATTCAGTATAACTTACAATACACTTTTTAACAGGAGAAATAATTAAAAATACGCCTAACGTCGATTTAGGGTAAAACTTCACTCATCAGTTAGTTGTATCATTTCAACTTTAAAGAGGAGATATTCAAACGTTAGATTTATTTTTATAGGCAGCACTGAACAATGGTTAGTACTTGTTTCTTTTAAAATTAATATGTTGATTTAAACACTGAATAGTTTAGTGGAAATATTTTAATAAGATTTTTTATGAAAGTCTTTATATGGTATGTTTTATTCTAACCATCAAACATCCATCAAATGCATAATTTGTGAAACGGGTATAATTCTGTGAAAACAGCTTCAGAGAGAGGTCAGAAAGTAGTGTCCAAAATAAAAATTAAATACCTAATACATGAGAAATAATGTCTTGAAAAATTATATTCAAGCATAATGAAAGCATCATTTTTAATTAAAGTATAAAATATGAATGTTCATTTTGGGATATTTTTCATTTATAATAGCATAAAATAATATGTGGCAATCTCATTTGTATAAATTCTAACTTAAATGCCAAATCATATAAATTTTTGTGATTGTATGTCTTAAAAGTGGGGTACATTCAGCATTTTATAAGATTTCAAATTTTCAATATTGTAGAAGAAAGGAAAAAAAAACTTAGAATAATAGTATAGTGATAATAAAAGAGGTTAATTCGTGTAATTTTTCTAACTTTCTAACTATATAGATCGATTGTGTGAAAATGGAAATTCCTTATAACGAATTTCTGTCTTTAGGAAAATACATTAGTTTATGTACATTGAATTAGAAGTAAGGAAGAAAGAGACGATGTAATATCTCAATCAAAGCAGTGTACCAGTTCAGTTCCAATTTGGGCAATCTGTACTAGTATTGTAAATGTGTATTAATAGTGATTAATGTATCAGCTGAGTTAAGGAATTAAAATTTAAGTAAGATAAGAGGCAAAAATGTTGTGGAATCGTTTGTGAAAGTAGTAATAATCAAACTTCTGCCTCCAGTTCGGAAAAATAATCAAATTCTAGTATTTTATTCAAGAAGATCATATAAAGTTTGGTGTGAAATACGGATACAAATAAAATTAGATTCCAAGAGAAAAGAAATAAGAACTAAAGGAAATAATAGAGAATATAAGGACTTAAACATAATATAAATTTAGAAGCCAAAGATAAATATTAAAAATATGGAATAGCATAAATACCAAAAGAGGACTAGCAAATTTAGGAAGTAATGGGTAACAAATAACCAAAAATATGAGTATTTAGAATAATGAAAGATGAATAAAACTGATGTTCACAAAATAAATCGTTTTAAACTAAGGGTAAAAATTTCAAAGGAAAAAATATTATTAAAGTTCAAAAGTATGAAATCAATTATAAGAATAATATTATGACTTTAATTCACGAATTATACATAATGCCCAAAAATAATTACTTTATATTCTTAAAAATTATTTTTCTCTGAAAAGGTTATTATCAAAAATATTATTATTTTAAACAAAGTTTTAATTTCTGAATCTATACAAAAGAAATCATTGGTTCAAATTCATCTTTAACTCACAGTTAAAATTTTTGCTTTAAGAAAATAGTTTTACAATTCCTTTCATTTCATAAAGAATGTATAAGTACCAAGCATATTCTAAAGAAAATAACTAGAAACAAGTTCTCTTCATTCTGATGTATCAACAACTTTCCCCATATCCACTAACAGATGAGGCTCTCCTATCTCCATTTTCAGATAAGCCTCCCTTGTATGACTGACCATTCCTTCTCGAGAGCTCCCTCAACTCCAGCTCACTGAGCTCCCGATCCAGAGCTGTCATTTTTTCCTCTACTAGCATACTTTTTTTTTACTTCCTTGTACGAAGTAAAAAGGAAGTATTGTAATCGCGAAATATTTCGGGTACCATATTTCAAAGAAAATATCCTGCAGCTATCAAATGCAATTTAAGGATGTTTTTCTGGACATCTGTAGGTAAGGACTGAAAGAAGGGCTCTTTTCGCCCCAAAAAATTATAAAACTGATTTAAAATGAATTCTGAAGAGATTTTTTCGTGGTGTCTGTACTTACGTACCTACGTATGTAACTCATATAACTCACAAATGAATAGCCTCAGAAAGTTGAAATTTTGTATATAGGACTGCCAAAACATCTAGATGTGCACCTCCCATTTTAGTTGCTATTGGCCGTACCAAAAGTATATAAATATATATACACTGACTCTGTTACTCGGCTCAATGTCTTTATTGTTATATGTTTATAAATTGTGCATTTTTTGCTTTAAAAATGATTGAATTATGTTGTTCTGGTTAAGATTTTTATGCCTTTAGTTAACCTGCATGCAATAATTGTGGAATTATCAACAATTTAAAAGTTTTATAAGTGCGGCTAAGCCTAATTTTTTATTATCATAGCCCCATATTTGTTTACATTTGAAGCTTAGCAGAATAGTGGATTTGTTGCCAATCTAGAGAAACTAAGCTTCACAACAACAAAATAACGTCTTCTTTTCTTATTGTGAATTAAATCATGCTTAATTCATTCTGGAATTATCATTTAAGTTATTAGCTTGTTTTTGCGTAGAAACTGTAATTTTAACTGTAAAAATTGTTTTTTTAATTGTTTTAACTGTACTTGGTGTTTTATGTTTTTCTATGTCTTTCAATTTTTAAAGAAAATATTTTGAATTTTTATGTATTTTTGCCTTGCCGCGAAGCAAACTGAATTAATTAGTAGTGCACACACATTAGGTAAGCGGTGCTAAATCATCTGTGAAAAAATTGTATTTTTTTAAATTTGTTTAATTTCTTTTATATATCGTTTTAGATTTATTATAGTATTTGAATAGAACATGTGGCAACGATCAGATAATATAATTTATGATATAAATGAGAATATAACTGATGATATTGAGATGATATAATTTTAAATCACACATTTGAACACACATGTGACAAATTGTATAAGAAGTACTTGCATATGACAAATAATTACAAAGAATTTAAAATATTTAGGCATGGTATCGCGAGAGTCCAGTTGCCTGCATACTTTTACGTACTGCACCCCTACTAGGAAAGGCCTTGGACAAGTCTCTCGGGCAGCTATCAGTGAAACATCGAAATGACCTCGCTCATCTCACATGGTACCACCTAACCTACAAACTGACATGCTTGCTACTGTTGTGGAAGTCTGCCTATAATTCTTCTTTGTTAAATTACCTTCATGTGATATTTATATTTGTTACAATGTTCATGTTGATTTACAATAACCAGCATCTTTTCCTCAGAATTGTCAGTCAAAAATTAAAATTTAAAGCTCAATAATTGCAGTAAAAAGCCAAGAAATACTAAGCTTCTAACATCCTTTTTCATAACATCATTACATGAAAAATTCCATATCTAGGTAACTGTAACAATTCCCACTGAAACAAATAGAACAGGGGATCTGAAGTTTTTTTTATGGTTCCTGAAGGCATATTTCAATTCTCATAGTAGCCTAACAGCAGTAATTCTATCTGGATTCTCAAAATAGTATTAAAATGGTATATTCTTGCTTTTAACAGAGGAAACGAGAGAGATATACATGATGTAACTAAAACAGAACTTTTAGGAATGTTCAGCAGCATTTAAATTCAATACCAAACGATAAGTAAATAGGAACACCCACTTTAGGTTTAGTTTGGTTTGGTTTATTTAATTACGGCAGAGCACCTGAGGGCTATATGCCTAAGGGGAGGAATGCCTTCATGGAGGACTTTCTAATGGAAACTGGCTCCTATACAAGTTACACATGGAGAAAACCATGAAAACACCCATGCAGGCACCCCATTCACCAGGACTTGAAACCCTGGAACAAGCTACCAGTTTTCAGCGATTTTACCACTCAACTGCTGGTGGGCTCAAAACCACTTTTAGCCTCTTGAAACTGTGCATTTTAGTTTTAGAAGAAATTTCATACAATCAAGAAGACCTTATTACTGTTGTATCTATATTAAACAAAAATATTTAATTCTTATTGTGGACTTTATTAGAAAGTGCACAGAGACTGTTGTTGTTTTAACACTATAATTCCACTAAGCAAATTAAAAGAATTGGATTCTAGTTCATTCAGTTCTCTCATAAACAATCTATATGTGTTATAAATTTAAAGCTAGAATAATATCACATTAAAGAAGGTAATTAATAGTTTCTGATTCTAAAATTAAAAGTCTACTCAGTTAAATGAACTGTGTAATTATTTATTTTCCAATAAATATAAATAGGAGAAGATATAAAACAGGTATCATCTAATTTGTTGCATTAACAATGTACATATGACTATAAATAAGGGCATAATATGACATACTATTACATTATGTGGAAATATTTTTTAAATGTATGCTAAATCTATAACGTATTTTACAAATTCATGAGTTTTACACACATTGAGACATATTACCTATAAATTTCCATTACAGTAGACAATCATTTATATATAATGTATAAACACATTTTTCATTTGAAATACATAAAATGCAAAATAACTCTTACAGTCACACTACACATTACGTACACTCATACCTATTTGATGCTTCATCTTTAGTTCTTTTCTTTTTGAGCATCAAAACCAAATAGTAATCAGAACTAGAAATTAAGTATTATTGCTGAAAATATTTTTATAGTCTCATACAGAACATAAATAATAAACCATTGAATCATTATATAAAACAACTAAATTATAATTTTATATTATTATTAGGTAAGTGTAAATTGCAACAACTTTTTTTCCAAATGACTTTTAAAACTACTTAATCATTTATTTTCCACTGAAAAATTACTTTTTTATTAACTGATCTAGTCTGTTATCAAAACAGCAGCATAAATGTTCTGCTATGTTTTAAATTTGCTACATAGGATGCTGCCACATTTTGGATAAGATCTCTCATATTGCATAAGATACACATTAAAAAGGAAAATAAAATGAAGAGACTTACACTTCAAAATTTAAAGATCTGTTTTTGAAGAAAAAATATTAAAACATGCAGAGTGCTTCATATCGAATGGAACAAAAAGAACAGCATAATACATATTCTATAATTGATTTATTAAACCCAAATTAATTAATTCTGAAACTACAATTATATAAGTTTTATCTTGGAACAGAGAAAAATCTTCCAGTTACGAAATCGTCGCTAGAAATACTGTTAATCAAAATGGTGCCATCTGTGCAAGAGAAATCGTACTGTGTTTTGGAATACACCAAATCATCATCATTTATTGTCATTACAAAGACATCTTGGCATGAAATTTGATAAAAAAACCAGCTTACCATTACAACATTGAATGGTTGGTGAAGCAGTTTCAGGGCATGGGCCGCTTGCATATGAAAACCAGCTTAGCACTAACAGCAGCCAAAACAGCAGTGACTGAAAGAAGTCGTGAAACATTTTTATGAAGTAATACAAAATAAACGTATCATGTGACTTATGAACTAAATGTAGCCTGTGTTATGTAAATGTCTACAGTTCCAGCCATACATCTTTCAGATAGTGCAGGAATTAAAACCTTCCAACAAATTACTGCATAAAGCTTTCTGTGAGAGTTTGCAAGATCAGCTGGAGGTAGATGGTTTCGCAAACAGACTTGTGTTTAAGGATGAAGCTACTTTTCATATTTCTGGCAAAAGTTAATTGCAATTTACAATTGTTGGGCAAAGAAAATTGACATGGTGTATTGGAACATGAGCACGTTTTCTAAAGTTGAACGTTTACTGCACCATTTCAAACAGTTGTGTTTTTGGTCCTTTTTACTTCATGAAAAAATCGATTAACAGGTGCATTTAACAACATATGCTACCACAGTGGTTTCTCCCTCAGTTGCAGGAAGCAGTTCCCGGCTTCATTCTACAGCAAGACAGTGCTCCACCACATTGGCATAAAAACATGCACCATACGATAGTTTACTTCATTGCTGGATTGGTTGTGCTGGGTCAAACGATATGCTATTGCTTTGTTGGCACCAAGATCTCTAGATCTAACCCTTTGTGATTTTTTTCCTGTGGGGTTAAAGACAAAGTGTTCATGCTTCCATTTCTCCAAAATTTACAGACACTGAAGTAGTGGATAACTGAAATGTTCAAATTATTAACAAAAGGTATTCTATCCCAAGTGTGGTAGGAACTGGAATGCTGCACAAATATTTGCCATGTCACCGGAGAGGCACATGCAGAATATCTATAGAAACTTAGATAACTATAGTTTCATTGTAAACTTGATTCATCAAAATAAAGTAATTACTAATGTGCACAGGTATGCTTTCTTTTTGTCCCATCAATATCAAACACTCTGTACTTTTATGCATTTTAAAATCCTAAAAGCAAAATATTAAATATTAATGCATAGATTTAGAAGATGAAACACCATAAATTAACCAAAAAGTATTAACAGAGAATCATAAAATTTTTCATTGTATCTCCGAAAAAAATGCAAAAATTAACTGAAGTTCACTTTATATTGTTATCAGATATTCAGTTTAAATGAAGTTCATTGTATATTTTTCATCAGAAGTTTCAGTTTCTGAATGCCTTGCCAGCTAAACTCTTTTTCAGATTTTACAGGTTATGATAGGTGAAGGTAAAGATTACATACATAAACCAATATATATGATTATTTTGTTTATATTTTTGAGGGGTTGGGGATCCTCAGCAGTAAAAAAAACACATGCTTATTTTTTTTCCAAGAAACATAAAAAATGTTAGCATCATTAATACAAATTTTAGGGGTGAACTGCTAATATTTCCAAAAGTAACAGCACAGACTAACTACTCATTATCTGGCAGCAGAGAGATATGATCTTTAACAACCTAAATCATTATAACCGTTCTGTATCAAAATTTTCTCTAATATTCAAACTTTTAGCCTCTGAAACTACTGTAGTTACCCAGGCTATATATAAAAAAGAACATCCAACTTTTTTTTTTTTTTTTTTGAGGAAGAGATGGATATTTTGTGAAACATATTTCTGTAATAATTTAATTAAAAATGTTTTGATGTTTTTCATAATTTGGTAATTTTAATTTTGAAACTATATTGGTGCTTTTTTTTAAATATGACAACTTTCACTTATATGCATTTCCTAAATATTAAAACTTAAATAAAATCTTTTTCAAAATTAGCTTTAAATTAATTAATTAATAGCTGGAATTTTTACTAAATAAAAGTAGTAATGCTTTTTACTAAAATAAAAGTATTAATGCTTGATAACCATATACAACAATAAACAGAAAGTGTGCATAAAAAATAACATACATAATGACATATTTCATACATAAACATATTTTTTAATTTTCTAAAGAAAACTGGGCAAATTATAACTTTTTACAATCACTATATGAAGAACTTAATGTCATAATAAAGAAAAAGTTGTACTAAATCACTCCTCGTAATAACAACATGCTTAAAAAATCAATAACTGCTAAATATCTTAATTTTCAATACACTCAAAAACACAATGCAAAACAAAAATAATTATTTGTTTTCAATACCTGGATTATATAACAAAAATAAAAGAAACAGAATACAAAAAATATTGTCAAACTGATGATTTCTTTCACATGAGTAATATTGAATTAACACCTTCATAATATATAATAACGAAAAAGTTGTACTAAATCACTCATCGTAATAACAACATGCTTAAAAAATCAATAACTGCTAAATATCTTAATTTTCAATACACTCAAAAACACAATGCAAAACAAAAATAATTATTTGTCTTCAATACCTGGATTATATAATAAAAATAAAAGAAATAGAATACAAAAAATATTGTCAAACTGATGATTTCTTTCACATGAGTAATATTGAATTAACACCTTCATGATTATATATAATTGTAACCTCACAGTTAAAAGGCCCATGGTAAATACAACTACAACAGATATACAATACTGACAATAATACCCACTCTTGTTTAGCATATATGTAACTGTGAATTCCTCAGACCTTATAATTTTATTCATTTCTATTTATTAAAACAGAAAATGATCAAAATAGCTGCTAGAAAAAGAATTGTAAATTTTCAAAAATTTTCTAGCTCAGTCAGAACTTCTATAAAGAACTTCTATATTAGAACTTCTATAAAGAACTTCTATATTAGAACTTCTATATTAGAAATGATGATTTAATATTAACAAAAATGAAATAAGAAAATTTGCAACTCCATTAAAGATAATGATTAGAGATTTTTAAGCATTGGAAAAAAAAATTCTGAACTCCGATTTACTGTGATTTTTTTTTTCTTTTTCAAATATCAGAAATCTTTGAATTTCTGATAGTATAAAAAGAGTTCCAATAAATGGCATGTAAATATCTCTGATAGTAGAGCGTACTTTAGTAAAGTTTTGTTTGTTTCCATCATAGAAAAAATGCACTAAACAATATTTTACAGAAGCTGCACTCATGGGAAAGTGGTTAGTGACACTGACTGCTGTACCGAAGGGCCTGGGTTCAACTTCCAGAGAAAGCACAGATGTAATTTATCCATCCCTTCTTAGGAGGCAACAGTGGCCCACCTATTAGATGCCCCCAAAATAAAGAGACCACCGTTTCCAGCCTTAGTAGTGGCCAATGCCCATAAATGGATAAAGCCCGCCATGGGGGGAGGGAATTACAGAAACATACACAGGCCAGTATATGTTTCTGTACATAATAATCTATTTGTTTCTTATTTATCTGAATTGATTTGATGATGCTAGGATAAAAATCCATTTTAAATTATCTTAACTCACACTATTGCCTTTTGATCACATTTAAATTGTGTTATTCTTATCTCTTATAATAATGCTCCTTTTCCAAATTAAGTATGTCGATCAAAAATTTTGAAAGTTCATTATTCAATTGTGGTTCTTTACTTATTGAAATAACTAACCTCATAGACATGTTATGCTTGTCCTTTTTATGTTTAGAAAAACTTTACTATTATATATATATATTGTCTCATAACAGAAAAGATTCGTTAAATTTTAGTAAGACAATATTTGGCACATTCAGGAAAGAGAATCATATACAAGGAATGATGTTCCAAAATATAATTCAATATTTTAAAAACAAACAGCAACAGACACCTGGAAAAAAAAAAGAATTTCAGTAAGAAATTGGGAAAACATCACTCTTCTTCATGCTATTGAAAGAAACTGATAGAATTTAAGAGTTTTCAGCTAAAAAATAAAAATGAGATATATCATTTAAAAATGTTACAAAAATCTAAGAATTTTTTTATCACATTTTAAAGCTCTAAGTTTTAAGAATAATTTTGAACGGAACAAAAAGAAAGAACCAAAAATTGTACAGAAAAATTATTTCTCACAACACTTAACACCCTTAATTTCAAGCTAACTCAAATTCACCTTGATACATCAATTGGCATTAAACTGTGAATTCTCCGAGTGGAACAACCTTTTGGATCTGCTAATTAAGAACTGTGTTTAAACAGCATTTATTTGAACTTGTATAATTCATTACTTTAGTTTATGTTTTCATTAAGATAATATCTGAGTCTTTAAAGAAAATAAGAAAAAAAATTATTTCAAATAATAAAGTAATATTTACTATACAAAAAAA